>QNUK01000797.1:75000-237500 GCA_013621035.1 Clarias magur
ATTCTTTTTTCTTTTTTTTTTTTTTCATTCATTCTATAATGGTACATGATATGTTGTTCTCTTGTGGAGAATAAAGATGCTCAGATTTTAACCCAACGGATGAAGTCAGATACTTGGATGCATGCTAGACCTCTTCATGATGAAGAAGATCTTTTTTTATTCATGACATAATAATGATCCATTATTTTTTAATTTTTTTATTTATTTATTTATTTATTTTGGGTCCATGACCCAAAAATCCATGAAGAAACTTGGCCGTTTCATCCTGTTGTTGTGTTGCTTTAATATCCATCCCTTTAAAGGTATGAGCGTTTGCTGGCCAAAAAGGTTGCCAAATTCAAACTCTGAAGTCCCCCAGAGGTCACCATCTCCTGAGATTTAGCTCTCCATACCATAATTATACCATATCCCAAAAGCAAGAATGAAAGACATGAAATAGTTTGGACCTGACCTAACCTTGAATTCACTTACCCAGCAATTTAGCTTTCAATTCAAAACCTGTTGCCCTGCCCAAGACCGAGTTCGTGTGTATGTGTTTGTCAAAGTCTGTATAGTCTCTGCAGTCTGAAGACAATTTCATTTAATTCGCCATGACTAAAGGTGGAATGCACCCAGTTAGAAGCTAGTCTTAAAACGCCACAGGGTTAAACTGGACAGCCTTTGAATAGTCAGCATTTGGATGGAAACAGTGACTCCTCTTCACCATACCATTGATTATTTTATTCTAACGATACCACAGCACTTTATCAATGTATTTGCATTTGCATTGGGATCACCTGTATCTCAGGAGCATCATGTAGCATTTAGGAACATTTAGGAGTGCAAGCAGGGACCAGCGGGAATAACTACGAGAGCACATCTAAAATGGAGAGTCAGAAGGAAACACAAACCTGAGTGATCAGTGAGAGCGGGGGAAGACAGCATGCAAACATCCAATTTCACCATAATACTCTACATCCATGAGTCCTCCAGATCTTCACCTTTACCTAAGAACAAATCTATTCAGAAAAGGCTTGACTAAACAAGTACTTTTTCTGTCTAGACTTAAACATTGTGTCTGAGTCACAGATAGTAACTAGAAGGCTGTTCTATACCTATGGATCTTTGTAAAAAAAAAAAAAAAAGGTTCTGGCCCCTGCTTTAGCTTCCATTACACAAGGTACTAACAAGTAGCCTGCACCCTTTGATTGAACATGTGTGGTAGATAATGAAATCCATCCATCCATCCATCCATCCATCCATCCATCCATCCATCTAGGAACCTCTGAAGTCAAACTATGGACTGTGGAGACCATTGTATTTGATAATAAAATATTGTTTAATTAAGTACCATGGCGTGAGACTATTCAGGATATTATAGAGCAATAGCACTACTTTAAATCTAATGTTTTATTTCATTGTTGTATGAATTAATTAACGCTTGCCAACTAATCAGAATCAAGACTGCAAAATTTAAATGACTTATAATGCTAAAGTTTTATTTTCTCAACCTCAGGTCTCCTAAATTCCTTTAGATCTTTAGCATTAAAACTCCCTGCCTGCATTTTTAACCTCTGACCTTTGCCCTGTCTCGCCCCCCCACCCTGCAGGTCATTGACAGCATGAGGTTGGCCTGTCTTACCCTGCTCCTGGTGTCTGCGTGCTGGGCTCTGCCCTTCCGCCAGACTGGCTTTTTGGACTTCATGATGGAGGATGAGGGCCCTTCAGGTTATGGGCCAACTACGAGTGCACCGAGGAAAGAGCTTCCTGAACCCGAGGACCCTCTCTTCAGAGGTCCAGAGCTTCCTGAAATTCTTGGACCTGTTTGTCCCTTCAGGTGCCAGTGCCATCTGCATGTTGTTCAGTGCTCTGATCTAGGTAATGTATATTATATAGTCCCATGCATTGGTTTGCACCTCCTTGAAACTGATGATTCAATGATGTGTTATAGCATCGTATAACATGAAATCCCAATTAAGTAAATTTCAGTTCCAGGTTAAAACAGTTGCAACATTTATAAAGGCTCAAAGCAAGATAGCAAAACAAAGGAGTCAAATAGTGATGTTATTATTATTATTATTATTATTAGTAGTAGTAGTAGTAGTAGTAGTAGTAGTAGTAGTAGTAGGTACTATTAGCAGTATTATTACTATTGTTTAAATGAAATTACTTTGATTGATTGGATAATATTGATAATGTGATACACTGGTAACCCTGATAAGACTTAAAGCATTTGAAGAATTGTGTTACTTCAAATCATTTAAGAGTCAAACCTCTTTTACGTTGATTATAATTGTACATTGTGTTGAATACAGACACAAAGCATAATTTATATTATTGCCCATTTTGGATTATGTAAGCTTTAACCAGGTCTGCTACCGCATTCTGAAATAAAATTCTTTCTTATGATCAGGCTTAAATCACGGGGTTCATTTGAAGAAAAAAAAAAAATACTGTAAATACCATTATTTAAAAACATGATCTAACTGCCATTATAATTCTTTATATGTATCACATTCCGAATCCTTAAACAGATGAGTTATTTTTACTTAATCAAAAACGTCAACACCAATTCGACTTGATAGTGCTTCTCAGTTGCATTAACCCATAGCATGTTATTTTAACAAGGCTTAGAATTAAAACAATCAACCTGAACAAATATATAGACTATAGGCAGTGGTACTGCAACCTGCAATCTGCAATATTATTTTAAAACCATTTCTTTGTAAACAGTTTCAAGAGGGATAAATTATTATTTTTTTAAAGATAGGCACAACACACTGTATCACGTCTCTAATCAATAAGAGCAATGACAGATTTAGCAACTATATTAGTGCATTCTGATTGCATCAAATTCATAAATTAAATCGCTAATTTGGGGAAAAGTGAAAAGGTGCAGTCATTGTGGTATTGTCCACCAAATGACCATAGACCTGTTACTATGGGTTTACCATCGCTTCCTTAGGGCTCTAGAGCTAGAAACACAATCACGTTCTTTTTATTGTTCAGGTTTTCTTTATGACTGCCTTTGATCTTTTCACTTTAAACGTTTTCTGTCTTGGAGATAATTAGCTTTCCAAGAGGAAAGGTTTGTTGAGTCGGATATTCTATAATTTTCAACTCATCTGTCACAACCAAATGTGTTATAATGACATTAAACTGTACTGGATCTGAATTACACAAACTACATACAGTAGTGCTGCAGCACTATAGGACACGACTTTGGCTGCCTGAATGGAATGCTGATTTTGGACAGCAGTCCCGATATGAATCCTTCTCACTTGACAGTTCACTGACTGTGTACTACTCTTATCTTAGGTACACTGCGCTGACGATCCAGAGTATGAAGCAGGAAACAAAAAGAAAAAAAAAAGATTTATGATGGTGAAGACAGAACTTTGGCTTGGGTGCTGTTTTCCTGCTCGTCTCTATCGCTGCTTTTACAAGTCTGTCAGCCTTTAATTCGCCCTTAAAAAGTGGCCGAACACTAGGTGTTGAGTTTCGAGCCTGAGAAAACTCCGACTTTTTACTTTTTATGACTGTCTGAGCAGACAGCTTTTTTTTTTTTTTTTGCTTTTTATTTGAATTATCCTGCCATCTTCAAGTCGTTAGGTTAATAACACGCCTGTCTCTGTAAAAGTCTGTAAATTGTCTTCACTTCCTTTCACAAGCAAAAAGACAGCCCTATTTTCCTAATTACTTCCACAGATTTCTGTGTGTGTGTGTGTGTGTGTGCGTGTGCGTGTGCGTGTGCGTGTGTGTGTGTGTGTGTGTGTGTGTGTGTGTGTGCCTAAAATGGCTTGGAATTTCCGAAACCAAGATCTTCTTCCACACCTTATTGTTGGATAGGTATATTATTATTATTTTTTTAAACAAAAACTATAATCAGTTGCACAATACATTATTTCATTTAGGTTCTATTGATTTCGCTCCACACATGCTAGCGTTACTAAAAAAAATAACAAATAAATAACAAAATCACAGACAAAAACGCAATTTTAATGCACCCTGTTCAACAGGAGCACCAATAAACTTTTTTTCTGGGTGAATATTTGTTTGGTCTAACTGCAGTTTTAGTAGATAAAAAAGGGGGTGTGTGGCATCCTGCTAAAGCAAGAAGGTCAAAAATGTCCACTGTAGATGCCATCTTGTCCATAGCAATTTCCATATTTTTAAAAATACAGTGGAACCTCGGATTGCGAGTAACGTGGTTTACGAGTGTTCCGCAGGACGAGCAAAGATTTTTAATAAATTTTTAACTGGAAACCGAGCAAGTATTAGTTTACGAGCGCCGAGTATCACGTATCACGTTTTATTTTGACGCCGAGCGGTAAGCGATCACAACTGAGCCAATGATTTTTGTCTCTCTTGGGCTGCGGAATTATGGGTAAGTGTCTCCCCTGCTGGGACTGAGTGCTCGTCTCTTACTGGTATAATCAACGTCTCTCATTCCCTCCTATGTGTGTGCGTGCGCGTAATTTGACACTGTGCCCCACACACACACTCTCTTTCCCTCTCCTTTACTGGATTATTATGCTCATAATCCAAGGTTCCACTGTACCTATTTCTGTTTTTATGATACAGTATGATGGCTTTACCATAAATAATGCAAAAATGGGCCATGAACCCAACTCCAGAATCCTCTTCGTGTTCTCACCTTAAAGCCCTGGTATTGTTTCCTGAGAACCCCCGACCAACGTATTTAAATCAGATAGGGAAGCCAATTGTACATGAGCAAGTAGTAGAAGTAGATTGCTGTTTAGACATCATCCGTTCCATCTCTGTCCTTTGAAATATCTGATAATCTCATCCTTTGACCTGCACAGCCATAGCTGAAAAAGTATCAGTAAATCGAGAGCGTCGATCTTGGCATTTCTTTCCAAAATATCGTTCTCTACTTCTTTTCAGGTTAATGAAGGCTCACAAACCAAGTAGGTGTGTACTGCTCTATCGGAGCAAGCATTGGAATCTGAGAACGGAGACCAAAAATAATGTGAACGCAGGCCAGCGGTGGATTGCGGATAGGGGAGCAATCTTTCTTGGGCACGGGGCAAATCAATTGTGCATAACGTGGAAGCACCCTGGAAATGCCCTTTGATTCAAGATTCAAGATTCAAAGAACTTTATTAATCCCAGAGGGAAATGGCTTTGTCTTAGTCATACAGTTGCATTGATTTAATTTACCAGGAAGAAAGGGAAAAAAATGATTAGACAAGTTGATGGTCTCACACTGTGCTACAGAACATGTACGGAGACAACGCCATTGACGGATAAAGACAGATAAAGAAGTTTATAGAAAGAAACCAGCACTGAAGACATTTATATTGATGGAATTTGGCAGGCACCCTGATCCAGAGAGCCTTACATTTTTATCTCATTATACATCTGAGCAGTTGAGGGTTAAGGGCCTTGCTCAAGTGCCCACCAGTGGCATCATGGTGGTTTGAACCTGGGACCTTCCGAAACTTAGTCCAATGCCTTAACTACTGCTCTACCTCTGACCAAGCCACTCAGTGGAAGACCATCAACTGGGACAGGAGCTTTTCAAAGGGAGTTGGTTTCAAATGCACGGTTTGCGATGGAGACTATGTTGAGTAGTACTTTTGTGTAGAGGAAGAGTTACTCTACCAAAATGCTCGATTTGAATCACCCTAGTCAGTTATTAAAAAAGGTTATGACCACGTTTGCATTACTTTCAATCCAGCCCTCCTAATATGATGTGTAGCTCACCTCCAGTTAAAGGCTCCCTTACAGCACATCTTTCTTTTAAACACAAGTTAAACCTAAAAGTTTGCCACTAGTTTGGTTTCCAAAGTAACAGACTACTCGGGCTGTTTAATATAAAAAAAAAGGCAACTTTGGACAACTTCAAATCCAGGATAGATAATGATAATGATAATTTTATTCCATTACTAATACACTGTGAGGCTTAGTGGAAAATCATGGTTATGTATAAGTGTTTCAGCCATACACCTCCCAAAAAACTGATCCTAAGATTATGCTTATTGGAAGAACCATTAAAAGCAAACAGATGATCAGAAGGCTTGATTCCATTTGGGAAAGCTCCCTTGAGGATGAAGAGAAAGAAAGAGCGAATAAAACTACCGTGCAGGCGTCATCTGTTCCACAGCTGACCTGGCAGACATCATGGGGCGAAGGCGAGGGTAGAGAAGGGAGTTGACAGGTCTGTTCTCTGTCTAAACCCTGGCTATAACACACATATATGAAACAAGAACCACGAATGCAAACAAAAATTTCAATTGATCCTTTTTGCTGAGGAAATAGTTCTGCTATAATGTCCTGCTATAATTAGATTTTTATTAGGGTTGCTTAAGGTGTGGGGTTATTTAAACATGGGTCCCCCCTTCAGCCCCGTAACTAAACATCTTTCCTATATGTTGTCCCTGAGAATACATAATATTGCATAATTATTGATGAATAATAAGGTGTTTTATAGCTAATAGCTAATACATGTACAGTACTGTATGTAGTTAATGGTACATTTTATGTATATGTTACGTAGCTTCAGGATTTTCGAATGGGTTTGTAGCTAAACCAATGATGAAAGTGTTATGTATGTCTGGGATTTATGAATGTGCTATTTAGCTGTGGGATTTATGAAGGTGTTATGTAGATATAGGATTTATGAAGGTCTTATTAAGCTTTGTGTTTTATGAAGGTGTTATGTAGCCAAGACATTTATGAATGTGCTATATAACTAAGGTATTTTGTGTTTATGGTTATGGGATTTATGAAGGTGGTATTTGCTGTGGGATTTATGAAGGTGCTATATAGCTTTAGGCCTTTATGAATTTGTTATGTAGCTAGGCCAGTTATAAAGGTACTATATGTCTACATGATTTATGAATGTGACATTTAGTTAAGTCATTTATGAAGGTGTTTTATGTAGCTATGGGATTTATGGAGATGCTGTGTAGTTTTGGTGATATTTATCAATGGGATTCATAAAGAAGCTATGTAGCTTTGGGATTTCTGAAAAGATTTATTAAGCTATGGGATAAATGAAGGATATAAGAAACGTATGATGGTGTTATGTAGCTAGGAAATGTACAAAGATTATTATGTACAGTAGCCATAGGATTTATGAATGTATTATGTAGCTAGGGGGATTATGAAGGCGTTATGTAGCTATGATATTTACAAAGGTGTTATGTAGCTACGGGATTTATGAATGTGTTATGTAGCAATAGGATTTATAAACGTGTTACTGTATGTAGCATATACAGTAGGATGATGATGTTATATAGCTAAAGCATTTATGAAGGGGTTATGTAGGAAGAAGATTTATGAAAGACTTATTTAGCTTTGATTTGCAATAAAGTGTTTATTAGGTATGGGGTTTATGAATGTGTTGTTTCGCTTTGTGAACATTTATGTATTCAAAGGTTTTCTTTGGTAAGAACAACAAAATTTATAAAAAAAAAAGTTTGTAACTAGATATTTTATTAAAGCAAAAGCCACAGATTGTTTTTCCTGAAACATACTTGGCTTTGCTGTTTTTGGGAGGAAAGAAAAGCGACTATGATGAAAAGAATTATAATGTATTTATTTTGTAAATCCTAAAGAAGCATCTGGGCCTTGTAGCATGTCCAGGTCTCTTGTTTACATCTCTTGTTTTTGACTCAAAGCATACCATTACTATCATTAGAAGATCATTTATTTTTCAAAAACCCAAAGCATATTATTCCCGGATTAAATCCGGCTGTGATTGGACTCCAGTACTGTTGTGCAATTAATTTGGTCAAATGTTTACTCAGCATGAAAGAGAAGGATTTACTGTCAGCATTATTTTGTTTAAATAACCCTTGGATTTTCTTCAGTGAATTGTGAAGTTTGTTTCATTTGAGCGACATGTGTATCTGATACAGCCATGTAGACATGTATCTCTAGTCTTATACTGAAGATCATATAAACTTTATAAATGATAATATGCGAATCCATGTAGAGTAAACAAGCCATGTTTGACCTACATTCATGGAAGTGCTCTGGCTTTAAAGAGAGACTAAACAGAGCAAGATGGGAAAAAAAGCATACAAGGGGCATTTCTTATAAATAATGCTACGTTGAGTGTTTAGGTTGCCATATTGTTTCTGGTAAATCATACACATAGACGTATTATCCAAACTGTTTATAGAAGCACAGACACAGAAATGGAAAGAGAAGAACTTTGGATCTTTTAGGACATGACTGAGGCCCCTTAGCACCTTAAACAAACTTAAAATGAGTCATGATGTGATACGATATGAAATGAGTCATACCTGGCAAGGATTCTCACCGAAACACATTACATGTTCACGTCTCTCAACATGTCTCTTTCGCCAAGTATAGTCATAACGAAAGTTCTTTATAATGCCCTATTAGATGGGTCCCATGCATGTTTTTTGCAGCGAGCACTGCGCGGTGATCTCAGAGCCCGGGCACGAGTGCTCTTACATAAGATTCAGCTTGGTTCCACACTTGCAAATTCATTATCATTTACATGACTCAAGACAGCTTGAATTACTTGGAAAAAATGACAAGGTTTAAGGTTAAGTCTAGGGGCGGGGTTGGGACTTGTATTGCTTCTCAACCCTGGTCCTTGAGAACCACCTGCCATGAACATTTTAGTGTTTTCTAAGCTGTCAGAAGATCGCATTTAGTTATTAACTACTTTAGCTATTATATATATAGAGCAGGGAAATCACTACAATGTTTAGGGCAGGTGTTCCTCAAGGTCCAGGGTTGAGAACCATTGCGTTATAGGACATTGCCTTTCTTGTGTGTTCAGGTTACTATTTGAATATGAAACCTGCAGAGTATTAAGTGTATATAAAACATTATATAAACTTTCTCCATGTTCTTTTACTATGCTGGGGTCCAACATGACCAGAGTGAATGCTGAAGTGCCTCCATACAGTATCTATATCCTTGTTTATTTCCTGATAATTGTTTTTTCTTTATTTTTAGTTAAATTTCCTTTTTCACATAAGAGGTGATGATAATTATAGAGGGCTATGTTTTCTATTGACTCACATTCTTTTGGTGTAAAGACAGTACAGGGGGTCAGGGGTAGCTCAGTGGCTAAAGCATTGGACTACGGTTCGGAAGGTCCCAGGTTCAAGTCTCACTACCACCAAGTTATCCCTGTTGGGCCCTTGAGCAAGGCCCTTTACCCCAACTGCTCAGATGTATAATGAGATAAAAATGTAAATCGCTCTGGATAAGGGCGTCTGCCAAATGATGTAGATGTAGTACATAGGAGGAGTCTTCCATTTACACTGGGGACATCTGCACTGCTGTCGGTAGGCAGCACAACTACTGCATGGTGTGTTATACGTATACATACTGTAGTGGAAGCTAATAGTGACAAGCTTGCCATGATACGAAACAACACAGTGAATCAAAGGGGTTTCTGATCACTCTGGAGTATCTTATACAGGCTGATGCAGGGGATTTGTCTTTTACATGAGCGCACACAACTGA
Source organism: Clarias magur (assembly GCA_013621035.1). Lineage (NCBI taxonomy): Eukaryota > Metazoa > Chordata > Actinopteri > Siluriformes > Clariidae > Clarias > Clarias magur. The sequence continues at coordinate 84,463 of QNUK01000797.1, forward strand.
AGTACAGTAGCAGTCATAAAGTTTGTGAACACTGAAATATATATTTTTAATATCATACTGTTAAGCTTTACGGGGAAAATCCGCAAAGAATATGAATATCGAACAGACATCATACACATTTAGAAAATGTTCAGCAACAGGTTCACCTTAACTTCAACGTAAGCGAGGCCAAACTGAATTTCAATGTCCAAAACAAGGCTGATGATCTGATGTCAACTTACAGTAATGGTAAGCTTCATTGTATTCGGCACAGAGAGTGCCCCTAGTGGTCAGTGGTACTACTACACAGAAGAACACGTTACCAACTTTAATGAGAAAAGAGAAAGGATTCTCGATTAGCATAGTTGATGTTTTTAAACATGACAAACAGTTCAAGCGTTAAGGTGTTAATTTCCCCAGCTCTAATATATGCGCATAAGTGTTTTGATCAAACCTGTTTTTGTAAAGTCATATTTCAGTTGCTTGGGGGACCATACCAAAAATAATTTATACATAGGTATATAGAAAGCCCAATACAAGCTGGGAGACCAGACAACCTACACTGTGTGTTAAACTTTTCACCTTCAGCTGTTTTTTATTAATCCTGGCCATGTCCTCCACAGGGATGAAAAATGTTCCTGAGAATATCCCATCAGACACCTACCTGCTGGACCTGCAAAACAACAAGATTACAGAGATCAAAGAGAACGACTTCAAAGGCCTCAAAGCACTTCATGTAAACCTCTCTCTCTCTCTCTTTCTCTCTCTCTCTCTCTCTCTCTCTCTCTCTCTGTCATAGCCTTCACTTTAATTTTTGGAAATCCTCCCCAACGTCTCGTAGCTGCAGAGAAAATGTATTACTTGATGTGATAAAATTCAGCTGTTCCAGACAACCACAAACTCTTTGAGGACTTTTAATATGCTTTTTCTCTCTAATTTTAAAATAATGGGAAATAATAATAATAATAATAATAATAATAATAATAATAATAATAATAATAATAATAAAGGAATTAAGTATGATGCCTTTTCCCACTTAAAAATACGTTTAGAACTCATCCTTTTAAATCTGACCCCTCCACTAGGTCGACAGTTCAGGGCAGGAAACCATTTGCTTTTGGAAACCAGGTCTCTGTGTGCACATGTCTAGTATTTTAAGCACAATACAGACCGATGTCCCCTGAGATGTTTTACTTTACATATGCGGTGAGAAGTACCACATTCCAATATTTCGGTCTTTTTGACTGAAAGTCATAAATGGGTGGAGAACTTGGCTGGATCTTTCATGCTACGTTTGCCTGAAAAGTTAGAACAGGGGCCATTGGGATTTAAACATGGTCCCAAGTAAACAATCAGAGAACAATCCATAATGTTGAACTTCTGCAGGCAGAATTTCGTACTTTTAAATGGTAGGAGGTTGGAATTGATGACTGTCCTCGGGAGGAATGCAGCGGTTTGATGTCTTTCAGACTGAGCACACAAATACTGATACATAGATGAGTAATATAATTAATCTTAAGCAATCAAGGAAAGCTGTTACATTTGTTTAAGTTTTCCCGTTTTTAAACCGTGACCATGAGAAGCACATGTGAGCTCATGCACTCCGGCTGTGAGGATTGTTTCTTATTGTGTTAACGAGCTGATTTTAAATGAAGTGTGTTCGCCAGATACGTTATTTAACTTGGATTGAGAGCAAATGCAGTGGGAAAGAGCAGCTTTGCTTTGACTTGCTTCAGTACAGCTGTAGGCACAGACCATTCTAGGTTCCATTGTATCCAAATCCCTCATTGCAAATGACCGATAGTGGCTAATCAACAAGAACAATATATTCGCTAACATGGCGAATTGTCTGTAAATATTCCTTATCTAGCGATGATTGATTCTGATGAGCTCCAGGTGCTGTGTACATGTCAATGAGGACAGCATTGCACAGATAGACACAACTTCATGGCCAAATCATGTGCTAGAAGGTGTTTCTCAACACACTGACCATGCATCTTACTTACTGTATTTGACCCAAGATTTTAGTCAAACATTAATCTTATTTAAGATTTTCTTTTCAAGTCACTCCAATTTATATTAATACATTTATACATAGATTTCAATCAACGTTAGCGTACGGGTTTGGGTTTATGTATAACATACATATACTCACAATCCTCTGCTTCTCGGCCCTTACAGGCTCTCATCCTGGTCAATAACAAGATCACCATCATCCATGCCAAGGCCTTGGCTCCTCTGGTCAACCTTGAGAGGCTTTACCTGTCCAAGAATATGCTGAAGGATATTCCCAACAATATGCCCAAGACAGTCCAGGAACTCCGCATCCACGAGAACCAGATCTCCAAAATCAAGAAGGCCTCCTTCACTGGCATGGTTAATGTCATTGTCATGGGTAAGTCCAGGAAGTCAGGGTCACGTGACCTTCTGTATGTGATTGTTCAATATCTCAGGTTTAGTATTTCCGTAAAGCTCCACAGGCTTAAGCTAGCACCAGATGGGTTCTTTGGAAACCGTAAAGAGATAGTTCAGATTTTTTCATGTTCGTAACGATCAACATAGAAAACTACAACAAGAAGTACCACTGAGATATGGTAATAACCCTTAATGTTGTCGTAAGCATCAGTTACATGAAATGCTTTCTCAGAACAAGCATTAGAACTGGACGAGAGGTTTTCTCGAAAAGAGAACCCGTAAAGAGAACAGCGTGATTTCCAGTCAAGGTTTGTGAAAAACGCTATAGCACGAGGTTCTCTGCTTTTTGCTCAGAAAGCCCCACATTAGTTAAAAACCACTGACTATCCAAATAACACCTGACCCTTTTTTTTTTTTATAGATGTTTGGAGGACTAAATCTAGAACCAATTAGCAAGCTGCAATAACTCTAAAAGATACCTGACCTTCCCATAGGTCCCCTTTTCATCCAGCATGCACATTCAGAATTTAGTACATCATTATTAAACATCAAATCATCGAGCAATATGGTAAGAGCAAGAAGAATCATGGAATTTCAGAATTCAATCTCTGCAAACCATTTCATCATTCTAGTCACAATAGTTTCATTTGCACAAACACAGCAAGCACAAAATGAGCTAGCACTAGCATATCTGTGCACCTTCAAATGCATAAAACATGTGGCTGTGGCCTGGTAGAAAAGCAATAAGCACCGCTCTAAGTCTTAGGCTTCGAAATAAGATAAGCCACGTGCATGAGGACAAAGCATCTGGCCATCTGAAACTGGGGAAGCCGTTCTGGGCAAAGAGGGAAAATGTGTTGCCATGTATGGGGTTAAAATCAGATGAATCTGCAATACTTTTAACTTTTTACTTCTGGTTTTCAAGTTTTCAGCTTTTCCCCTTGATAGTTTTGTGTAGAACCCTAAAACAGTAAGTTTTAACATCCTTGGAATATGAATTAACCAAAATCCTTTAAAGATGTGAATTCTGCAGGAGATGCTATTAAAAACACAAGAAATTAGCCACTCAGCGTATGCAAATAGAGTTCCAGCCATTGTTACGTCTGCATACACATGGAGAACACTCGGGAGAGCAGTATCTGTTTGTCTGTTTGCAGTTATCTTGTCACATGTAATAATGAGTGAAGTAATGATTCTGACCTTGCAGAGCTTGGCTCCAACCCCTTGACCAGTTCGGGTGTGGACGCAGATGCCTTCAAGGACCTGAAGAGGGTTTCTTACATCCGTATCGCTGACACCAACATTACCAGCATCCCCAAAGGTCAGGAACCCAGACTAAGGATTTGTCTTTAGGTTTTAGCAGGTAGCCCTGATTCTATTCTCTAGTATATTTGTGATTACCTTTTACATTTATTGTTAACAGGAAGTTCCACACGAAAAGTCGTGTCGGTTGAAACTAGACCATGCTTGGCGTCCCTGTTCACTGTTTCTTTATCCTTCTTCCAAATGCTTGCAGGTCTGCCCACCTCTCTGTCAGAGCTCCATCTGGATGGGAACAAGATCACCAAGGTCACTATTGACAGCATGAAAGGTCTCAAACACCTGGCCAAGTAAGAACCTTAAGAGTCTTTTCAAAAACCTGCTGGATCTGGCTGAGTCCAAAATATGTCTGCAGTAATTTGGTGTCATTCGCTCAATCTGTGTCTGCTTGATTGAAGATAATGTACAGAAATTTACCACAATTCCCAGGTTTCATCCAATTTTGTGCAAAGGTGGACACCCTGGCTTCAGAAAAGCAAAAAGCTCTGCCACATGGTTGTTTCATTCTCCAACTCAACCAGCTGATTCTAATTAGCACAACGCCTCAGCCGGATAGACAAGAACTAATTCGTGACATCACCTGCTTGGTACACGAGGGAGAACTATAATTCATAGCATATGTTGTCTTAATACTGTTGCGTGGTGTCTGGTAAAGGACGTCCATCCCATTGTGGGTGCATTTCTACCTCACTCCTCACAAGGGTTAATGAGAATCATTACAGGTATATGAAAACAGATTGTGATGTTGTATGTGTGTTTGCATGTAGGCTTGGTCTGAGCCATAATGAGATCGCTGTTGTGGAGAACGGGACTGTGGCTATGATGCCACACTTGAGGGAGCTCCACCTTGAGCACAACCATTTAACCAGTGTGCCTGCTGGTCTCTCTGAGCACAAGTACATCCAGGTGCGCAGCACATCTTCAAACCATACGTGTGTCCTTATTAGACAGCACTTCCTACAGTGGAGAGCTGGTTGGTCATTGTGCTCTTTTTGTATTTGTTTGCGGTAGGTCATCTATCTTCACTCTAACAAGATAGCCAGTGTGGGAACGGAAGACTTCTGCCCTCCCAGCTTCAACACCAAGAAGGCCATGTATTCTGGCATTAGTCTGTTCAGCAATCCCGTTTCGTACTGGGAGATCCAGCCCATCACCTTCCGCTGCGTCTTCGACCGCTCCGCTGTTCAGCTGGGCAACTACAGGAAGAAATAGGGCGACTAGTCTGAGTGCCTGACCACTGTCCGTGTCCCATCCCCTTCCTCCTCCTCCTTCTCCTCCCCTCTCTCTCCCTCCTTTCCAAAGCACCTCAAGTGTGTAATTCGAATTCGAATGTCGTAACTCAGATGACTCAAAATGTGTTCTGGGTATACTGAAAAAGGCACACAGCAGGCAATACTGGGCACTAATCTCACATAATCGAGTAATTAACAGTAACAATGTCAAGTATCTTACACATTACATGTTACAAAAAGAAATAGCTAAACACGTATCAGGCTTTGTTCCTCGTAGTTTTTTTATTTTATTTTTTTTTTGTTCTCCTGTGCATCCCTATAGCACTACTAGAACCTTGTGTTAAGTGAAAGCGCATAATTATAGAGGTATTACTGGTTTAAGAAAAAGCCATGACCACTTCGGATAAATAAGTGCACATAGACATAGTCCTTCGGTTCAAAAGAATGTGGTCTATTCATTTTGGGTTTTTTTTTTTTTTTTGTGCACATAAAGAAGATCCACTCCCAGCCCCTTTCTGGATCTTTGGGACGTTTCTAAATTGACACGACGGGCCTGCTGAGCGGGCAGCGAAAGGATCATTTGCTCCACAGTACCGGGAAAAAGAGCTGATATACTACAGTAGGTGCAGTCAGCTACTATTGCCTGTATAGCAGTAGTGTTCAGCGAGTACTGTTAGTAATAATAATAATAATAATAATAATAATAATAATAATAATAATAATAATAATAATAATACAGGCATCCTGCTCAAATTTTCCTTTTTTTTTCATATATTTTCTTAGTATTCATTTCAAATAGGAGGTACAAAGAATTGTCACATTACAGTATTTTATTTTCCTCCTCTTGCTTCAGATGTGTTTTGTCTTGTTTGTCTGATCGTTTTTTTTTTTTAAACCAAGTTACCATTTCACATATGGTAGGAAAAAAAAAAAGAAGCTCTTCAAGAGATATAATAAACTCTATTGTTATTTTAACGGAAGCAATTTCCAAAGACCTTCGCTTTTTCACTCTTCTTCAACTTCTTCTTCTTCTTCTTCTTCTTCTTCTTCTTCTTCTTCTTCTTCACCAAGGGTGGCGTACCATGTTTTCAATGTGTGCATTATTGTCTGAAGAGGAGCAGAAAGAGCATGGCTGAACATGTCCCCCTCTGTCCTGTGTTAGTGACTGTCACATGTATAGAAGCTGTAAATAAATGCTGTATAAAAAAAAAATCATTTTCTTTGCTTTAAAAAAAAAAAAAGCACAAAAACCATCCAGACATTAATATATCAGCAATAAAGGTGACTTCTTTTCCTGATACAGGGCCTCGTGTCCAAAACCATGTCCGAAAATGGATACGTACACAGGGTTGATATGACGCAGCGTCTCAAATGAACAGAATTATATTTTCACAGTTGCATATCATCACGGAAACCTTGTTGAAGGGGTTAATCTCAAGCGCTTAATGCCTTTCATTGGATAAATACACTCACCTAATGGATTATTAGGAACACCATACTAATACGGTGTTTGACCCCCTTTCACCTTCAGAACTGCCTTAATTCTACGTGGCATTGATTCAACAAGGTGCTGAAAGCATTCTTTAGAAACATTGGCCCATATTGATAGGGTAGCATCTTGCAGTTGATGGAGATTTGTGTGATGCACATCCAGGGCACGAAGCTCCCGTTCCACCACATCCCAAAGATGCTCTATTGGGTTGAGATCTGGTGACTGTGGGGGCCATTTTAGTACAGTGAACTCATTGTCATGTTCAAGAAACCAATTAGAAATGATTCGAGCTTTGTGACATGGTGCATTATTCTGCTGGAAGTAGCCATTAGAGGATGGGGACATGGTGGTCATAAAGGGATGGACATGGTCAGAAACAATGCTCAGGTGGGCCGTGGCATTTAAACCATGTCCGATTGGCACTAAGGGGCCTAAAGTGTGCCAAGAAAAGATCCCCCACACCATTACACCACCAGCACCAGCAGCCTGCACAGTGGCAACAAGGCATGATGGATCCATGTTCTCATTCTGTTTACGCCAAATTCTGAAATCGAGACTCATCACACCAGGCAACATTTTTTCAGTCTTGTGCAAATTGTAGCCTCTTTTTCCTATTTGTAGTGGAGATGAGTGGTACCCGGTGGGGTCTTCTGCTGTTGTAGCCCATCCGCCTCAATGTTGTGCGTGTTGTGGCTTCACAAATGCTTTGCTGCAGACCTCGGTAGTAACGAGTGGTTATTTCAGTCAACGTTGCTCTTCTATCAGCTTGAATCAGTCGGCCCATTCTCCTCTGACCTCCAGCATCAACAAGGCATTTTCGCCCACAGGACTGACGCATACTGGATGTTTTTCCCTTTTCACCCCATTCTTTGTAAACCCTAGAAATGGTTGTGCATGAAAATCCCAGTAACTGAGCAGATCGTGAAATACTCAGACCGGCCCGTCTGGCACTAACGACCATGCCACGCCCGAAATCGCTTAAATCACCTTTCTTTCTTTCCCATTCTGACATTCGGTTTGGAGTTCAGGAGATTGTCTTGACCAGGACCACACCCCTAAATGCATTGAAGCAACTGCCATGTGATTGGTTGATTAGATAATTGCATGAATGAGAAATTGAACAGGTGTTCCTAATAATCCTGTAGGTGAGTGTATTTGTGAAGCAGACAGACAAATGTAAAGGTTGACCAAGAGCATTGATTTATTAAAACAAAATAAATAAAAATGACCATATATGGACATGGTTTATGACAGCGGTCATATTATTTGCTCACATTTTACAACCTTACAGTGTGACAAAACGGGAAATTATTCACCTTAGTGAATGACAAGTTTGAACCAAACTGAAAATATCTGCAGCTTTGAGTCCAAGTTAGCATAATTAGGAACATTCTCTTGGTGGGAGGAGTGATGGTGTTACCGTCTTCCCTGTCAGTCATTGAAATTGCTAGGCAGTCATGGGAAAAGTATGGGGAGCATGAGAAGCAGAATCAGTGCTGCACTTTTCTAAAATAACGCCCATGCTAACGCTCCTCAGATGCATTTAAATCATTTGGCAAATACTGACATTTCTCTCATTATACATCTGATCGGTTGAAAATTGAGGTCCTTGCTCAAAAATGCTGCTGAGGCGTGGACCATTGAGCCTACTGAGCTATAGCCCACTGTCTCAACCACTGAGCAGGATAGCAGAGAGCTTTCCAATCCAATGGTTGGTTAGGGTAACCCTAAACCCTAACCCTAACCCTAACCCTAAACCCTAACCCTAACCCTATGTCATCAAGAAGGTATAAAGATCTGATATTTTATGGTATTTTCTTTTAAGCCAGTTAACCCAGGGTCTCAGAGCTCATCTGAAGTGTCTTTTGTGTTACAGTATGTGTTGTGATCAGACAAGGAAGCATTTATTGTCTTTTTTTTTTTAAAGGAAGATTGGACAGTATAGAGGACGGTTATACTGTACAACTTACTGGATGCAAATCGCCTTGAAACAAGAAACACGTCCAGAGAACAATGGGGTGGGGCTCAACTTTTATAAGGTTACAATAGGTGAAGAAATCAAATTGGCTTGCAAAGTAAACTCTGGCTTAAACAAAAATGGAGAATAATTTTTTTTTATTCATATACACCTATTGTGCCTTAAGGATAACGTGGTAAAAAATAAACATTACAATTACAGTATATTTACAGCATGGCTAAATCTATAGCTCCATTACAGGTGATTACAGTTTACCCTCCTGGTTCTGTTCCATTCAAGATTATGCAGCTGGAACAATGAAACCAACATCAAACAGCCACAGCAATTTAAGCTTTTAATCTCATGTTTACTAAAAAACAAAGATAGTAGTCTTAGAAGCGCATAAACAGACCAAATCAAATTCTTATTGCATTTCTGCACAGCACAGACAGAACGAGCACACATCCCATCCCACACTCCAAGCACTGGACTTCATCACCGTATCACGAGTCAGAGGATAACATGTCATGAGAAACATTACACAACCTGGAAATCTTTCACAGTAAGAACGCAAACCAGCAAACACTGCTCACATGACACACTGTAAAAAACGATGGGAAGGAAGAGAAATGTGGGTGTGTCCTGCAGACACTAGGCCTAATCTGAAGACGGCAGTGAGTGTAAGACATTCTTGGGTATCGTTAAGGAGAGAAGCGGGCTGGGTCACGTGACAGGGAGAGCTAGAGCAATGTCTGTTCACCTGTTCAGATCTGTGTCCAGTCACAAAAGTTTAGAGGAAGTAAAAGTCTATTTGCTAGTAAACATATTCATATCAAACCATGAAAAGCAAAAACGTGTGATGCTTTTCAACAGATATCATTTCGATTATTTTTCACTATTATTACAAAATTAATACTTCTATGTTTTTATTTTATTATTTATGAAACTAAATTAAGCTAAAACGCACTAAATGGAGTGTTCAAACTTTTGCACTTCAATGCGTCATATAAAAAAATTCATGTGGACAAATCATACATTTAACTGAACTAGAAAATGGGAACATTCAAGTGATTCATAATCATAAATTATAGAGGAAGAGGAACGCATAAAGATCATAAAAGTCATATGAAGCATTTTATTACAAATTACTGAATGTAGAAGCCAATCCCCCCCCCCTCTCTCTCCTCCCCCCCATCTCTCCCCCCCCCCCTCCCCCTCTCCCCCTCTCTCTCCCCTCTCCCCCCCCCCCCCCCTCCTCCTCTCCTCTCTCCCCCCCCCCCCCCCCCTCTCTCCCCCCCTCTCTCCCCCTCTCTCCCCTCTATCTCCCTCCCTCTTTCTTTTTTCTTTCTCTCACTCTCTTGCTCTCTCTCCCCCTCCGCCTCTATCACTCTCTTTCCAGCTCCATTTCTCTTTCCATCTTGTAACGTATATCTCTTCTTTCTCTCATGCCTCTGTCTCACTGTCAGTCTGTCCCTGCTTCTTTTTTTCTATCACTCTCTGTCTTTCTGTCTTTGTCCCTCTGTCTCTCTCTTCAGTTCTATTCTCTCTCTCTCTCTCTCTCTCTCTCTGTTTGCATTTTTCTCTTTCTTCCCTATTGTCAGTCTCTCTATTTCCCTATTCATTTTTCTGTCTTTCTCTCTTTTTGTCAGTCCCCCCTTCTCTCTCTCTCTCTCTCTCTCTCTCTCTCTGCACCATACTGTCTCTACCTTTTTGTCAGTCTCTCCCTATTTTTCTCTTTCTCTCCTTTTCTCACTCACCCCCTTCTCTCTCTCTCTCTCTCTCTCTCTTGCTTTTTCCCTTCTCTTATGCCCTCTTGTGGGGGATAAAGTTATGCCATATTATCTATTCACGTCTAAACAGAAATCAGAAAGCAAACAAATCCCTCCCTCTGTCTGCTTATAAAGCAAATCTTTGTAAAACTTCAAACCCTTTTAGACTGACATTATTTTTTACCCATAAAGTTGTCTCCGTATTTAAATTCTGTTTATGACATTAAAAAAACAAAACAGCTTTGAGCATAAAAGAAGGGTTTTATGTCGCATTCAGAAGCAGCGGCGATGCCAAAGCACATGTTCTTATACATACACATGAGACACAGGTTTTTTCACACATTGAAGTGCTTTGTGGGGGAACTTGTTTAAAAATACATCATGCACAACAATGAAAGAGGAATTAGTGAATAGTGAGCAATACGTTTCATTACAATAATTAATATATTACACAAACTCCTTCAGAGAGAGAGAGCGAGAGACCTGTAACTGTTAGCAGCTTAAACTCTTATGTTCACTAGGTCTATCCTGCAAAACAGCAAACTCTGTCTGTTTAAACAAAATAAACATTTTAAGGTACATCCGTGTCTAAATGTTCTTTACATCACCAGCACTCACACTGGGAAGAACCCAGAGTTTGGGATGGCCCAAACGTCAATACACGGAGGCTTAGACACGCATCACTACTTAGAGTCATTCATTGACAAATGCAAACTTGTGTGTAGAGCATTAGAGGAAGGATTAGTGTGTGTGTGTGTGTGTGTGTGTGTGTGTGTGTGTGTGTGTGTGTGTGTGTGTGTGTGTGTGTGTGTGTGTGTGAGCGGCTTGAAGTCAGCCACAAGCCCTCTCTGTGACACCTTGTATGTCATTAATAGGAAGTGTAGTAACCCTGAGCATGCTTGCTGACTTTCATGACACTTTTGCAGTCGTATCCCTAATTTTGGCAGCAACTTCATTTAAAGAAATTAGGAGGTGAGCAACAACTCTATCAACTTTCTAAGCAAACATTACTGAACCGGATGTGGCTCACAAGCTCACTTCACGACCGATGATATGCGAGTTATGACTCACCATCACTCTGTAATTCCTGAAACTGTACTGTTTCCTAACGACAAATCACTGTTTCCCACTGGTTCCAGCAACTAATCACCAACCTTTACTAATACCTGATCACACCTGTTCCTAATCACCATATAGTACTAATCACTGATCACCACTGTTTGTAGGAGCTAATCACTAACCTTTAGAAATCACCGATCGCCACTGTTTCCAACAATTAATCACCAAACTTTAGTAATCACTGATCAACACTGTTTCTAGTAACTAATCACCAAACTTTAGTAATCACTGATCAACACTGTTTCTAGTAACTAATCACCAAACTTTAGTAATCACTGATCAACACTGTTTCTAGTAACTAATCACCAAACTTTAGTAATCACTGATCAACACTGTTTCTAGTAACTAATCACCAAACTTTAGTAATCACTGATCAACACTGTTTCTAGTAACTAATCACCAAACTTTAGTAATCACTGATCAACACTGTTTCTAGTAACTAATCACCAAACTTTAGTAATCACTGATCAACACTGTTTCTAGTAACTAATCACCAAACTTTAGTAATCACTGATCAACACTGTTTCTAGTAACTAATCACCAAACTTTAGTAATCACTGATCAACACTGTTTCTAGTAACAATTAATCACCAAACTTTACTAATCACTGATCAACACTGTTTCTAATAACTAATCACCAAACTTTAGTAATCACTGATCAACACTGTTTCTAGTAACTAATCACCAAACTTTAGTAATCACTGATCAACACTGTTTCTAGTAACTAATCACCAAACTTTAGTAATCACTGATCAACACTGTTTCTAGTAACAATTAATCACCAAACTTTACTAATCACTGATCAACACTGTTTCTAATAACTAATCACCAAACTTTAGTAATCACTGATCAACACTGTTTCTAATAACTAATCACCAAACTTTAGTAATCACTGATCAACACTGTTTCCAGAAACTAAGTGCCAAATCTGTCTAATCCCTGATCACCACTGTTTCTAGCGACTAATCACCAATTTCACTAATTACTGATCACTATTTTTTATTCACTGATCACCGCTGGTTCTCAGTTCCCCAATCTGACTACTTACTGATCACCGCTGTTTGCGAAGATAGATCAGTGACCACTGCTGATTCCACATGACCAATCAAAAATCACCTAATCACCTCTGTTTTCCAAAGACACTGATCACCCCTGATTACTGATCACCACTGTTTCCAAAGTCAGTCACTGATCTGTTTCCCAGCAACCCATCTGACTAATCACTGATCGAACTGATCTGACTGTTCACTGATCAACACCACGTCCCAAACAGCAATCACTGATCATCATCCCTGTTTTTGAATGATCAATCGCTCATCACCCTTGTTTTTCCCACCTATACACTTTTTATTCTTCATTCGAAGCTCTTTTCTTGAAGATGAGTGCAAGTAATTATATCAGGTTACCTTCTAATTATTTAGCCTTTTTACCTACTCATTCTCATTGTCATTCTCATTCTTTTTGTCTTAAGTTGTTAATAGAAAATACAGTATTTCAAGTTAGCTTGTGGTGCCACAACCATAGAGTTTATTTTTCATCCTGATAAAACCCTATTATATTCATTTTAATGATGTTTTTTACTCGTTCATCTCATCTTCTATACCGCTTTATCCTGCATCCCGGAGCCTATCCCAGAAGGCTTAGGGCACCAGGCAGGGTACACCCTGGACAGGGTGCCAATCCATCGCAGGGCACAGACACACTACGGGCAATTTGGAACACCAATTAGGTCATATTTGCATGTCTTTGGACTGTGGGAGGAAACCAGAGTACCCGGAGGAAACCCATCAAGCACGAGGAGAACATGCAAAAACTCCATGCACACAGAGACGGGAATCGAACCTGGTCGGGAATCGAACCCGGACCCTGGAGGTGCAAGGCGGCAGTGCTAACCATTACAACGCCCTATGGTACTTTAATTGCTAATTAAATGAAGGTAGTAAATAAATGCTCAGGAAGGACCCACCAACTGGCTCTGCATGTTTACATGAAGCTTATTATGAATAAACAGTGAAAAACAGCGGGTTCACATGAATGTGAATTCTCCTACTCTTTTCTTTTATCACTTTGTCCAAGGTATCCCTCTCCCTGACATTAAAAGCACATTCCCATACAGGCCGTGTTTGTTGTTTTTTCTGTGGTCTCCCGCTGCGGTCCTATAACCAGTATAATTTGATGCATGGTTAAATTACTGCCACACTGACACATGTAAACATTCTGAATGGGAACCACATGTGTCACTTAACTGCTTCAAACATACGATCTTATTGAATTAAAATCACTTGACAGGCATTTGGCTAGATTTGAAGCATGGGACTATTAATAGTTAAGTTAAGCCTTTATGTGTTACATATGCATCACTGCACAGTGAAATCCATTATTGTTTGAATATCCCAGTTAACAATAACTAAATAATCACTCTATCATTTCTAAACATCATCCAGAGCATGGAGTTGAGTATCTGTGGACGCACATCCATCCCACACCTTCCACTGATATGAACCATATGCCCTTCCTTTTGCTTGGAAAAATCCAGTAAACAACTGAGCTACTGTTTTTCATCACCAACAAACACATTTCGCAACATTTGGTGAAAGAATCAAATCGCTGAAGAGAACCTCTGAGACTCTCAGTATGTTTTCTTCAAATTGAGAAATAAGGAAGTAAATAAATTGTTGCTGTTGATGCTAACAAGTAAACAAACATGACCTATTTACTTATTTGGGCAAAAGATGTTTGTGACATTCTGTGTAATTTACACCGTGTTGTACAATGTCATAGCAATAGCCTACCCCCCGTTTAAAACAGAAGGGGGCCCCAAAAGTCTCAACACATAGAGGATGGAAAATGTCCAACTTTCCCCAACTCTAAGCCCAAAGTTTTTTATTTTATGTATTTATTTGTTTGTTTGTTTGTTTGTTTTATCCAGTGAGGGCAGATAAAGGGTATAGTGAGGGCAGAATGGAAGGTCAAATGTCCTTGTATTGTCTGGCTGCACGTTCTCTTATTATAAAAACCTATTTATTTCATACCAGTCATTTACTTCATTTTCTGTCAACACTGTAGTCTCTCAGGGACATTCTTTAGAAGGTCAAAAATGATCAAAAGTGTCCCTACTGGTGTAGAATGGCCTGATGTGGTCATACTGTAGCTACTGTTCTTCCCAACAGTGGAAAAAGCTTATGGGAATAGGAGCAGATTTCCTTTCCAGTCCTCCCTCAGTCTTGATTATGTGGTGAGAACACCTGCTCTGGAGTTCTACGTTTACTGTCACAGACTCACAGATCATGTGCATAGTTCCATGATTTAGAGAATTCTGGCTGTTTTATGCTCGGTTTTGCTGTCTGTGCAAGAAGCCTGAAGTCAAAAGGACATATAGTTATTGTTAGTGAAGTGAGGCTCTGGTCATAGCTCTTAAAGTGCCTGCAACCACTCTAGAATATTCAAACGCGTCTCTTCTGCTTGTTGCCTGTCCTTAGCAGTGGTTTCCTAGCAGATCTTCTAGCATGAAGGCCTGATTCACACCGTCTCCTCTTAACAGTTGTTCTAGAGACGTGTCTGCTGCTAGAACTCTGTGTGGCATTGACCTGCTCTCTGATCTGAGCTGCTGTTAACCTGCGATTTCTGAGGCTGGTGACTCGGATGAACTTCTCCTCCGCAGCAGAGGCGACTCTCGGTCTTCCTTTCCTGGGGCGGTCCGCATGTCAGCCAGTTTCTTTGTAGCGCTTGATGGTTTTTGTGACTGCACTCGGGGACACTTTCAAAGTTTTCCCAATTTTTCGTACTGACTGACCTTCATTTCTTAAAGTAATGTTGGCCGCTCGTTTTTCTTTACTTAGTTCTACCTTCACTTTTTTTTCGGACCTCAATGGTACTTGTTTTCCTGATTGGTCTCCCACCTATCTAGACTTCAATGCTGCGCCATTTTCCATCTCTTCTCTTCATCTTTTTTTCTCAGCTTATGTAAGTGCACTCCTCCAGAATCCACATTTGCCTAACCATGTTTCAGTTACTGCTATACCAGGTCATTGTCTCAGATTTTTCCTGCTTCCTGCTATATCTGTCCATGTGACCCACAACTCCACTGTGCTACTTAAAGAGATCAACCGCACTGAGTATTTTATTATTTGCAAGACCTTAAATTCTGCCTTACTGCTTGGTAGCACACACTGACAGTCCTTACTATCCAGCCTATGATGTTCACTCTGTGAGTGCATTAGACTTGATATCTACTTTTATTTTTCACTCAGTCTATTTTTTCCCCAAACCTAATCACCACATCCTTCATATCATGATTTCTGGGAACTGGTTTCTCCTATCTCCTCCCATCTCTGTCCCTGTGACCTATGACTCCACCATGCAACATGATGAAATCAAGAGCATTGATAGTAAAGATTCTGGTTTGATTCCCTCATAAAGGTTTCCCTTTGCTCCTTAGTGGCTCTGTTGTCTGATTAGTCCTTTGATACATTCTGATACATCATCAGGCATACTTCGGCCTGTTTTTGCCTTTGATGCTTATCCTGGACAGAGGTTCCATTAGAAGAAATCATAACAGTTCGTAACACTAAATTTGTCATAGTTTTTATAATTCTTGGTTACATTTTTTCTTTTGCCAACTCAATATTTAAGACCCGTTCTTGCATCAACTGTGTTGTGATGGCCTTTAATGAATACCAATAATGCATTGTCTGAAATTGTATTGAAATGCACATGTTGGAGCAAATCTAAACCATCTATGAATGGTATATTCTGGATTAGGATTAGATAGATAGATTAGATCCCACACATACTGAGTAGATCCCACTCATATCGAGAAGATTCCACATTTGCTGATTAGATACCATATATACTGAACAGACGCCACACATGCAGAGTAGATTCCACATATACTAATCGGATTTCACTCATACTCAGTGGATCCTACACACAGAAAGAGTTGAACCAACACACACTGAGTAAAACCTGCAGACACTGAGTAGATCCCAGAAATGCTGAGTAGATCTCACTGATAATGAAAAGCCCCTATACATACTAAGTAGACTCCACACAGAGTAGATCTCACAATTGCCAAATGTATCCAAAACATATGTTGATATGTGTGGGATCTACTCAGTATGTGTGGGATCTACTCAGTATGTGTGGGATCTACTCAGTATGTGTGGGATCTACTCGGTATGTGTGGGATCTACTCGGCACGTGTGGGATCTACTCTGCATGTGTGTGATCTACTCTGTATGTGTGGGATCTACTCAGTATGTGTGGGATCTACTCGGTATGTGTGGGATCTGCTCAGTATGTGTGGGATCTAATCAGTACATGTGGTTTGTACTGTATGTGTACATATACACTGTACATACAGAGTAGATTCCACAAATACTAATCAGATTCCACTCATGCTGAGTAGATCCCGCACACACGGGTTAGACCCAACACATACTGTGTAGATTCCACACTCATCACTAAGTAGATCATACAAATGTTGAGCAGGTTACACAAATGCTGAGTCATAATGACACGATCACACACATGTGAGTGGGTAGATCCCATGAATGCTGAGTAGATCCTACACATATTGAGTAGATACATTTATGCTAAGTAGATGCCAGAGTCCACTCATACTGAGTAGATCCCACACATCTTCCTGGCATTTGAGTTTATTTGAAACATTTTGCCATACAAATGATCTGTTAATTCTAATCAAGAGGATATCACCCCACATTTTAGGCAGTTATGCGTAATAGTTTTTGAATAATGATACACTTTCAAATGCAAACGTACAGACCTATGTGCTACCCTTATGTGCATGCATGTTTGCATGGATTATTTGAACCTTTATGGACACATCTCTCCTGAAGTTTTACAATGTTACTGCATATGCTTCTAGTTTCATAAATGCATGTGTTGGAAGGTGTATTTGCTAATACAATGGTAGAAAGGGGTTGGTGTTCTATGCCTGTGGTGCACATTTTGATTTTGGTGCACTATATGCCTTTTTGATTGGGTGCTGTATTTGTCTCCATCAAAGTGATAAACCACCTTCAAATTTGTTTCATGGACATTCTTGAACTAGCTTACATAGCAATTTACCAAATTCAGGATCGTTTTTTGCCGCCCCTAGGCCTGAACTCCCCCCTTTTTTCCACTGGTCTAGTCTTGTAGTCTGTTGCTGCTTTGATCTCAGTACTTAGCTATGTCTTTCTCCAAAACAATTTGACAGCAATTTTATTTAGATACCTGCCTTCTTCTTTTTCCACTACTGTTTCTGTCACCAAAGTGACACCTTTAAGGAGATTTTCATGGCTAGTTCCTGTCCTGTTTTGCTGTTGCATTCTCACTTCTGCTCTGACCAATGCCCTGATCATTTTCTTCACGTCTAGTTTGCTTCATTGGTTGCTTCTTGTTTAAGTGTATGAATCAATTATTATCTACATAATGCATTGTTATACTTCTCATTTCTCTGGTTTTCACTTCAACATTGACCCGTAAATCTGACTTCATTATTACAAGTTATGGATAGTAATTATGATTAAGTTTCATAGGTGTTATTGCAGGTTTATGTTAGAAGACTGGAAAGGTCGTCACCAAACACAGATTTTGTGGTCAGTCTGCTTTTTTTGTGTACATCTGTGGAAATGCTCCGGCTCATTTTTTTCCTGCATGGAGATCCAATAATGACCTGTTTTTGCCTAGAACTGCCAACAGTATCATCTGTTCTCAGGTTACTGTTCTTTAGTGCTAAATATTTTATAGCTACTTCTTTCATTCCTAAAAACAAATAAATATACTTGTAGTAAACATCAGGAGACGAATATTTTGTTAAATGAATGTAGAAAAATGTGCCGGTAAACAAATGAACGAAAAAAGACCGAGCCCAGACTTGCTGACGGAACATATGTGAAGGTCAGTCCAGTTTCCATTACTTGCATTCTGTTGGGGGGAAAAAGTTTCATTATTTACTCTTCTAAGAGAGTGAGAGAGAGTGAGAGGGCTGGTGAAAGAAGTCCGATCCTGCAGTGAAATCTGTCTGCTTGTAAACTCACAATGCAGTGAAACTCACTGACCAGTTAACATAGTTTTAAAGCCTATCATTAGTGGTACTGAAATGTTGCTCAATAGCTTCTTGCTCATTGAGAGTATGTTTCCATGATTCTCAAAACTCTTTCTTTTTGGCCTTGAATTATTATTATTATTATTATTATTATTATTATTATTATTATTATTATTATTATTATTATTCCGTACAAACTTTGGCACATAACGCGTTCCATACAGTTTGTCGTAGACCCATGAAAGAAGTGTCAAATCGTGTGGCTTATTCGGGAATGGGGTGCAATGACTTTTCTAAGGGGTGAGGAGTAAATATACCGCCCAAAAAATCCCATAAACATAACACTGAGACCAACTTTGGAGGATTCTAGTGCAGAGCAAGAATTTTGTAGAAATCTCAAATTTGTCAGATTTGAAGCTGTGTCAGAACACACTGAACAAGAGGTTATAAGTTGTACCTCTGGGGCACAAGAGGTGCCCAAATTTGCCCCACTGACATATTATAGTGAAGGTACTCTCCAT
This sequence comes from Clarias magur, assembly GCA_013621035.1. Taxonomy (NCBI): domain Eukaryota; kingdom Metazoa; phylum Chordata; class Actinopteri; order Siluriformes; family Clariidae; genus Clarias; species Clarias magur. The sequence goes on from QNUK01000797.1 coordinate 103,318, forward strand.
TTAAATGGGAAGTGCTCACGGTTGTATTCCCTGCTATGGTAATGTCCATAGGAACTTTGAAACTGAACCTAACTGTGGATCCCATCGGCTCATTTTGCTCAACTCTCAGGATCATTGCGAAGCTGTCAAGCCACGCCCTATCCACCACTTTAGAGCACCGTAGCAACTGATTCCATAGACTGTCATTATAAAAGGCCCAGAGGCCAGAGTTTTGCCACGGCAAGCACCACTCACATTTTATTCAGAAAACAATCCTGTCTAGTTATTATTATTATTATTATTATTATTATTATTATTATTATTATTATCCTTTTGCCCCAGATCCATTCCATCCTTGCTGGAGATAGAGCCGTCTTCCTAATGGATGTGATGAATTACCATCATGTTCTCACTGCAATAGCCGAAATCCTGAGCAATCCTGAAAATAACCATTATTAAGTAGAAAAGCAATAAGCAGTGTGTCGTCCTAAAGTTTAAAAAGGAATCCCTTGCCACTGGACATATGCAATATTAATGTATGGTGAAATCATGTCAGTTAATTTAATCATATTAAATATACTTGTGGCAATGTAGAGACTCTCATTTCCTTTTCCTCAGTCGTGCCACATACTGTATATTTTGACAGACTGGAGAAATGCATTTTTTTTTCTTTTCCTATGATTCTGTTTGTCTCCTTTTCCTTTTGTAGATTTACACCACACATGGTACAAGCTCTACAGACAGTGGGAACAGCAATTAAGGGAAAAAAAAGTGGCATGCACTGTGTTTAACCATAGATTTTTTTTTTTCAGCCCTAATTGCTAAATATAATTTGTTTAGTTACTTGTTGCCTGGGTACATTGCGACTCTCTCTTCCGTGCTAGCAAGTGACAAGCCACTTGTGTTCCTTGTTGTTTGTCTCTTGTCACCTTGTTATGCTGTGTAACTTAGATTTTAACAGATTAGCAAAGCAACATTTCTACTACTTCATTCCAAGCTCCATCCATCCATCTAGGAAACTCTGTAGTCTAACTGGGGACAGCGGAGGCAGATGGTGACCATTATATTTATTCCCATTTATACAACAGTGGTAGGCTGTCTGGTCAACATTCTCCAGCACATTCACACACTACGGGCAAATGCCAATTATTGTGGGAGAAACCCGGAGTACCTAGAGGAAACCCACGAAGCACGGGTAGAAAATGGAAACTCCATGCACAAAACCCTGAGGCAGGAAATGAACCCAGACCCTGGAGGTGCAAGGCGATAGTGCTAATTCCTTCCACGCCGCCTTTATATATGCAGGTATCTAATCAGCAAATCTTTTGGAAGCAGCACAATGTATAAAATCATGCACATACAGGTCAAGTGCTTCGGGTAACGTTTATATCAAACATCAGAATGGGGGAAAATATGTTCAGTTTGCATATATTTATGCGCATGATATCCTCAGATTCCTGTTCTTGGCTACCAGGAGTGGAATCTGATGTGTGGTTTGGCCAGCCAACTCCAGGTCTGGTGTTTTGTTCATGCTGAGAGCTTTTTTAAATTGTTGGTAAAGAGAGCTTATTTAAGCCATTATATGGTTAAAGTCACAGCGGGTACATTTTTCCCCATTTTGAAACATTACTTGATGCTGTTACCCTGTATGTGTATGATTTATGCATTGTGGGCAACTGAAAAATGATTAAACCAATTTCATTGCTGCTGCTAAAATCATGACTTTCATCATGGATGAGATGTATATAATATATAAACATACATATACTGTATAATCTCCTGCTACATGCTAATGCACTCATCCTAGTGTTTCATTAGTGTTTGAATGCCATCAAGGTCCCAATATGCTGAAACGCTGGCATTCCAGAAACTCCTTTAATGGCCCAAACATGTGGAAATGGCTTGGAGTGATGTCGGGCTTGACCGGGGGATGTGCTGGGATATGGGGGGGGGGGGGGGGGGACAAGCTCCTGTGATGTACAAGTGGTGTTGGTGAATGCAAGTGTGTACAGTTCCCACAGACAGATGTGTAACTTCTGCAGGTTGGAAACAAGTTATCCGTTGATTTTCAAGGACGAGGCATGGAAACAACTACAATGAAATCCAAGCCACCTCGGCAGGGATCAGCATTCATGGATGTATGGCCTTCTTTAAAATGTTTGCACCTTTATCCTACTCTGCATAGCGTGAACCTTTACATACCTTGTCTATCATATATCTGCATGCATAATACTTTTAAGCTGCATCTGAGGCTTTTTTTCTACGTAAAATTGTGTCAATTCTAGTCTCCTTAATTGAAATGAGATTAGACAGACTAAAAATGACAAACTTGTTAGGTGTGTGTGTGTGTGTGTGTGTGTGTGTGCTTGTTCTGTTTTAGCTGATTTAGCGGTAGACCCCAAAATTCTGAAATTATCCAGCAATAGGAAACCATGTCTGAAGACGTTTTAATGGTCTGACTTTTAATGAGGTCAAATATTCCCTCCAGCACACACAACCTCTTCCAGAACACTTTTCACCTGAAATATTTATCCACCTCAGAGCCCATATCAGGGCTTGTCCATATCATTACATTCTTTTGAATATGAAGAGAAAATCTGGCTCCGGGTCAGCATGCTCGAAAGAAATAATATATTGCTTTTCCCTGACTCTCAAGTACTAACACATGTCAGTGGGGTGGAGGGATCGAGCTTAAAGGAGAAAGGAAGCCAGATCCTCTTTTGTATGAAACGTTTATGAGGAGCTTGTCTCATCACACGTGCACCACATACAGTTAACAATCATCAAAAAATGTTGATGATTGAAGTACATTATACGTATTTTTTTTCTTTTACCAACTCTTTTCTTTTGCTGGTGTCAAGAGAAACTGGAATGCAAAGGACATTCCAACCAATAACCAGGTGCAGCGTAAACTTAAAAGTACCAACTCGCACAGCATGTCTCCTGTCTCCAGTTAAGAGAGCTCTGAAATATCCTCGGTGTCTGAGGTGACGGCACACCGCGAGAGATATGTTCGCAGATAAAAGGATGGCTGCTGCTGATTTAGACACATCTGCAGAGCATTGGGTTTGCTCGCTTTGAATGCCATGCTCTGCAGACGGCCAGCACAGGCAACAGTAGTAAAGATCTTATGTAACTTTGGTCTCGCTTCGGGTTCTGCTCCTTGCTTCCTCTTGTCACTTTTTCCAAAGCTAATTTACAACCGCAGTGGACTGGTTAATGTAATGGTTGGCATCAAACGCAGCCAAACGCTATTTTCTTCCTTGACTTTCCAAAACATTTTATGCAACCAATATAAAACAGGTTTTTTTGACGATAAATGTCATGTTTTGGAAATATTCAGAGGTGCCGTACTGCTTTGCATGGTTTTATGTCACGGCAAACATTTTTTTAAGGTTTAAATCAAAATGTTTGGGTAATTCAGGAGGTATGCGTCTGAACAATACACCTATATATACATGCATTAGGCAAAGTCTCTTCGCAATAAACCTTTGCATCCAAAACACCTCGGTAGAAGCGTCCGCCGCACCTGAATCTCGTTACGCGCTAGAACCGACACGCCATGGTGCACAGCCGGTCTGCAAGCCGTCTGACTGCTGTTTTCCATCATTGTACAGCCACTGTAGTTTAGCTGAGCCAGTTGTCTCATTCTCTTTTTCCCTCCTCTCTTTCTTCTTTACTCTATCCCTCCCTCTCTCTTGCCCTCCCTCTCTCATCCTCTCCAGAGACCTTGGGCCACACACACCTCTGCCTGCAGCCTGAAACAGAGACAGAGAGAATAAGGTAAGTCAGACCTTACCTGTTAGACAAAGACTTCTTCTGAAAACTTACCGATTGTGCCGCATTTTCTCCGGTAATATCTTTCGACTTTGTGTTTGGCCGCGATTCAAAGGGAGGTCTGTTTGAGTGGATTTGAGAGGTCTGACTGATGCGGATTTGAGGGTTCAGGGGGAGATTTAACTGCTTAGTTCGATTATGTGTATGCATGCACTGTATGATTATATTAGCTCTGGATGTCGTTTAGCAAAACGATTTGTGCAGAGTTTGCATCTTCAAACATTAGAATGATGTATCCAAAGTATGGGTCTGCTGAATCTGAATCTCCGAATCGAAGACATGCGATGCATTCTGTTTTTTAAGTAAACTTTTTTTTTTTATGTATACTGATATGATGTTAGTCGGGGTATATGATTTATTTTCTTTTTGTTGCTTTTGCGCTTTGAATGCTACCTGTAAAGATTTACACTAATAGAGAACAGGGGGTGCTTTAGGGGGGTGGACTAGGTTGAGGAGGAGGAGGAGGAGCAAGCAGGGTGGGATCATGACTACAGTTTGAGAAAGCCATAATCAGGAATAAACTTGGATTTGTGTACCTGGGATGTCTGCTTGACTGACATGCTAAAGGATCTTCAAAAAAAAAGTTACTAAATCCTACACAGTATTTGTGTTAATATTTATGTCTAGGTTGAATATACGTTTCTAATACTTGTAACTTTTGCCTGCTTGTTTTCCACCAGATTTTCCACAGTGTTTGTCACTGCTGTGAAACCATGTTCCCTCTGCGGTCTGTCCTCTTGGCTGGCCTCGTCGGTCTGTGCATCTGTCAATATGAGGGCTATGACTATGACTACCAGCCCCAACCGCAGTATCTGGAATCCTCGCCCAATTGTGCTCAGGAGTGCAACTGCCCCATCAACTTCCCCACTGCCATGTACTGCGATAGTCGCAATCTGAAGCAGATCCCATTTGTCCCGACAGGAATCCTATACCTCTACCTGCAAAACAATCTTATCGAGGAGATCAAGGCAGGTGTTTTTGACAATGTCACTGACTTGCGCTGGCTTGTCCTTGACCACAATAACATCACTAGTGAGAAAATCCAGGCAGGAACCATTGACAAATTGGGCAAACTGGAAAAGCTTATCTTTAGCCACAACAAACTGACCAAACCTCCTAAGCTTAGCTCCAAGTCCCTGGATGAAATCAAATTCATTGACAACCAGCTTACTACAGTTCCTTCAGGACTACTGTCTGGCATGGAGAACCTCACTACCATCTACTTGTCCAAGAACAAACTGACGACGGAAGGCATCACCGGCGCCTTCAAAGGACTGAAGTCGTTGATGCTGCTGGATTTAAGTGAGAACAAACTCAAAAAGCTCCCAGCAGGCGTCCCCGCATCCCTGCTCATGCTGTATGCTGACAACAACGACATTGAAAGCATCCCCAGTGGCTATCTGGCCAAGCTGCCTGAACTTCAGTATCTGCGTCTCTCTCACAACAAGCTGGCAGATGCGGGTGTTCCGGCCGGCGTCTTCAATATTACATCTCTCCTGGAGCTGGATCTGTCCTTCAACAAGCTCCAGTCCATTCCTGAGGTCAATGAAGCACTTGAGCACCTGTACCTGCAAGTCAATCAAATTAACAGTGAGTCATTTTGTTATTCCAATTCCACCCATTTGTACCAATGTGTAGTCATGAGTTTCTGAAATTTGTGGGGGTTTTGTTTGTTTTTTTTCCTTTCAGAATTTGACCTACCCAACATCTGCAAGGTTATCTCACCTGTGAACTACTCAAGACTGAAGTCTCTGCGCCTGGATGGAAACAATCTCACCCAGAGTAGTGTGCCCGATGAGGCATCCAACTGTCTCCGTCAGGCTTCTGAGATCATTTTCGACTAGCTTTCCAAGTCTCTTACAACTTTGACAACTTTAAAACATCTATTTGAACATGATTTACACTTTAGATATAGTCACTGAGGGTAACTTTTCCTCAGAAATAGGGAGCCTTTTTGTCAGTATAGCCTTAAAAAAACAATTAACTCTTGTTTTTTGTTTAAGGAGATCTGTACAATGGAATAAAATGTACCACCACCCATAGTACACTGAGATCTATGTATTAAAATCTTGAAATATCCATTCTTGGCACATTCCAGTATCTAGCACAAGGGCACACATGTATGACTAGTGCTTTAATACAAAACATGCTTGAATACTATGTAATTACACAATTTTTTTTTTAATCCTAACAATCACTTCAAACATTCCTGTATCTAATATTTATATGGATAAAATTGAAGCACAGATCCTCATTATATCTTATGCTTTTGTATATGCTGGCACTAACATTCATTATTTACTGTACACATGATAATATTAAGCCTTCAGGAATTAGCAATAGCTTTGTAAAATGTCATTTTAATCATCTCTGATGGGATATATCTGTATACTATCTGTTTTTAGTTCATCAGCATAAGCTAAAAAATGCCTTCAGCTATATTACTCACATATGTTTGATTTAGTTAGAGGAAGAGGGTGTGCCATGCATTGCTAAAAGGCGCCTAGTAATATGAAATCCTTTTCTGATCGTGTCATTAGTTAAATCTACTATGGTGTAGCTTGCAAGTATTATAGAGTTAAATAAACTGTGAAGATCTGCTTATATATTGTAATGAAACTAAAGTTTGAATTACCCGAATTAACGGCTTTCTGCTCCATAAACCTTTCATGATTTACATAATATTCATGCAAATTACAACATTTAATTGCATGCAATTTATCATACACTCTTTATAAAGCACTCGCTAGACTTATATATATATATATATAGATAGATAGATAGATAGACAGACAGATAGATAGATAGATAGATAGATAGATAGATAGATAGATAGATAGATAGATAGATAGATAGGAACAATATAAACCATATGCTCCATTCAACAAGTTGTGCACCTATAATTTCTTACAGTGCATCGTTACAATGTCAGTATGAGCATAATTGCAGGTCTTTTATGTTAAATGATGAACATTTTGTTAAAAAAATTTTTTTTTTTTTTTTAAAGCAAATAAATCAAGTTTCATAAACGTGCTGTAAACGTGAACTTCTTAAACAGATCACGGTACATTGTGGTTTAGCTTCGTCTCCAATTTAACTTGCAAATTCAAACATTTCACAAAGATGTAAAGATGTGATAGAATCCATTTTTAATGAGGTCAATATTTCCTCAAACCGTTAACGCCACACTTGGAATCAATTGTTTGTCAGTCATAGAGCTATATGTCATAATCAAACACACTTAAGTCTAATTAATTCAGTATTAAGTCTCAAAATGTCTTTTCACATTACCCTGCTAATCATGTCACAACCCAAATCCCGGGGAAAAAAAAAGTTGGAACGTTTTATTTTATTTTAATAAAATGAAAACCGAAAGGGACCTCATTTCCTCTCGCGTCTGTTTCAACCACTCAGCATTCAGCATCACCAGTATGCGAGTTGCCGGTCTGATCATCTGTCATTATCTGTACCTGTTTCTCACTGGTTCATGACTTAAATTAGATGGAGTTTTTTTTATGCTTGAATGATCTATAGGTCAATGTGTGGCTTAACAAACAAAAACACATTCCTCTGAAACTGCTCACATACAGCGACTGGACTGCTAATGAGAGACACAAACCAAAAAAGTCCTTTGGGATCGTGGAGAACTATTCCTCAAGACGACATTAAAAATACAAAAAAGTCTCTTAGAAAGCAGAATATGATATATGATGACCTTAGGGAGATTGGAGAGGAGAGAATGAGGATATAGAGGGATTTATATATATATATATATATATATATATATATATATATATATATATATATATATCCCTCTATATCCTCATATATATATATATATATATATATATATATATATATATATATATATATCCCTCTATATCCATATATATATATATATATATATATATATATATATATATATATATATATATATTTGAAATAAAAATCTTTATTATAAAGTAAAATAAATAAATAAATAAATTTTGTTTGAATTTGATTTGATTTGAAATATATTTTTAAAATCTCATTAACTTTGACCCACATCTCCTTTAGTGAACATTTGGCAACCTCAATAAAACAGACTTTACCACATTTCCTGTTATACAGCTGCATTTTCAGCCTTAGAGAACAAAGTAACGCAGAGGATTTAATTTATTTTATTTTAATATTTGTAATATCTGGTATCACCCAAATGAGGATAGTTCCCTTTTGGATTCGGATCTATTTAAAGCTTCTTTCTCATGTTGTCTCATGTTTTTTTTGTTTTTTTTCTAAGTCTAAGTTGCAGTAAAATGTTTATCATGACTTTTAACTTGAACAGAGCTGAGTCATTTTAAGGGAATTGATTACACATGTATGCAAAAAAAAAAAGAAAAAAAAAAGCAGTGGCTATTTTATTCTCGCTGACAAAGGCAAAAGATATGTTCTTGGTTAAGTCAGTTTAGTCTAAATGCTTTCCGCTCTGTATGTAGAGGCTTATTCTGGCAGAATGAGACAGATTATGATATCTACTGTCTTATACCACTGTAGTCTGTAGTCTGGGCTTTGAACACAAGCAAGGAAGGCTCTTTTAATTCAGAGGATCCTTAATATGAGACTGGGTCACTGCCATTTCCGAGGCTCAAAGAGAGAACTACTATAACTCCTGGATTTGCAATCTGCTTTTTCTCCGCATAAGCAGGGATCTAATCAGTGTCATTTATTTCTGTATATTTAACCATGAAGTGACTATTATGATGGGTTTCTTCCAGGTTCTCCAGTTTCCTCCTACCTCTGAAAAATATGCCAGGGGCTGGTCTGCCTGTGAAAAACTGCACCTAGGTGTGTATTCCTGGCTCATGCCTGGTGCTCCTGGGATAGCCTCCAGATCCACTGTAACCTTGACCATGGTTAAGGTATATAAAAAAAGCATTATCAGAGGGAGATTTCCATTGGATCATTAACACACACAGACACATATAGGATCTTTAATTCTGCATTTCAGGCGGCAGAGTGGCATAGTGGTTGGCGACGTAGTGGTTGGCGACGTTCCCAAAATTGCCTCTAGTGTGAGTGAGCATGTGTATGTGCTCTGTGATGGATTGGCACCACTGAATCACTGGCCTCCTCATCTAACATCAGTGCAGAAGCTCACTAACACTCTTGTGACTAAGTGGCATATTCTGAAAGACTTGAGTCTGTTCTAACTGTAAAGGTTTGTGGGGTTCAGCAAGCACATATGGGTGTGACGGTCAGGTGTCTAAAAACTTTTTGCCATGAAATGTAATAAAAAATCAGTATGGAGGCATGTCTTCCTTCATTCCGTCATGTATTTATTCATTATGTTAAAACCATCCTTTTGGCAATCTTTGTTAATAATCCAAACCACAACAAGCTGCAATATTTTCCACATCTCTGCTGCATGCAATTTTAAGGATTAACAAAAATACCTGGAGAAGTTCCAAAACTGAGACCAGGTTGAACCAAGGAATATTCAGGTAACATCTTTCCAAACTTTGTATGAACAATTATACTATTTGTTTAATTCAATTCAATTTTATTTGTATAGCGCTTTTAACAATTGTCATTGTCACAAAGCAGCTTTACACGATCAAAAGAATGATTTAAGTTCGTATGAAATGTGATCATGTATGAGTCAAAATGGTCAGATTGTCCCTGATGAGCAATCCGAGGGCGACAGTGGCAAGGAAAAACACCCTGACACGGCAGTAGGAAGAAACCTCGAGAGGAACCGGACTCAACAGGGAACCCATCCTCATCTGGGTGAAACAGAAAGCAGGAATTGATCTGCAGTCATACTGTGTGTTAGGTGGCAGTTCACTATGACAGTTGATGTTAATTGATCTTAATATGGAGTTCAGTTGGTTATTGGAGGCTCAGGTAGACGTGAAGGAAATTCCAGTCCAGAACTATCGAGCGACTGCAGCCAAGTCAAGACCTCAGAGAAACAGCTGTCAACATCAGCCGAGGCCACAACCGTCTTAATGGTAAAGTGAAACCATCCCCAGACACCACACGCATCCCAAAGGGACCACATGGGCGTCCATGCGACGAGATCTCCAACCAGAAGCAGGGCACCAGGATGAGTAAGGCCAGAGGGCACTGGGCGTCCGGATCACTGGCAGCTCAGGAACAAGATGTGTAGCTCGAGTGAGAGAGAGAGAGGGGGGAAAAGAGAGAGAAGAGGATATGAATGAGTTCTGTTCCGAAAGCTTGTTTATCAAATTTGATCAAACATTGTCTCGTTACTAGAATACTTACACAATTGGCTATATACAATATATTACAGTACAGTGCTCTTTAGAATCATGGCAATGGTTGAACGATTCATATTTGTTAAAAAGCTTTATTTTCACTTTTGTCTCTATCGTTATTGCTTGATGCTTAGCAGTACCAGCTTCATCACTGTTGCTTTTATGCCTGCTTCTGGACATCCTGGGCTTGTACTGAACTTGCAGGGGATACACGCTGCATGCACTTAACAATGTATGCCAGACATGAGATCTAACTTCCAGGACTGAACATGCGCAAAACTCATGTTCATATCTGCAAAAGTTTGTAACTCAAATGTGAATTTGTAGGGGATTGTAACGCGACTCCCCAATCGTACTGCCTCCCGCACGACACACAATGACCAAACAATTATCTACTTGATGGTAGAGCAATATTTTAAAACATACACTCATCCCATTTGGCCTTACCCAAAGTTACTTCCATTTATTATTATGTTCCTGAGTCATAGATGGTTGATGGCCTTGTCAAGGGCCACAAAGATTGGTAGCTTGGTCCAACATCTTTGCAACTGTTTTTGCTAAAATATATATATATATATCAAACATTCTTATGTACATACAAACCATAATACTTTAACTTGAACCTGCATGTCAAATGGTGTCAGCTTGCCCTTAAAGCCCCCAGCTCACGTTCACCTTTAACTCTACATATTTCAGTTGAACATGTCTGTGCAATATCTGCAACCCTGCCCAGACACACATGGACAAACTGAGGGATGTGCCCTCTGGGTGGCCTTGTAAAATAGAGCATTCAAAAATGTGAAAGTGATGCAGTAGAGTAAGCAACCTGTGGGTCCTGCCTCCTCCTCCTCCTCCTCCTCCTGTCTCCCCTATTGCACCGTTCCTCCTTTTACCTTAAAAAAAAAAACAAGAAAGAGAAAGATATTAAAAAAAAGAAAAAATGCTTGGCTGGTGAAAAAAAATAGCCAGTGCATGCCCTAAAGAAGACAAATTACACAGAGAACTCCTATCCATACACTTACACACCCCTTTTTCTAGCTCAAGCATCTGTCATGGGTACAGCCTTGAGGGAATAGGACTACCAACAATACATATCTAATAAGGGACAGAGAGAGAGAGAAAGAGAGAAAGAGAAGGACTGAGGCGAAACAGAGAGACGATCAGAGACAGAGATCAGAGTGGATCAAGGAGAAGGTCATCAGGAGCAGGGAATCAAAAGAACAAATATCCATAGACTTTCCTCAACTTCCACATGCTCATCTTTTTCTTTCCGAAGAAAACAGGTAATGTTTCATCTTAAATTATGCTTATTAATATAAATCATGTTGATGAATTTTAAGAACAACCAAGGATGATGCAAACTGTGCTTGATGATGCTGACGATGATGCCAGGCAGCACCTGCTAATTTCTTATAAATTGGTATCAAAATGAAGGAGAATTCTTTTGCAAAATGAGCTAAACAGTTAGTGTTTAATATCATACAGCATGCTTTTACTCTCTGTGTGTAATCTAGAAGTAATGTGCACATTTGAAAAGTTCTCTTGACTAACATGATTGTTTACGTTTAATCAGGTGGTGTAAAAGGATGTGTTAGGACTAGTAAAAATCTGTGTGTTTCATTTGTAAAAGAAAAACTAGACAGAGTTTGAAATGTACTGTAAGATCTTTTTCTCTAGGCAGAACTAGAGAGATGTTGGGTTTCACCACACAGCCATCTAAAAAAACTGAACCCAAAAGCTGAGCTAGCACAGAACCACATGTTATTAACATAACTGGCTGAAGCACAATACTCTGGCCAGGAAATGAAGCTGATCGGGTTTTTAGGGCATGTGTTTCTTCTAAAAACTGTACATATGAAAGCCAAATTTTTGTTCCACAGATATTTCTTACTAGCATGCAGAAGCAGAAAATGTGTGGCCTGAATTCGCACTTCCGTAAAATGAATTTAAATAGATAGATAGATAGATAGATAGATAGATAGATAGATAGAGAGATAGATAGATAGATAGATAGATAGATAGATAGATAGATAGATAGATAGATAGACAGATAGATAGATAGACAGATAGATAGATAGATAGATAGACAGATAGATAGATAGACAGATAGATAGAGAGATAGATAGACAGATAGATAGATAGATGATAGATAGATAGATAGATAGATAGATAGATAGATAGATAGACAGATAGATGATAGACAGATAGATAGACAGATAGATAGATAGATAGATAGATAGACAGATAGATAGATAGACAGATAGATAGAGAGATAGATAGATAGATAGATAGATAGATAGATAGATAGATAGATAGACAGATAGACAGATAGATAGAGAGATAGATAGATAGATAGATAGATAGATAGATAGATAGATAGATAGATAGATAGATAGATAGATAGAGAGATAGATAGAGAACTCTGAAAGATGTTGGCTCCAACCAAGCATGTGACAGAGCATTGTAGGGCGTGGTAAGTGCATTAAGAGATAGTTTTGGCATTATTGTGTTTTAGATTTAATGCAGGAGGCTACAAGTACATAGTGGATGGAGTGTAAAAGCGGAGTGGTATGAGATAACTTAGGGAGGTTGAAAATAAGTTCTTCTGGGTCAGTTGATTGGCACTTGCAGACCCAACACAAGCAAATTGAAGTAGTTCAGTCTGAAAATGATCTGAGTGACCTCTGTGGATAGAAATAAATAAGAGTGTTCCAGTTTCGCAATGTTATGGGGAGAAAAACAGTTGACTGTCCAGAGTTGTGACAAATAGTAGGAGTGGGCCAAGGACTGATAGGTGGCAAAAAGACACACTTCTTATTGAGCCAGAACCAAAAGTCAGAATTTGTATAAATAAGCCAAAATAATTTAATATGTTTTGTCACCAAAAATAGAACAACTATGTGCGTACACCACTGTTCTCATAGTCATCATAGACCATTCACACCAGTTCACCAGAGAGCACATTTTCAAACTTTGTTCTACTTCTGTTGTCCGTATCGCTTCCTGCGATTGTGCACACCTGTTCTGCACCCACCCATCTTAGTTACCCTATATATATTCGGTCATTTGTCTCCCTTGTCGCTGACAATTATGTTTATTATGTGTTTAGTGTATATAGTTTGGCTGTGATATTTTTATGGGCGGCATGGAAGCATAGTGATTAGCGCCGTAGCCTCACACCTCCAGGGTCTTACGTTTGATTCCCGTTTGATTCTCACCCTGAGTGAGAGTTTCAGTGTGTGCCATGAGACGGATTGACACCTTGTCTATGGTCTTGTGCTCTGAGTGGCCTGGGATAGGTTCAGGGCCTCCTGTGTCCCCTGTACAGGATAAATACTGCACTGCAACAAAATGGGAAATAAAATGTTCAATTATAAATATAAAAATGGCATTAATTCAGAACACATTTTTTATTTTTAATAATTACTTTACAGGAAAATGTTTAATCAAGTTGGTGTAATGTTTAGCAGGATCATACATACCACTCCTGAGATGAGGTGAAGCTCGGTCAGTTATTAATACCTGGTGTCCAGATCCTCTCTTTGATCTTATCTGACTGAAAGATCTGAGTGAAACATCATGAGCCTGAGAGAATGAGATCCAATATGGAACCTAGGCAACAGACTCCAAGAATTTAAACTATACCCAGATGAGTTGCTATATAATTATTATCACATGAGTGGGTTATTGATAGTCTGATCAAAGATGCTAGGCATTTACCAATGACAACACTGTGTTTGATATACAAGCATGAACTGAAAAGCAGTAGATGTTCACAAGTACCTTTTGGTTACATTACAAGAAATCAGTCAGTGATGCCATTTGATTAGAAAGGAAACCCATGACTCATTACTTTCTTCTCTGGCCTTGCTCCACAGGAATGGCTTTAATCAGAAAACTAATGAAAGCTTCCACCATTCTTCAACTGTGGCTGTTCTGAGCGACTATTAAATGTATTATGTAAATGCATTGGTGCTTATTGTGCTACACTTTGCTATACAATAACATTGAAAAACACTCAGTGAAAAGCTTACCAGCAGAGGCAACGGACAGAGTGCAAATCATTTCCAATTATGTTGCCATTGTCATTTGAATATGAACATGATGTCCAGCTTCAAGCAGTCAAATCTGAACCATATGATTCATCTTGACTTGAAATAGATTAGTTCACTCAAGGGACTAAAAGAGGGATCCTGATTTAAAGGCTCCTGACAAGTGCAACTGACAAGCCCTGTTGAAATTGACACATTCACATTCCACACGAGTGGAAGCCATGATGGGAAATTTACAGACATACATATACCATATAACATATACCATTTGATAGTAAATGATTAAGCAGAAAAGCAGGATGGTGTATCTTCTCAAAATAATTAATAGCAGGGAATCTAATAATATTCAAGTTTGGCTTTAGGGCAAACTGATATACAAATCATTAATGCAAAGTTTTAGCATATGTAGAGTATATAGAGTATTTCTGGTTCATTTACTGTACTGTACTGATGCACATAAAGGACTATTTAAAAAAAAACAAGCAGCAAAAAAAAACAAACATTTTTAGAGAACATTTCTGCAAAGACAACTCTTTTCACCTTTGTAGAAAAATTGAGACAGAACTGTTGATAGTAGAGGGGCAGGTTACTCCAATGAGATTTTTTTCTTGTGCGTATATACATTTCAGAAAAGGCCATGCTAGGCACCCTGAAGTTGAAGACCCATGTTGGTTAGCAGATCAAGGTCAAGTTTCTGAATTAAAGTATGTAGAAAATGTAAGGCAAGTTTTGAATTTCTTTACTCCTTCAAGAAAAGAGTCACATATGGAAACTTTACCAAGTCATGAGCTAAGATAGCAGTAGTATGAACTAGTAGCATGAGTGGAGACCAGTAGAGAGCTGATGTGATTTGTGGAAAAACAAACAGGTTGAAGGATAATTCTATGTGATTTGTTGTTTTTGCTTGATCTGTTGGTTACAGTAATACACTCCTGTCATCAGAAATCCACACCAAGATTGACCAACTGAGTGTGTATATAGTAGTTTAGAGGCCCAGCATGTGGAAGAACTTATATATGAAGTAAAGCAGACATTTCATCAAGGATTGGTTTCAGAGAAAGGGTCTTCCTCCATAAGGAGATGTTAGAAAGACAATCTGCATTATCAAAAGGATAATTCAATCAATTATGATCAATTATGGCAGTAACAAAAGGAGATATGTGGTCTCATGAGTCTAGGGATTTAGTATATGGAAATAATAATAGAACTCACCCTGCTGACTTTCTGAGGTTACTAAAGCTTTGAGGTGATGTGGCCAAACCACTCCTTGCCGTTTAGGGCAAATAATTTCCTGTGCAACTAAGGGATGTAAGCAATCCTTCAGCAATATATGATTTGAGAAATATTGTTTTCTTGTTCTCTGTTCTTTTTCTTTAAGATTCTTGAGTTGTGTACTTTTGCTTGAACAGGCTGAAGTCCAACATGGAGTCATTCATTATTGCTTTTGCAATCCTGCTACTAACTGTCTCGGTGGACTCTCAGGAAATGTCATATGAACAGTTGCTTTCCCAACTGCATGCATGCCCCAAAGAGTGCTACTGTCCTCCCAGCTTCCCCAACGCAGTCTACTGCTACAACAAGGGGCTGAAAAAAATCCCCAACATCCCCCCCTTCACCTGGTATCTCTACCTACAGCACAACCTCATTGATGTACTTTCAGCAGATGCCTTCCTTAATGCCACACAGCTGAAGTGGGTCAACCTTAATCAGAACAAGATCTCAGACAAGGGCATGGAGAAGAATGCCCTTAAAGCCTTATCCAATCTGTTGCATCTCCACATGGATGAAAACCTGCTGACCTCCATTCCTTCTCCACTTCCTCCAAATCTGGAGCAGCTACATCTCTCCAAAAACCAGATCTCAAAAATCCCAGCAGGTGTCTTTTCTGGGAATAAAAACCTCATGTTACTGAACCTGCATAGTAACAAGTTACAAGATGATGCAGTTACTGAGGTCAACCTTAAAGGCCTGAGTGGTTTGATTCAGATTAACTTGGCAAAGAACCAGCTAAACAGCATGCCTAAAGGTCTTCCCCCCTCCATTATGCAACTCTACTTGGATGGCAACAATATTCAGAAGATCCCTGCTGGATATTTCAACGGACTTGAGAAGATGACATTTATAAGGCTTAATCACAACAAAATAACCAATGGAGGGATCCCTAGGAATGTGTTTAATATTACCAGCATCCTGGACCTCCAGCTTTCTTACAACCAGCTTACAGTGCTACCTCAAATTTCTTCTGGTCTTCAGCATCTGCACCTGGACCATAATAAAATTAAAAGTAAGTCAAGAACTATTTTCTGTTGTCATATCTTTTATCACCAAAAAGTTGTTCATAGATTTTGTTGTGGAAAATTAATCAAGACCTTTTAAACAATCAGAATTGAGAATTCATGAGCACTGTGCTATAATATGTATTGTGTATCCGTATTGACTGCAGGTATGAACACTTCTGACATCTGTCCTGTTTCTACTGACACTTTTGATGACTACTTTGATGAAAGAGTCCCTCAACTCCGCTACCTCCGCCTTGATGGGAACGAAATCAAGCCCCCCATTCCCAGAGACCTAATGATCTGCTTTCGTCATCTCAGTGCTCTTGTCATATAAATGCAGAACTTGGTGCTAACTTGAAATGTAAAACTGTGTATATTCTATACTGATCTTGAATTAGAAATTATCATTCTAAAGTGACTTCACTGTGACTTCAGTGTGCCTTCTTTTTACTGTTCAAGAGTAGCCATGGTGCAAGAGGAACAGTAAGGTCGGTGGTTTGCATCTGCATCTGAGAGTAATGAAATTGACATTATTTTCTCAGATCAACAAACAATTACTAACAATTATAATCCAACTTAATGGTTATTACTGTAAGGTAAAGGTAACTTTTTTAATTATCTAGTACATGGTTATTATATAGTTACTGGACAGTCACAAAATTCTTGTGACAACCGGAGTAATTTGAAAACTGATATTAGTAGGTTAGTTTATATCGTTTTAACTTTTTTTTTTTCATTGTTTGTGAGGGGCTGAGGTTCTTGGAGGTGACATGATAATCACTTTGGAAGTTATAACTCATAAATTCTATATTTCATTAATGCAAATACAAGTGCATTGATCACATAGATAAAGTCTCTTTGTGGTTTGGGAATGCTGTAGCCATAACTGGTGGCAAATGGTGCTAAATAATAATAATAATCATCATCATAATCATAATAATAACTACAATAATAAATGTGTTTTTAAAAGAATGTTTTGCTCATAGCATTTAATTCAGTAATGTCTGAATATGTATTGATTTGTTACATTTACAATTTTAAAAAATGACACGTTTATCACTGAATGATCAAACAAACAAAATACATCATTATCCATTATCTATCTGTCTATACATTAATTAATTATTTATTAGATATGCAAACTAATCAGATGTTTGATCTGAAATGTCCATGTTCAATTCAATTCAACTTTATTTCTATAGCGCTTACTTTATTTCTATAACAATGGTCATTGTCTCCAATCAGCTTCACAAAAATGAAAAGAAAATTTATGAAAATTCATTCATGTGTATGTCTGAGAAAACTGTGTCTAGATAATAATGAGATTGTCCCTGATGAGCAAGCCAAGGGTGACGGCGACAGGGCAAAGAAAAACTCTCTGAGATGGCAATAGGAAGAAACCTTGAGAGGAACCAGACTGAACAGGAAACCCATCCACATTTGGGTGATAGCGGATAACGGAAATTATATAACATCGTGTGTGTTATGCAACTGAAAGTTCAATACAACAGAAGTTTAAATTAACATGAAATCCAGTTCAGCTCAGGGATGAGTCAGCAGGTGCAGAGGGCAGATGGGGTCTGGATCACTGGGAGCTCAGGAGCAGCATGTGTAGTTCCAAACCATCATGAAGCAGAATCCAGCTGGAGCTGGTGCTCTCTGGATGCCTCAGGATCCTCGCGGGGTTGGCCTTTATCTACTGAAGCTGGCACAATCTCCAGATGCCTCGGGATGGGTAGAAAAATAAAGAGCAGGTGGAAAAGATTACTTTAGCAATGGTTTTTCCTTTGTAGAGTTATTGTTCTGGTATGCAAACTGGTCCAGGCTACCAGACTATTGGTATCTAGACTATATGTTGCTTGCAATGTGTCTGTTCCAGGTAAAGGACTTTGTGACAACTGGGATGAGGATTATTGGTCTAGAGTCACTGAGACTTTTGACATCTGTTTTTAGGCACTGGTGTAGTGGTAGCTGGTTAACAAATTGGGGATAAAGCTGGAGAGGGAGAAACCTTGTAAAAGACCTTGAGTCAGTCAAGAGAGGGCTTGTCTTGGGCAAGGTTGTGCATATTGGGTGGACATGCTGGTTGGGTGGACAAGCTTGTTGTGCATATTGGGGGGACATGCTGCCCTGCCATCCCTGGTATTCTCTGGAGGGCCTTAAATTATATTAATAAATTATATCTCTCATTATACACTTTAAACGCCCTGTTGTGTGTCCAGTGGGAGAGCCCACTAGAGACAAAGAGAGTTAAGGTAAGTGGTGCCAGTTTGCTGCCGCAAAGAAAGAGTCACATCACACTGCTTTATCTCTTGCTCCATCCTCCAAATGTAATTTGTAACATTGATATCACAGTACCAGGTTTATATACATGATCACTTCCCTGGACACTATAAACACTGTGGACTAAACACTGCATATGTGAAAGTACTCATAATTGCTACCACAATTCTCCCTGCTTAGAGTCCACTTAATCTTTTAAACCTCAATCTGATCTGATTTGTGCTGATTTTGGGAAACATTTATTATTGATTTATGGTCAAAAAATAACTACTTAGTTAACTAAATTACACATAATGTGGCAAAGTGGTTTAGTGGTTTGTGCTTAGGTTACGCTTCCAGGTTTGGGAGTTCACAACTCAACTCCTGGGGTGTTTGCATGCTCACCCTGTGCTTTGTGTTTTTTCTTTATTGTTTCCAAATTGCCCATAATGTGCTTGTGTCATGTGTTGGGTTGACACCCTGTAGGATAGGCTCCAGCAACTCTGTAACCTTAAATGGGATAAGCGGTACAAAAAAAGAAATATGCACATAAGCCCTCTCCTATTGTTCATGGTTTAATTTTTATTCTATTTTTGCATTTAACCTAATCCTCACTAAAAAAAAAAAATACAGTAAGTGTTACAGGATAGATCACATAAAACATTGGGTCCTCCCTGATAGAAATACACAAACCTGCAATGACACTGTCTCCAAATACAGTACATATACTCCCCCTTTTGCAGCTATAAAAGCTTACATCTTCCCAGCATCCACAAGATTTTGGAGTGTTTCTGTGGGAATTCATGCCTATTCATTCTATAGAGCATTTATTAAGTCAGGCACTGATGTTGCACAAGAATTCCCTATTCAAGTTCTTCCACACCAAACTCATTAAACCATATCTTTACAGTCCTTGCTTTGTGCACTGGTGCACAGTCATGTTGGAATAGCAAAGGTACTTTTCTCGCGCAAAGTTGGATGCATGGCATTGTCCTAGATGCCTTGGTATGATGAAGCATTAAGATTGCTCTTCACTGGAGATAAGGGGACTGGTTGAAACACCTCAAAATTCAATAATTAACAAGTTTGGCCAAATACTTTGTCCATATAGTGTACCTCCTCTTATTTAGATCATACGTGTGTTGTTAATTCAAGGACACAATGTAAATTGCATGAATTAACCCGATGTTTAAGGATAAAAATATGGTGTGGGTAAGACAGCAGCAGTATGATTTGAAAGAAGCAGTATGAAAGGATATGAGGTGTGTGTCAGCAGCAGTGTATATACATTGTAATTTTGATGTGTTGGCAGGAATGTAGTGTTTATTTATTTATTGTGTTCAAAAAAGCTAATCAGATCAATTGAGTCCTATGTGGTGTTCTGGTTGAGTGCTTGAATAGCCTGTGGGAAGTGACTCCTCCTCAGTCCCTCCGTGTTGACCTTCAGGGAGCTTTCCTGACCCCAAGAGTCCAGACAATAGTCCATTGTTGAGGTCTTTCACTATCTTCCTAGCCTTGGTCAGGGACTTAAGTTAAGTTCAGTCTTTATTGTTTCAATAAACCCAATTCTTTTTGTTTGCATATCGCAGCTTTGTTAAAGGCTGGGGTCAGACTGCAGGGTCAGCCATTATATGGCGCACCAGAAGCGGACAGAGTCAAGGACCTTGCTCAATTGCCCTTACTGCGGCAACCTGTTGGAGCTGGGATTAGAACTGTCTGATCAGTAATTCAGAGACTTAACACAGTGAGCCACAGCCGGTGATGTATAAAAAACCAGGGATGCCTTTATTATCTGTGATGACTGTTCTAAGCAGTGATAGGATACCCTTCTGGATAGGGTTAACGGAGAACGCTGCAGAGGTGCCGCGCAAATCAAGGCTTAGTGAGATCAAAGTTTCGGAAGGGGAAAGATTTTGGCTTGTAAAACAAACAAAGCTGACACATGAGAGCTTGTAAGGGAACCTTCCTGGCAGCAAGCTCTCTTTTGTTTCTTTGGAGCGTTGCATCTCTTGGCAGAGAGACGCAGTGTGTAACTGGCTTGGTGTTAGAACCTGGCTTTGTGGAGAGACTGAAGGAAAGGCCTTTCTCCAGGCGGAGATTTCCTCCTGGTCCAGGACTAACAGAGGAGCCTGACAGAGGGCCCATTGTGTACCGGGCCCAGAGGATCTGCACATAAAAGGACCAGGACATGCCGTGCTGCAGTAGAAAAAAGAAGAAAAAATGCTAGACAAATATCTAATGTCTATCTTTTATTCTTAGATCAAGAAAGAAACAGCTGAACACTCTGGGGGGGCAGGTTCTTCATTTGTGTGTGTGTGTGTGTGTGTGTGTGTGTGTGTGTGTGTGTGTGTGTGTGTGTGTGTGTGTGTGTGTGTGTGTGTGTGTGTGTGTGTGTGCATATGTGTGCATGTTAAATGTGCTGTAGTGTGGGCTGGGTGCTGGTGCTCCTGCAGATCTGACCAAAACCAATTGCTCCCCTCTGCTCGGTCTCAGTGCCTACCTTCACACACACATTGCAGGTAGAGCATTCGGGGTCTAGGAGTGCATACATACAAACCCACCCACCCACACACACACACACACACGTGCAAACACACACGTGCATACACACTCACACATCACTGTACACGGCGATATACAAACACACACACCCATACCCCTTCTCGCAGCCGGCGTGAGAGAGAGACCCTTTACTTTGGGCAGGCCCACCAGCCCGGTGCATGTCCGAGCTGAAGCACAGGACCATCTGGAAAAGCGGGAGACAAAGGTAAGCGTTCTATTAAACTCAGAGAGTAAAGTGTATCTTTGATTTAATAATGCACATCCTGTGGTTTATGCATTTACACTGTGATACACCTGTGATATATGCATGAAGGAAATGATGAGGCCATGGATTAAAATTTGACATTGTTGCTTTTGTTCCTGATGCTCTTTTCAGATGATTATAATGGTTTATATCAGAATTTTAATTGTATGCAATTTGCATATTGGATCATTCTAATGATTAAATGTTAAAGTATGCCTCATTAAAAAAAAAAAATTGTTTTAGCACATGGATCATGGAAAAATAAATATGAAACCTTTACACTGGTTTGCTGAATACATGCAAAATGTTAATTTAATGGAAGTTATTAATTCAGTAATGACTACTAGAACATTATAATAATAATAATAATAATAATAATAATAATAAATAATTACTATATGAGGCATAATAGCTGTATTTAAATGGATTGATGATGGAGCATGTATATTTGTTGAGGAAATTGTAACCTTAATCAATATCTAGAGCTCGAACCCAGAGCCAAGGAAAACACCTACACACATATACACTCTATGTACACTACACACACATCTGCAAGTGTATAAAAGGCCAGCTGTGTGTGAAGCACAGTCCCTCTTTCAGCGCGTCCCTGCTGAGTTTGATGCTGTCACAAAAAAGCCTCACTCTCCGTGCAAAAGTGCACACCAGAAGATCCTGAACTTTCTGCCACGTCCTTAATGAATCATTTCTATATAAAAAAAAAAAGAATAAAAAAAAAAAAAAAAGATCATCCTTTCCAGTGTGTGCTGTCAGGAATTAAAAACCACACAGAACAGATTTATATATAATTCCAGAAAGTGTAAAAATAGCAAGTTTAGAGGGGTGTCTTGTCTGAAAGATCTGTATGTGCATCTGTTAGAGCGTTACACTCATGAGTCAGTGAGTCCACAGGATTGTTTCCCCTCGTCTCAGCTCTCAGCTGCCATCCTGTCCACAACCCCTAGTGGAATTTCGAGTATGAGTGCGGAGACAAATTGGGATATATGCTTATAAAGAAGCTCTGTCAAAGCTTTTTTACTCTCTCTCTCTCTCTCTCTAACACACACATTCACACACTCACACACACACACACACACACGCACACACACATCCCCCTTTTACCAAGCCTTCTCCATCTCACCTTGAGGACCAGAACTTCACCCACATCCACATCAGCTCTTTCCGTGCTCACGGTTCTCCTCACTCACCTCTTCTTCATCTTTTCTCGAGTCTGCTGTCAGACTCGCTGACTCTCAAACCCAGACCTTATCCATAATGAATGAACAATCTTAAATTAACACCACAGTTGTTTTTTTGTGAACTCATGTGAACTCTGAAAGTCTTAAATGATCAATGGAGATGTTAGTGCGTAATACTTCATATTACAAACTAGCTAAAAGTCTACATAGTCCAACTTATTCCATTTCTCGCTTTTATTCATTTGTGTCTTTTTGCGGCTTGAACTGATAAAGTGTCCGTGTGTTACTGATATCGCTGAGGAATACTCTACAATACGACACAATAATTAACAGCACACTTCTGCTCATAAATTCTGGAATATGATTGGTCAAGTGAAGGTGGGAAGTGTTGCTTAAGTTTCTTCACAAGCTTGTTACAGCTCACATTATTGTTACCATAGTAACAAGTTACACATATTATTGTATGACTTTTTTTTAACAGCAGATATAATCGTCAGTACTGGTTTTGATTTTTATTTATTTATTATTATTGTTATGGATATATTATGGGAAACGGTGTTATATGATTCTATCTGGCTGAATACAATCATATAATATTGTGTTTTTTGCAAACAAAGAGACACTAGAAAGGGGTCTAAGCTTTTTGTAACACTTACTTTAAATCTATTTATATTAAAGAATGACAACATATATGGTTCAAATCCACAAGGTTAAGTTGCTTGATACCATTCTAGCCTTAAAGGTTTGTGCAACAATTTTGGATTCAAAGCTGCTGCCATGTCAGTAGATTTCTAAAGTCCTGTCCTATTGCACTCACTTATTTCTAACCCCAACAATAAATCAAGGGAGTACAAAACAGATAAAAATAAGAAATTTTCAGAAAATTGCTCCACAGACACAGAAACACACAAAAAAGCTTTGATCAGTTGAAATAACTACATTGTGGCTTTAAACGTGATACTGCATTATTACACTAAAAGCTTAGTTCCTGTAGTGGAGTTCTGCGCTTTAGAAGTCAGACTCTCTGTTAATGAGCACAGAGAAACATCTCGCCCAAAGCCAAATAAGACAGTCTAAGATAGTACTGGAAACATTCATTCATTCATTCATTAATAAGTTCAATACAGGGTGTCCCAAACGTCATCAATAATCGATTTCTGGTCCAGCCATGAGATTTTAATATGTTATTCTTTTGTCAAAGGCAAATCGAACTGAAGCAAAGAATATTATATAAACTACGTATAAAAAAAAAAAAAAAAACATTTTTATAAAAATAAATAAACAAATTAATTAATTAATTAATTAATTAATTAATTAATTAATTAATTAAAAGTTTGTTTCCATTTTCTATAGGACACCCTGCGAGTTAAAGTATATGGCAGTGAATTGTACTGGTTATAAAATGTTTTAATTTATAAATTAACATAACTACTTAGATTCTGGTTTAAATGTGTGTGGAACTATCAAAATGTAATTTTTATAAGGAGACGCTTATGGAGACATGGAATGGAGACGGCCTTGACTGAGAGTTTTCAGCTCTTTATCCTTTCTCTTTTATTCGCTATTAAAAAGAAAAAACAAGCAGGCTGGTGAAGGAATAAACTGTTTACAGCTGCTTTAACATGAGTTTAAAAATTGCTTACTTTCCAAAATGTTTTTAAATCTCGCTTTCCTAAACATTTTAAGTTGCAAACTTCAGTCGTTTTGGAGAGATGACTTTACATTTGTCCCAAAAATGGCCATTTTTTTTGTATTTTACTGTTCAAATAATTGCTTAAATTAAACAACTCTAATATAAAAATGACATTTTTTTCCCCTTAAAAAATCTGTAGTATCCATAATCATGTCAAAGTCATGTTGCAATATCTTAACCATTTAGCATTTTAGAATAAAACACTTTTTCAGGTTTGTGTCTTTTCATGTGAAATCTAAATTGGCCGAGTTTCATCTGAATGATCGTTGAAAGATTTGAATTTTAAAAAGTTACAGACGCTACAGACATGAAAAGGGCATGAAATAGTATTTAGCAAAATGTGTTTCTTTTTATCTGATAAAGATATAAATGTGTAGCATATTTACAAAAAAATGAAGCATGGATCAGGAGATAAGAAGTATTATAAAAAATTATGTTATATGATCTTATCTGAAAATGTCATTTTTCACCTAGATGAGACTTTATAGCACCAAAAAAAGGGCTCACTACATATTATACTCTATATTACTTTAATTTTAACTAAAATTAAAAATAAAGTATTACCAGCAATAAGAATATAATGATCAATAAAAACTGACAGAATTATACAAAATTAAACTGAAAAAATTATAAATGTTTGGTTTAAAACAGGTCCATGATTTTTTTGTTAAAGCGTCCCATTCTGCAGGTGCTGTAAATTACTCTGTAATTACAGCAAAACTAATAAGAAAGTTATGCAGCCATGCATCCGGGGCTTTTAATGAGTTAAAATGACCAAACAAAGCAGCCCTAGCCTGGGTGTCTGGCACTGCCTCTCGTGCCCTTGGCTGACTTTTGGTAGGACTCAGGTCACCAAGGGCTCTAGGCTATGTACAATAATTAGTGCATGTGCAGTAGCACAAAAAATATTATATGTAACTATTGCATATCTGGAATAACATGGTAAATTAGGATTGTTTTAGGTCACGCCTAATATGCCTAACATGAGCCAATAGTTTGCTTAGAAGTGGAAAAAAGTGAGGGCATCAATGATGAAACCAATAATGATCCTATGAAAACGATTCTAGTTTTGCTGAGACGTTCACAGAAGTTGCACTAGTTATAACCTCATACTAAACAAATGCCAAAAAATAATGACCCAAGAAAAGTGAAGGTGTTTGTTTGTACGGTCTTCTTCATTCTGATATTTCCTTCCCTCAGGTG
This sequence comes from Clarias magur, assembly GCA_013621035.1. Lineage (NCBI taxonomy): Eukaryota > Metazoa > Chordata > Actinopteri > Siluriformes > Clariidae > Clarias > Clarias magur. The sequence continues at coordinate 128,882 of QNUK01000797.1, forward strand.
GAGGATGATGATGATGATGATGATACCATGCAGGTTAGTTTTGGGACTCCTGGTCCTAAATATGGTTCAGGCTTCTCCCGCAAGATACACCCGTCAAGTGGAGCCAGACAACTACGACGAGGACCTTGACACCATAGACGTCGAATATTATGAGGAGCTGGCCACGGACGAACCTGAGGTGGGAATGGATAGATTCTATGGGTAGCTATGTGTAGGTGAGGAAGTGAATATGGGTTGTGATAAAAAAAAGGAATCCTTTTCTTTCAAAGCTAGCAATGAATTTATTACTAAGAAGAATTAGATACTTGGATTTGTCTTTAGGCACATTTATATACAGTAAATCTGCACATGTTTTTCATGATTAATCTTAGAATAAATGTAACAATAATGTTAAATACTGGATATTTTATTCGTTTGTCTAGTTTTCTATCCATCTTCTTATGTGGAGGTCTATTTGAGTCAAGGATTATTTACTTATTTGATGTAAAATCAATTGATCCCTTGTCATAACATGTGGAACATGCATATGTTTAAAAACACACACACACACACACACAATTGGAATTAACCACTAAAACTCTGACTTAAGTCAGTATGAAGGGCATTCAAATCTAACCAGGACTTGTGATGAAATTGCTGGGGAATGAAAACGTAAATGCAATTGCCATTTAGAGAAGACTTTAAGCACAGTACGATGATGAGCCTCGTAGCCGCAGTAAAACATTTGAATGGTGCAAACGTTTCACAGTAGGTCATACGTCCATGAATGATCATCCTGATTGCAGCATCTCAGGGCCAGCTGCAATTGTTGTTCTTATTGGTTTCTGTTCCATTTCTGACATGTTGTATAAGTTCTTACTGCGTTCACACAATTTTTGCTGACATACTTGGAACATGGATCATTGTGGTGGGAGAAACTCGACTGAGGTTTCTGATGTCATTCACTCATTCATTCATTCATTCATTCATTCATTCATTTAACCCCAGTAAGCATGGTTGAGCTAATCCTGGTTTGATTTTTCTCTTACTTCGTTGTCGAAAGTAGGTCACTTCTGGTTGAAGTCAAAGTGAGACTTGTGATGAAATGTCTCAATAATGAAGGCATAAAAGCGTTTGACATTTACAGAAGACAATGTCTTGCAATGTCAGTATGATGATGAGACTCTTAGACGCAGTAAAATATTTGAACGGTGCAAACATTTTAAAGAAGTCTGTACATCCGTGAATGGTGATACCAGCCGAGGTAGCTCAGGACCACTGCTTCATACACGAAACAGACAGCCCAATCATTGCTCCGGCATACTGAGAAAACTTTCAGACTTGACAGGTTCCAAGCACTAGTGACTTGAACCCCCCCCCCTGTAATGTAGCTTGGGTGTATTACAACAGCTGGGATAAGTGTATTAGTGTAGCAGGGGATTATATACAAAGATTTGACTCTCATAACTGGGTTCTCTTATTTGTCCACTTTGACTTGTACACCCCTTATATTTAGAAATATAAAGGACGTACATTTAACTGAAATTCAAAATTAGAATGTTTTCTTTTCTTGGTACACATTTGACATGGAAAATTTGACATATTCTCTAAACCTATGTTTCGCTCAGTGCATTTCTTATTTATTTACTTACTCATTACTTATTCATGACTTTAGCATGTATCGGCCAATTGAATGTGGTTGTGTGTCACTGGAGACCTTTCCCTGAAACTTGGGGAATTTAAAGTATTTATAGTCTACCCAGATTTCTGTTGGCTCACTTCATGTTCTTTTGGCACAGTGGTATGGAAAACATCATATATCCATCTGTTTGGTCTTTCTTGCAATGTCTTCAGTTCACATGCATACAAATTCTTTGAATGATACCAATCCAAGTGTGATAAATAATGTTTGGCAACTGTTGGAAGTCAGTGCAAGTATTTATGCATGGAGACGTCTCAAACATGTTACTGATCTGGCAGATATTTAGTAAGCAGTAAGCCGAAATGATATCATCACAGAATCGAGTCTTTAAGTTGTACATATAGATAATACATTTAAGTTACTGTACCTACTTAAGGGTGCTTAAGATGTATGAAGTTCATTTGTTTGAAACAATACCAACCACAGCTTTTATTCCAAATTCTACACAGTTTTAATTAGCTCATTTTCTTATACTTATATCTTTGCACATGTTTTTTCAATTTCCCTACACATTTCAGTGTTTTCCATGCTCCAACCAAGGACAAACCTCCGGTTCTGACAAATGAAGTGCCAAAACATGCACTTTCTCAAATGACCACTGGTTCGAGTGAGTAAATCCCCATAGAGCCCCGTGTTAATACATCCAACTTTTTTACAACAAAAAATAAACAAACAAAAAACAGATTTGCTCTCCATAGCCAGATTCCCGAATTGTCAACAGTGCTGGGATAAATTTCTATAAAACTTGCCAGTTAAAATTATAATTAAAATATAATATAATTATGGATCATTTAAGTGACAGCTGCATGGCAGGTGTCTAACCGCTAGCTATTTGCTATGCATCACTTTAGCTAACTAGCTAACTGGAATCGTTGTAGTTTAACTTACCACAAGAAATTAGTTAACATGGTACAACGTGTAGGATTGGGATGACAGGGTTCAATTAAACGCAAAAACAATGTTAGCATTTACAGTAAATTAACATTAGCCACCTTAGAAGTTTAGCAAAGCTGAAGATAAGCTAGTTATCTTGTGGCAACTGAAACTGAAACCCCAGTTATGGGTTAGTCAGTTGCGGCCAGGATTGCGATGACCAGAGCTCCAACAGTTGAGCTTCAAAACCGCTCTTCAAAAAAACTACGTGTGACGTCTATGTTAGCTAAGATAAATAATTAGCTAAGTAAGTGTATTGATACAGATTAGTGTTGAAATTCGCTTAGCAGGAACACGATCCTTTCTTGATTGAAGTTTCTATGCAACATAATGTGCTTGTACTGTACCGCAACAGGAAGTATCAATATGATTTATATTTAAACTTTTTGGTCTACAAAAGTCATTCAGAAGTTCGGGTGCAAACCTCAGGCTTAGACGTGAACGGTAAGATTTCAATTCATAAGAGCACAATTTAAATATTTGACATTTACACTGAAACTGCTGCTAAGTTATTGAAATATAAGCAAACATTCTATATTTGATGATATGACTTAATCTGCTAGATTCTATTCAATTTTATTCTCTTTCATGCAAATACAAATTGAAATAAATATTGAGTACTTTTTCCTACTAATACAGTACAAGCCAGGACAGGATTTAAAAACTACAAAGATGAAATGAGCCATAGGCTAATCATAATGTGAGGGATAAAGTAGAACAGTATTAGTTCATTAGTTAAGCTAGTTTTTATTTGTCACATGTACAATACTGCCCAAATGAAATTTGCATATCCAATCATTTATTGCATGTCTTGGCATAACTCTGTGGTCAGAGCACAGCCATGATATAGCACACCTGGTGCAGGGCCCAACAGTGGCAACCTGTTGGAGCTGGGGGGGGGGGGGGGGGGGCCTCTGAGCCACCGCTGCCCCCCAAAAATGGAGTTGTTGTCAGAAGTTAGCGGTTAACAGTCTAACTAACACATCTTTGGTTTACATACTCCAAATCTGTACCGACTGGTACATCACCGTGTGCTTCTCCGTCAATTGAGCTCTCACAACACCCTTTTAAGGCTTGTGCTATGACCATGATAGGTCCATAACGGGTTGTAGAAGACTGCATTAATGTCATATTATGTTTCTCTGGTGTGCATGCAACAGGTTATCAGAGCTCTTTCAGAGTGTGACAAGGCCCTTAGTTAGACCTTCTAATACTTGATCGTTGACCATGAGCATTGTTGTTTGTCTTTCGGCTGCTTCCATCAAGGGGTTGCCACAGTGGAATCAATCCGCACAACAACTTGGCACAGGTTTTATGCCAGCCGACCTTTCTGAAGCAACCCTTCCATTTTACCTGGGCTTGGGACCGGCACTGCATCCAGTGACTGGGAAGAAATGAGGTGTGGCAACCCACCAATGGCGGGGCTCGAACCCCGACCCCCAGATGCCCAAAACAGCAAACAAGAGCCTTAGCCGCTCCTCAATTTAACCAACAGGGGTGAAAAACATTTGACAGGTTTTTATACATGTACATAGAGATATAAACTGAAGTTAGTAAAATTGCCTAGTTTTATTGCTAGCTTGCGGGATTAATAAAAGTGCTATACAAAAAAAAATGTATCCTGTGGATGAAAGAGTCTGACAACTGTGTGACTCATACTGACCAGTCGCATTGTTTTGACCACTGCTCATGAGCAGACACGTGCTCTATGAGCTCACATGAGTGAATTTCTTTCCTTACCCAGCTGCATCTGAGGATTTATATCAACTATACTGTATAATTGAGTATGATTTAACGTCTGTGTACGTGGTGGCTGCAACAAGTTGGTACTCTGGCTTATTTTAGCCCTGCATTTTCCCCCACAGATATGTGTGTTTGCATTGGGAGTGGGGGCTGATGGTCAGGCGGTGGGATGGATTTCCAGCTAGCACAGAGTCAGGCCTTGTTGTCTCTCAAAAACCTTCAGTGTCTTTACCCTGAAACTCCAGTTATGCCTATTAAACGCTCACTTAACCTTGAGCACAGGAATTTATGCAGAGTCTAATTATTATATTCTCACAGCTCATGCACATCACGCAGAATGAGCACAGGGGTTTTACATTTTGCCATGGCTTCACAGTTTTCTCATGGAGGAATGCCTGATTGCTTTGTTCAAGTGAAGCACTGTGTATGGAGAAGGATTTTCTGCCTCCATGTATGTCTTGGTTCCACAAGGACCATTCACATGTTGATGATAGAATCTGATTTTCGAGTGTGCGTGAGACAAGTACATTACAGACTATGGTTTTATGGCGCCACGTTCTGGTTTGTAGTGTAACTGCAGACATCACAGCTGCTCAAAAACTTCAACTGGATCTCATCTCTTACATCGTATTTCTTATATTATTATTATTATTATTATTATTATTATTATTATTATTGTTATGTAAATATTAGCTAAGATAGATATGATAGTTAGTTTTGATGCAACACCATGTGCTTGTACCTCAACAGGACGTACCAATATGATTCATATATAAACTTTTTGGTCTACAAAGGTCATTTAGACGTTCGGTTGTAAACCTCAGGCTTAGACATAAACAATAAGATTTCATTCAAGTGCATCATTTAAATATTTGACAGTTGCACTGAAACTGATTCTAAGATATTGAAATATAAGCAAACATTCTATATTTGATGATATGACTTAATCTGCTAGATTCAATGCGATATAAAAAACAAATATTTCTTATATTATTCTTATGTGAAGCTGCTTTGCGATAATCACAATTGTTAAAAGTGTTATATAAATAACATTAAGTTAAAATTAATTGAATATAAATATTTATGAGTCTTAATGTACAAAAACAGGAAATATGAGGAAACCTATCAGAATTTGATACAAAGAATTTTAATACATTTCATGAAATACAAAATGAGCAGTTTAATTTAAAAAAAAAAAAAAAAAACTTAATTTTACTCATATTTTCCAACCTGCATTATTCATCCTGCTGGTTAACATTTTAAAAAGACACTAACCATAACACAATGGATTGTACGTTTCCTTTCTTTGCAGATAGAGATTAGCACTCTAACCCCAGATGAGGACAGTGAGTCGGTATATGGTGCTTCGCTAGAGGAAGAGGAAGAGGAAGAGGAAGAGGAACTGGACAAAGAACATGAAGACAAAAATGAATTACCTATAAGGCCTTCACTCATCCCATCAGGCTCTGGAGTGCCAGGCTCTGGGCCAGACACCCCAGGAGGTCTGTATTACACTAACCCAGTACACACACACACACACACACACACACACACACAATACTGTCTTACCCGCACTTACCAATATAAGAAATGCTTAATATCCATTTAACTAGCAGTTTGATTGGTTAAATGTTTACTTCATAATTCTTTAACCCTTGCTTTTTTTACATCACCTAAACCATTGCTCCCATCATCTCTAACCATCTAAACTGAATCATTGTCATCATGCAGTTCTAATCAATCTTTTAACACCTAATCTTGTCTCTAACAAGAGGAAGAGCTGCGTCTGACACCAACTGAAATCCTCCATATCTCAGGAGACTCTTTGGGTTCTGGGGACATGCAGAGTTCTGGAAGTTCTGGGGCTTTTGGAGCTTCAGGGATTTCTGGAAATGTTCCTGGTGCTTCTGGGGAGCATTTGGGTTCTGCAGGTTCTGGGGGCTCTGCAGACGTAAGCTTTGGAGATATTAGTTCTGAAGGCTCAGTAGACATTGGTTCAGAAGTATATGGAGACTTTGTTTCAGGAGAATCTGGTGAACTTGGTTCAGGAGTATCTGGTGAACCTGTTTCAGGAGTATCTGGTGGCTTGGTTTCTGGGGTCTCTGGATACTTTGTTTCTGGAACATCTGGAGACGTTATTTCTGAAATCTCTGGGGACTTTGTTTCCGAAGTATCTGGGGACATTGTTTCTGGAGCCTCTGGGGACATTGTTTCTGGAGCCTCTGGGGACATTGTTTCTGGAGTTCCTGGAGAGTTTCTCTCTGGGGCCTCTGGGGATCTTGTTTCTGGGGACTTTGGGAGCCTTGTTTCTGAAGTTTCTGCAGAGTCTGGCTCTGGAGCCTCTGGGGACGTTGTTTCTGGAGTTTCTGAAGAGTCTGGCTCTGGAGCCTCTGGGGACGTTGTTTCTGGAGATTCTTTAGAGTCTGGCTCTGGAGCCTCTGGGAACCTTGTTTCTGGAGTTTCTTCAGGGTCTGGCTCTGGACCTTCTGGGGTTCCGGATGAAGAAATAATATTAATTCCTGGAGGTCAGTACATTTGGCTGTAGTGGAAACTGCATTCTGTACACCTGAAGCCTGTATAGTTCAGAATGCCATGTGTTTCACTATGGGTTCACTGGGTGCCTAGATGGCCGAGTGAATGTTTTCTTTCTGATTCATTTTTTATTAGCTGTTACTGCTAAAGAGGGTCTCTAATTGATTTCTTACCACATCGCCTTGTCTTTACCAAGATAAGGACTTCGAGATTACGGTTACCAAGGGCCCTGAAGAATCCATTAAAGATGAGGAAATAGTAACAGAAATACCTCTATTCTCTGGGGAGCCTGTAACTACTGTTCTTCCTTGGGAAGAGGTAACAATCATCCCGACTACCATAAATGAAGGTTAGTACTTCACCTACCCTGTAGAGATCATATTGTAAATAATTGCAACTTGATAGCACAAAAGTCTGAAAAAGAGTCCCAGGGTCATGCAGTATGTAGCCCAACAAGCAGTACATTACATTGGATCACGTTAATAATGTAAATAATTTGCAGTGTCCTGTTTCTTTCGTAATGCTAACAGGTACATTACACAGCATATCTACAAAATACTTGATATTTTCCTCTTCTTACACACCTTTGTGCTTCATTTAACTGGCTGGAATGGGTTAAATGTGTGTTATTTGTGTTCAATTCAAGATCTTCAATTCACTGCTCATTTTATTTCTATATCAAACCCCATGCTAATCCTTCTTCTAACATCCTAACGTTGTGTGTAACAAGAGGAGGAGCTGCCTCCCACCACCCAGATCTCACTCGAGGAGGGGACAGGGAGTACACCAGGTTCAGGGGTACCTGAGAGCCCTGAACCTGATGGTGAGGTCGTTGAATTTGATGGACAAGGTTAGTGTCCTACCTGTTTATTGTGCATTTAAGATCAACCAACATGAAAATTGACCAGAGTAAAAGAATATTTTACTAAGAGATATGAACCCTAAGGTTGGTATACTTTTGTTATAGCTAATGTTGTATGTTTTAAGTTTACATGAAATGGAACATCCTTTACAAATATTCATTATAACAGACTTGTTAAAGGATTAGCCCATGCTAAAAAGGCAACAATAGAGAACAGTAATCCAGATATTAAATATGCACATCAGTGTTTCTCTTAAACACTTCTGCATGGAGGAATTGTTTAAAATATAGGAGTAAAATCATATCACACAAATTATAACCCACCAAAAAAAAACTTTCATTCATTAGTATATTTTTTAAATATAGGACTAGCTTAGGGAAAATTTGTAGCGAGTCCCACTTGGTAGACAAATCCTTCCAACACATTTGTCCAGACATTCTTGATAGTTTGTTTGATTTGATTTGTGTATTGCAATTGCATTCAAAAGAACAAAACGCTGAACAATCCAAGGTTTGGGAAACACTGCTTTATAGGAACTAGTGCTTTATTTGCGCTTTGTGAAATCATATTTATGCGTCTTTCTTTTTCTTTTCTTTTTCTGTGGACAATATTTACTAGGATCACCACATGGTATGCCCACCTGTATGCTGTGTACCTGCCTGGAGAGATCTGTGTACTGTGATGATGTGAGGTTGCTGAATGTGCCGCCTCTTCCCAAAGATACCACTCACTTCTATGCCCGCTTCAACAGGATCACTAAGATCAATAAATCTGACTTCGCTAACATGAGTATGGTTATTGTACTGATATTGTGATATATTCATTTAAATGATACTGTTGACCATTTACTTCAGGATTGTGGATATCCATAGGTTAAGATAACTGTTACCCATGTGACCTCATACACCCAGGTTCGAGGTTTCGATTCCCGCCTGGGGATCTGTGTGTGTGGAGTCTTCACGTTCTCCCAGTGCTTCTTGGGTTTTTTTTCTGGGACCTCTGGTTATCTCCCACAGTCCAAAGACATATTAGGCTAATTGGGATTCCCAAATGTTTGTGTGTGTATGTGCATGTGTGCCCTACGGTGTATTGGCACCCTGTCCAGGATAAGCGGAATAGACAATTAATTCATTAAATATTTTGAAAGGTTCACATTTTTGAGGTTATAATATGAGGTTGTAATAACCTTATTCGTAGGATGGTGCTTTGCTTCCTGTTAATATCCCATGAATGCACCTTTTTGTGTAGTTTCTTTAGTTTATCCAAGTGACTGCACTTACAGTATACGATCACCCACATTCATCCTTTTTGTTATTAGGCCAACTTGTGAATATTTCACAGATGCGCCTTAATTTATAGTTGTTATTATTTAAAATATCTTCCTAGACATATGATCATTATGGACATAGAGTCAGTACATGAACCAGCCATAAAATTACAACGCAACACATCAAGCCAAATGTTGTTTTTCAGAAATGCAAATATCTTGATTCTGGTCAATTTAGTGTATAGAATTTCTTATTAGAAGATTTAAACTAACCACATTTTGCTAGTTGTAATAATTTTTTTCATGAAAGAAGCAACATGATATGCTAATAGAATAAGATATTTGTTAAATAAATAAATATTCTGTGTATTTTATATATATTGTCAATATAAAAAATATAAAAACTATTGTCAATTGTCAAAAATATATTTTTTTATATTGACAATATATTTTTAGTTGCTATATATATATATATTATATATATATATATATATATATATATATATATATATTATATATATATATATAAGTTCTCAATTCTCTACTTTATACAGCTTTATATCAAATATGAAACATGTTTGCCATTAGTTCAATACACACTTGGATTTATTTGAATGCTATATAGAGACTAATCTAAATGTTGTGTGTGTATTATTCTTTGCTCTCCGTCACAAAGACAAACTGAAGAGGATTGATCTGACAAGTAACTCCATCTCAAAGATAGAAGACGGCGCGTTCTTCGGCTTGCCCGCATTAGAGGAACTGGTAATACGAGAAAACGGTGTGGCTCAACTTCCAGCCCTGCCAGCTACCATGACTCTTGTTGATGCCAGTCACAACCACCTGGGCAGAACTAGCATCCAGAATGAAGCCTTCAAGGTAAGAGATAAATAAAAACAAAGCATCATACAAGTAGTTATGGGTGAAGGTGAAAGTATTGTTTAATGTATGGCCTAATAGTTTCTATAGTAATAGCTTAGACAGGGTCTTGTTTATTCCGTATGTGATATGATGTACATATGTATCCGTCTGTGACCAAGCCGTTTCTGTGTTGTAGGACATGACAAGACTGCTTTACCTCTACCTGACAGACAATAGCCTCGATCACATCCCTGTTCCTCTGCCTGAAAGTCTGCGCTCTCTGCACCTACAGGTACCGGCACTCCCACCTCAGTGCTGCCCCCATGTGTTCACTCCATGTATTAGCACATTAGCATTGTGTTATTACTGTAACTATAGTATATATATATATATATATATATATATATACACACACATTCATGATGCAAATATCCCGTTACATCACATCCATCACAAGAAAACTAATTGTCATTTTCAAGATGATTTTAGCTTTGTCACATGGTGTGTTATCCTGTGGTCTTAAAGTTCAGCAACAATACTCAAGTATGACTGTTGCATTTAAACGGCATTCAATTGGTACAAGGGGGCCCAAAGTGTGCCAACGAAATCTCTCCCACACCATTCATGGATCCATGCTTTTCATGTCGTTTATGCCAAATTGTGACCTTACAATCTGAACAGCAGAAATACAGACTTATCAGACTAGGCAATTTTTTTTTTTCCAATCTTCTATTGTCCAGTTTTGGTAAACCCATTTGCCTTTCTTCTCCATTCTGATTCTCCATTAGAACTTCAGCAGATCGTTTTGATCATATCTAAATGCCTAAATGCATTGAGCTGCTGCCATGTGATTGGCTAATTAGATATTTGTGCTTACAAGCAGTTTGATATAGGGTATACCTAATGTGTGGCCAGCGAGTGTTTTTTTTGTTGTTGTTGTTGCATATAATCTTGTCTATTCCTATGAATGTAAATGTATACAGTCACAGAACACTGAAGTACACATATACAGTATACAGTTGCAGTCAGACTTTTACAGACACTCATCATGAACATGCATGTCATGGCAATATTCAGTCTTTCAATTATTTCTTTGAATGTAGAACACAGTTTTAATAAAAAGACAAGAAGACGACTATGGAGCATAGGGATTCATTTTTTTTGGCTGTCTTAAATGGGAGTCAAACATTATATTTGGATTATTAATTTGGTCAAGCTGAAAGCCCCCCAAAAAACTGCTTATATTTGCCGGGTCAAAGGGTTCTCATTTTCCTGTTAGTGATTATGATGACCACCAGCTGGTAACTTCTCTGTGCAACATGAAAAGGCTCTATTTGACCACACTCATCAAATTGACCAACACATAGTATAATGTGAATGTCCAAGGAGCTCAGTGCAGGTCTGAGAAAAATGACCGTAGACGTAAAGAAGTCCGGAACGTCTCTCAGAACAACTGGTGTCCAAACAGCTGTATGTACGCACACATTATTAGGAGGTGTAGTCACTTTACCAAGGTCTGGGAAAAGACCCAAACTGTTCCCCTCACCTGAGAGGAAGTGAGATGGGATGGTCAGGAACCGCCAAGACACAGCCTGCCATAAACTGTAAGCTGCTGGAACATCAGTGTCGCTATCTACAGTCAAGTGAGTCTCACATCACCATGGACTTTAAGAGAGAAGCCCGTGCTCCAAAATCCACTCCTTCAAGCTCGCCTGAAGTTTGCAGCTCAACACAAAGACTTTCTAAAGAAAAGGTTTGACCAGAGGAGTGGAGTTTGGAGGACTAAAGGTAAGGAACTCAACCCCAAGGATAGCATAGCTGTTAAGCATGGTAGTGGTGGTGGTGGTGGTGGTGGTGGCATCATGCTTTCGGACTGTTTAGCTATTGAGCATCCAAAGCAGATGGAGAACTACTACCTCAGAATTCTTAGCAGAACCTCAAAGTATCAGCTAGACATTTAGACTTGGACGAATGGAGTGTTCCAACAAGACATTGGCCCTTAAGACACATCAGAAGAGGTGGAAATTTGTGGACCATGCTTAAAAGTCAAATATGTGACAAGAAAAGCAACAAATTTATATGAACACCACTAGTTCCGGTCAAATACCCAACCAGGAGTCTGCCAGAAGCAACCGATGTTAATGGCAATCAAAAGCATCTGCTGAAGCCGAAACTTGCTAATGGACATTCAACCAAATTTTTGGAGTGTTGTTTGTATAATTTTGGCCATGTGTTGGTTCCTGAAAACCCAATAGAACTAAAAAAAAGTTGTGTACCAATCTCCACTCTTGGGGGTTCAAGTCAAACCTGGACTTTTGACTTTTCAGAATAACAGAACACAGTCCTGAGAGTGAGACTTCCCTTTATTTCTCTATATAATCTCTATATAAGGGCACTAATGCCCTTATCCCAGTGTTTCACGAGTGCTTGGATACCATCAAGGTAGAACGTTTTCTCAGTACACCACAGCCATGATCGGACTGCCTGTTTCACGCCTGAAATGCTGGCCTCCCAGGAACTCCTTTAATGATTCAAACGTGGAAATGTCCTGTAATGTGTAAGTGGCATTGGTGAACGATTGCGTGTACAGTTCACACAGATATGGCTCATCTATAAATTGACAAGTTATTCGTCAGTGTCTCAAGGATCAGGCGCTTCACTCACTGAATTTTCTCGGGAGCGACTGCAGTGGGCTCCAAGCCATCCCTCAGACGGGATCGACATTCACATACGTACGGCTTTCTTTAAACATTTCAACCATTCAGATGTAATAGTGCGGCTACGAGTCTCATCGCCGGACTGTGTTTAAAGACTACTGTAAGCACCCATCACTTTTGCGCCTTCATTCACCAGAAAAGTCCCATTTTAGGATAATCATTCTGATTCAGAAAAGGACTAGTTAAAAAACTTTTTTAATAAAAGGGTGAATTTTAGAGCGAGATTCCTGTTCACGATGAGTGTGTACAAAAACCCTGTATTAGGAAAAAGGTCATTAATGCAAACCTGTGATTTTTTTTGTGGAGGTTATTGATATGAAAAATGTTATGGCAGAACAGGAAGATGAACATTTCTTTCTTGTCCCCAGAACAACAACATCCAGATGATACACGAAGACACGTTTTGCAAACAGAACGACATGAACTACGTCCGGATGGCGCTGGAGGACATTCGCCTGGACGGCAACCCCATCAACCTCAGCAACACTCCACAGGCTTACGTGTGTTTGCCACGTATTCCTGTTGGCGCTCTTATTTAAACACACACACACACACACACACACACACACACACACAGGTCTACAGACACACACCAAAACCCCTGAGAGTTTCCAACTTTTTTTTTTAACTTTCGGCTGGAGTAAACACTCATATGAATGGCTGTCTTATACAAGAGGTTTCAGGCGCACACACACACACACAGACAGACAGACAGACAGACAGCACACACACACACACCATGTGCAATAAACACACATTATACATGTTTAAATGTTAAATATGACAAATTAACATGATGTGCATGTGAAAATAAACAGTGAAAAACAATCCGGCTTGATTAAATATGGAAAAATAATCAGGAAAAAAAATTAAGGGGGTAAAATAATGAACAAATAGAAGATGCATATGCAAACAATATGCAAAAAAAAAAAAAAAAAAGGAGACGACTAACCTATTAACAAATCCTACTTTTTTTTTTTTTGACTGACAAGTGAAATATATTTTGTAAAGAAATTAATAATAAATAAATAATAAATAACATGACGTTATTATTCATAGAATTGTTTCGGAAATATGTTTATCATAAATCATTCACAATTGGCGCTCAGTGAACTTTGAAAGGTAAAATTTATTATCTAATGCAATAAAAGAAGCATCAACATAAACAATTATTTCGTTGTAAAGTCTGTATTGTAATATAAAAAGGCCGTAAATCATGATATTTTCCACATGAACTGCAATATTTGGTATATAATTAATCAAAAGATTTTTTTTTTTTATTGGTTCGTTTTTGGGCAATAGGCTTGGAGTTAACCCTTCAGAGATATTGTATTGTGTGAGGGCGAGAGATGCTGAACCAGGTTCATATGTTCTTTGTATGGAAAATACCACATGATGATGATGATGATGATGATGAATAAAGCTTGTTTGGATGACCTCTCCAGAATAGAGGTGGCTTAAAGTTTTTCATTGACAGCCTAACTGAGGAGAACTCTAACTCAGAACCTGAACATGTTCACATCAGTAGGATAGCACAAGAACTAAAAATCAACCTTCAACCATGGCAAAACATACAGAAAAAAAAGAAAAAAATTACACTCAGAATATGAAGAAGCAGCCAATTCTTTCCTCTTCAAAAATTGTTCAAAAGTTTTCAATCAGCTTCTCGAATAAATCGAGGAATTTCTGTCTCCTCTGTATGGACGCCAGCTCAATTTCCTCCTCCGCCGCCGCTTTCTCGGGTCCCTCCTGACTCTCGGCCGCATCCCCTCCGATGCCTCCCATGCCTGCTTTCTGTCTCTCCAGTGCTGCTCTGTCTCGCTCCAGCCTCGCTCTCTCTCTGTCCATCTCAGCCCTTTTCTTCTCCAGCTGAGCGCGCTCGTGCTCCACGGAGGCTCTGTCACGCTCCACCGCTGCTTTCTCCCTTTCCAAAGACGCACGGTCCCGGTCCAGTGCCGCGAGCTCCCTCTCCAGGCCGGCTCTCTCCCTGTCCAGGACCATCTTCTCTCGCTCCAGGACCATCCTCTCGCTATCTAGAGCTGACCGGTCGCTGTCGATCAGCGCCCTGTCGTGATCGTTGTCGTCTCGGTCACTGCCCAGATCTCGCCCGGTGTCGCCTGAGAGCCCCGTGTCTTCTCCGTCGACGAGAAGCTCAATGTCGCTGCGGAACGTGTCGCGGCCTCGTCTTCTGGGTCTGTCCGGGCGATAGTCGCTGTCCTCGCCTAGAGACATGGTGGACACCATGGCCTCGCTGTCTCTGAGCCTGCCCTCCATGGCGTCCTCCATCAGAGAGAACCACTGCCAGTTGGTCGGGTTCACCGTGATGCCTGGTGGAGGGTTCTTCATTTCCTGTCAGGGAAACAACAGCAGCTGGTCTGATAAACGTCACTCACACTACAGATACATTAACGCTGCACTAGCCAGGCATCAAGCGTCTTTCTTTACCATCTCCAATGTTACACTAACATGAAAACTGATACTCTGATCCCGACATCTCACCCTCTTAATACAGGTGAAGATTCAGAAACTCTAAAGTAATCCAGAAGCCCAGGTGCTTCCACTTTGTCTCTTCATTCACTCACAGGGAGGTATGATCAACCAACACAGAAAAGGAAACAAACAAACAAAAAAAACTCTCATCTAAAAGCAACCTAAATGTCAGGCTTGAAAATATTTTTTTTTTAACATTATTATGCAAGATTACAGAAATCTAATCTTTCAATTCTGCACTCAGGACTTGAACTGTAAATGGGAACTCTAAACGCAAGCAGGAACTAAAAACAGAAACCTGGAATACGTGCTTCCCTCTCTCATTACACGTGTATTCAGAAAAATAACGCTAGAAGGAAGAAGCAGAGATCGACGGTGCATCCGATAAGACAAAGACTTTAGTACAGTTACAGCAATTCCCACAAAAAACAACAGCAGCTGTTTTAATACAGCCACCAAAAATATGTGTAATCTGCTAGAGTTAGGACGACCGATCCGATCCGACTCTAATCCTGTATACGATCACGTCTTCGAGCTCACCTGGAATGTAATAACGCGGTAATACGCAACTTAACATGCTAATGCATAATAATACATATACTAAGCTAATACATAAATGTTAACGTGTTACTGTTTACTTTTAAACGCAAATTGATCACATGGTCAAGTTTGATCCTAATCTCTTCCCATAATCGAAGCTCTGTCACCCAACTGGGTGTGATATAACATTTAACACGAATAATAAGAATACACAAACCTGTATGAAACTGAAAAGGATGTGAAAGTGAGGCAGTTGGCTGAAGCTACTTTTACTGCACATACTGGAGACCGCCAGACATCGGTACGTATTAAAGATGGGAATCACCAGTCACCACCTGATACAATATCATGATACCTCGGTGCTGATTTGATTAAAATTGCAATTCTATAAGTATCACGATATTATAAATAACTTGATTTTATATTACAATCAGGTTTACAATGTTAAACTTTTAGAAAAAGTTGAATGAGTAATTAAATACAGATTTTAAATTTAACTTATGTTACATGTCATTTTGCAATAAATACATAAAACTATCATCTGTTTCCTCTAACCAGTTTGTCATGCACTTCTATATTTCAACATTACTCAGAATTATTTGTATTATAAACATGTATTTTACAAGTTGTGATTAATCACACTATATGGCTGCTTAATTAGACTAAACTTTTGAATCGACTCACAGCACTAATATGTATAAATTATATGATATTAAGCAACAGAGGAACATAATGCCTGGTGTTACTGGATATTTAAAGGACATATTTGTATGGATTAGAATGGTATTATAAAATATATATACCTTATATTTCTTTTTGAGGTTTTCCCACTTCTTTCTCGCCTGACTGGTCGACATCTTTCTGTGGATCCCCATCTCTTTCAGGATGGCCCTGTAACACAAAGCGCATACACACACACAGCTTATAATACAGCTACACGATGATGATGAAGAATAACTACACACCAGGGTTAGTGATACATTTCCGTGGGAGAAAAATCTGGTGTTATAATGACATTGTTATTACCTCCAAGCAATGACGGATGTATTCCTCTTTCCAGTGAAGAGCGCATCGTTGGCGGCGCGTAACCTCACGAACTTCACCAGCTCGGCTTCAGACACTTGTGGAAAATGAGCATAGGATTTTAACATGTAATACTTTAAAAGGCTATTAATATATTCTTATGTCTGTACACAGAGCTGTACATGGTAAAGTTGCCATGGTAACCTGCTTCTTTTCATTAAAAATAAAACCTCACATTTTATGTAGTCTGGGGTTTAAAAAAAAAAAAAAAAAAAAAAAAGTGCAGAAGTCCGAGGACAGATTCACATCCCTCTTCATAAATGCCGCAAACGTACGCTTAGATGTGATCACATCACTGTGTGTGAGGACCTTGTTTACATGACCTGCTGTCCTTGAAAGGGTTTTATGGTTAATATTTTAATCTGCCCAAATCACAGAATTAATTATTCAATTTTTTGATTCCCTCGAAAGATAAAAAGAGGTTTATGAGGCCAGAGTTTCTCAAAATGTGGGGAAACCACCTGCAAACCTCACTGTGCGTGTAAGGGTACTGCAGGAGGGCCTTGGGAAAGTGCCTTAATTTTTAGCTTTTTAATTACATTTCACATCAAATATTTGATTAAATATTTAGATTTAAAAAGTAACCAGAAATAATAAAACACAGCCATGGGATTTAAAGTATGTGATATTCTTCATTTATCCTCACCTCGTGTGTTGACCAGTGTTGTGTGTGATTAAAGGTTTGGGTGGGCCGCAGGAGAGTTGCATCTCTCAGATTGTTAAATTTGAGAGTGGCTGGTATCATTTTTTCTCTTAAATTACCTCAAAGTCGTTTGCGAGTCAGAAAAAGACTTGAAAGTCAGATATGCATAAACAGTGTCAAAGCTAAGCCTGTGTATAATAAAAAAGAATATATTTACCATTAAAATAATCCACTTTTAATGTGTGAATTCAGCTATGCATCAGTAAAGTCTGGTCAATGTTTCTAATAACACACAGCTATCTGCGGACACCTGAGCTTTTTTAGAGGATGTGTATGTGCTTTGAAACGGCTCGTATTGTTGTACATTTTCATGAAATCACTATCAGGAACAAAAACTTAAAGCAAGCTTTCATTAATAAAGCACATTAACTACACATATCTGGCAACCTGGGATTCCATTTCTCTGTCCATATCT
The DNA here is from genome assembly GCA_013621035.1 of Clarias magur. Taxonomy (NCBI): domain Eukaryota; kingdom Metazoa; phylum Chordata; class Actinopteri; order Siluriformes; family Clariidae; genus Clarias; species Clarias magur. The sequence continues at coordinate 146,710 of QNUK01000797.1, forward strand.
CACCATGACACTCACCATGTTTAAGACAAACACTGTCCATTTACACCATAAACAACTCATCATTAAAATCAACAGTTATTTTTCAAAAGTTTCTTGAACTACATTTATGAAGTAAGAATATTTCTCAGATAGCGTTCCAAGCAAGATTAAGACGATTTTGATTTTTTTTTATGTTGGTTTTTATGGCAAGTTTGCAACACAAACGGAAATCTAAAACAAACAAACAAAAAAAAAAAACAATTACATTTTTGTAGCCTTTTCTGGAAAACTTCTACTTTTGGATTTTAGAAATGTTTTGTATCTACTTTAGTCAAAACAATTAAATTAAAGAAATCTGTTTACTTCACTAAAATAAACAATATTAATGTTTTTATATAATGTTACATTTCTTACCTCATAATCCCATGTAATTACAAATATTTTCATTATAAATAAATTACAGATTTATAGATGCATTATTAAATCCATTTCATTCAGTCTATTTTTGTAATCTTTTCTCCAAGACTTCTACTTTGAGATTTTAGACTTGATGAAAAGTGCTGTATGAAGAAAGATTTTATTTTGCCTTTTTAATAAATGAAGGGAATTTGATTATCATTGACCTAAAATAAACAAATTCATAAAGAATAACTCTTGATAATATCCAGATATACAGGTTGGACAGGTTTCTTGTGCATGTTCTCCGCTAGAGGATTAATTTAACCTATTTTTGAAACTTTTTAAAAACTAAATTTAGTCATATTTCGTGGTAATATTTTAATGAAATCATGTGAGAGTTTGTTGTGAAGAAGCGCCTCAGTGTTACTGCACAGGTTTTAATGTAAATAGTTTCAAAATGTAACTAAATTAACTTGCAGTCGGGTACACCCTGTTAACTTGCAGTCGGGTACACCCCGACAAGAACCGATGTAATAAATAAGATAATAAATAAACGCGAATGTGTGAGTGTGTGTGTGTAAGTGGATCAGACTGAGCCGCTCCGCTGAGGTACCATGAAGCTTTAGTGCGCGAGCGCCGGAGTCTACTTGCTAGCTAGGCAACATGGCCGCCCACGAGCGCGCGCGCGCAAGCGCGCTCAATAAGAAACAGGAATTAAACATAAACCAGAGGATATCCGTGGACAAAACGGCGATTTCCGATCTACTCACTCTTATACGTGAAGTCCGGGCTTATCGTGGGATCTTCCGGTGGCGACTGCACCACATAAAACGCGTGATCCATGCCTGTAAAGTTGTGTTTCCTGCCGGCGCGGAGTGCTCTAGTGTCCGACACGAAGGGGACTTCGAACAAAATGGCGGCCGCTCCCTCCCGCCTTTTCACACGCGCGCGCTCGTTTCTCTCTTCCAGCGGCGCCCTGAGGAGAGGCACCGCTTCCGGTTACACAGGATTATGGGTAAAAAAAAAAAAAAAAATTTAAACATACTGTACAGTACATGAATACGCTCTTAAGGCGAAATTTCGTATTGAGATGTAAATGCAGATAATCTGTTCCAGCCACCCAAAAATATTACCAATGTCCAACACTATAATCATACAACCCCAAATCAGAAAAGAGTTGGAACAGTATGGACAACGCAAATAAAAAAAGACAGTAGTGATTTCTAAATTTACTTTGACTCGTATTTCATTGCAGACAATATGAACACCAAAAATGTCATGTTTTGTCGGGTCAACAAGGTGAATTGGTTAAATAATGATGTGATTTCAAACAGGTGATTGTAATTATGATTTGGTACAAAAGCAGCACCCAAGAAAAGCCTAGTCCTTTAGGAGCAAAAATGGGCAGAGGATCGCCAGTTTGCCAACAAATATGTGACAAAATTATTGAAATGTTTAAAAACAATGTTCCTCAAAGAAAGATAGGAAGTCATTTGGATATTTCACATTCAACAGCGCATAACATAATTAAAAGATTCAAGGGATTTGGAGGAATTTCCGTGCATGAAGAACAAGGGTGCAAGCCTAAACTGAACAATCGTTATCTCCGATCCCTCAAGCAGCATTGCATGAAGAATCATCATTCATCTATAAGCAATATCACCACACATGCTCAGGACTACTTGGGCAAACCTGTGTTAAGTACCACAATACGTAGTTACATCCACAAATAGCAGTTAAAACTGTAGTGTGCCCCATGTTAACAGTGTCCAGAAGTGCCATTGACTTCTCCTGGCTCAGAGGCATCTGGGATGAACCATCACACAGTGGAAACGTGTACTGTGGTCAGATGAATCAGTATTTCAGGTATTTTTTTGGGGCGAAATGGACGCTGACAAAAGAAGAAAAGGATCATCCAGACTGTTACCAGCAACAAGTCCAAAGGCCAGTGTCTGTCATAAGCACTATTCGGACAGGACTAGTTTTACTGCAGGACGTTAGAGAAATTTCTGTTTCACAGAGGTCATTTGTGATTTTAATCCTGTCCGAATCTGCCATGTCTGTCTTTTTCTCACACGACCTCTGTAAAAATTCCAGAGCAAATTACCTACTGTTTTTCCGCAAACTCGGCGGTCTTCTGAGAAATCTAATCCCGTCTGAATGCGAATGTCTGTGTTTGCCGAAATTATTATTTTTTTTTTTCGAAACGCGTTTTCTTGTGTGTTTTGTTCAACGTGAACTACCGTACAATCTCTAGCGCGCCGGTATTCGAGTTTCTGCTTCTACGCTCCAATAGAAATAAATAAAACTAGCCCCGTCCGAATAGTGCTTTAGACTCTGACCACACATGCACAAGCAAATGTACAAACGAACAAACACATACATCAAATACACCAAGGAAGCTATGTGCAATATAATGATGGGTCATATTAAATTTTTCTATTTATATGCAATATTTCTACTCATGTGCTATACTATGGTGGAACGTGCAATTTTCTTTCTGTCCTGGGGAACCACAATAATTGGGCAAAGTGTGCAATTAAAAACATTGAAAACATTACTGTAATTGACTGTCAATCACTATGTATCTGTATGTATACGTATACTCATTGTGTACAGACACATCACTTAGTCAACTTTGCTTAATAATAGTCTAATAATATATTTAGGTAAATATTTTACTATACAGATTACATCCTTTTATATTGTTAGTACTTATTTTTGTTATATATTATTTTAAATTTCTGTTGTTTCCCAATTTTTTACTTTGTACTGTCCACTTGTGGCCGTGGCAAAACAAATTTCCCACAAAAAGGTTTCTTATTTTATTTATTCCTTCAGGATATTTATAAAATCATGATAATTGGAGAATATCAATTTTAATCAAATCAAGGTATCATGATACTATCATATCGGGAGGTGATTCTCGTCCCTAGTAGGATTAATAATAATAATAATAATAATAATAATAATAATCTTAAATGTCTATTTCTCACCATGTACATTTTACCCAGTTAAGACTGTCTCATGACACGTTAATTCTCGTGACAAGTCAATGAGTTATATTAAAAATAACTAAGAGAAAATTAAGTAAATTAAAATATTTTAAAATATATATATATATTTTTTTTAAATTATATAACAATTTTAATTATTGTTACTCCGAAAACGGAGATGATCGGCCACTAGCTGGCGATATAGGTCAAACACAAACAAATGCGCCGAAGAAGATGAAGTCGCATCTGATTGGCTGAATTGATATGATCGTCACTTCCGCGTGGTTCCAACGTTAACTGTGACGCAACAGACGTGGCTAAACAGAATCGTTGAGAAGACGAACAGATAAGGAGTTCGTTCTGTTTCTGGAGTTTACATTGGCATTTACATTACAGTTTGGCGAGTTAATTTTCCGCTCTTCTTAAAACGAAACTGTTTTTTTTTTCTTTTTATTTACACTTTTCGTACTTTTTTCTTTAATTTAAACGCGCGCGTTGATATGTGTATTGACACCATGGCGACAAAAAGAAGAAAGCCATGCGAGCGCCGGCCGAACTGTTTCTGGAGGAGGAAGGCGATGTTCACGGGGGCTGCGGGGGAAGCCGATATTCGGAGATACGCCAGGAAATTGCTGAAGAAGTCGGGACGCCGCTCCCACAATCAGGCCTGGGAGAAGGACCGATCCACACACGCCTTTCCGACAGGGGCGATGGCTCCGAGAAACACAACGCAGTACTTAATGGAGCTAATCTACAGCGACCTGAACATCACAGCCCAATCATCTGGACCAACCCACTATCTACACCCTCACTACGCTGATGATGAGGACAGCATGGCCTTTGAGCACCGGGACTTCGAGAGCGTTTTCTCTCACACTGAGAGCGGAACCGACGCCATTTTCGAGGCCGCCATCTTGGAAACTGAGCCGCCGAACACGTTTAAAATTAATGTGAGCGATGATACTGTATCTCGGGTTCATCTCACATAGTGTCTTAATGTTGAAAAAGAGGGAGAGAGAGATTTTAAATTGTGTTATTTAAAAATCCAAGTGGTCTGTTTTGCTGACTCATTGTGTATGAACAAGGCCTTATCTGTCGGCTCTCCTTGTCTCACAGCGACGCGCATGCGCAGCGGGAGGCTCGTGGCTCTGCGTCATGTGTCGCCGCCCAGAGTGTAAGCCCCGCCCACGCCTGCTCAGACACTTGAGTGCACAGGTAAACCTGCTCCACTTAAGGTGTGTGTTGTGCTGTATATGTTGTGTTCTGTGTGTGAGAGTTTTGCAGGTCTGCTGCTCCACCGCTGTGACTCTCAGCTGAGCTTTTCTGAGCAGCGGAGGTCATAAGGACACAAGGCCGAAAGGCTCCCAGTCTTCAGACCCGGGGTAACTTTCTCTTCTCCTCATCAGACTCGTGTTCTTCTCTAATGCACTATTTCACTTCACTTTGGAGATGTTTGTAAAGACAAATATAAAATCATTGTGTATGTAAATCTTGTGTAAAAAAAACAATTATATATATGAATATTAAAATTTTGTTAACAGTTCTTGGGTTGTTTTTTGATTGTGTTTAGGAAAAGTCCAGTGGAAATGCGATAATTTAGTGCACCACTCTGCATGATTAAAACAAAGTGTGTGCTTTTTTTATGTCAGTAAAAACTAATTTTATGACATGTGGTGAAAATAAACATGTCATTAACAAAATAGATAGAAAAGAGAAATTGTTCAAGTGCTAGTGTACATCAAAATTCAAATTTCAAATTAAAATTTTATTTGTCACATACACAGTCATACACAGTACGATATGCAGTGAAATGCTTATACGACCGCTCCGTGACCTTAAATAATTTTTTAAAAAGGAACCTATAAAACAGATTCCAACAAAGTTACATAATATATATATATATATATATATATATATATATATATATATATATAATATATATATATAATCTGAAGTATATTCTATAGTCTGTGAAGAAACTTGAGGTAGTTTTTTAATGAGATGAGGGGGGTGTGAAAAGAAGTCCTTGAAGAAATTGATAAAGGTTACCTGGTTCTAATAGAAAGGAGTCAGAACACACAGGTCATCACTGTTGCGGTGAATTTTAAAATTCACTTTATATAAAGTTAGCATAGAGCTGTGACTCCTAGATGGATTCTGGATTTGATTCTTGGGCAAAGGTAATTGCCTTAAACTCATATGGACATGTGCAATTACCTAATTGCAAAAGGCCTCAGTTTCTTGCAGATAATATACACATGGTCAAGATTTCTGCAGCTTGTCAATAATTTAGGCATTAGTATGTCTTTAACTTTTAGGTTCTGCATTAATATTGTCAAACATTATTTTAATGAGTGATCATTTGTGCCATTATTTTTGCTTGTAGGCTGAATAAAAACATTTAAGTACAAGATTGTGCATTTAATAGTTTAAATCTCAGTAACAATTTGTCAAATTAATCACAGTTCAACATATTTTTATATTTCAATTTGGTGAACCGTTCAACCCTAGATTTGTCTCAAGCTGCTATATTCCTTACATGTTTTAAAGTATTTAAAATGCTTCCTAAAGTATTTCATAAATGTTTCAATGCTTGTGTATTTTGTTGATTTTATGTGAAAAAATAAGTAGGAGGGAAAAATACACCGGCCTTCTGCTTCACTCTCCAGTCCTGTCGATTTCATTATTGCACTGTTCAACTGCCCATAAAGTCACAAGGAGTTTAGGATGCCCTATGCTTGCAAAACAGGAGTATTTTATGGAGATGATGCAAGTGGTTTGTATTTTCATGAGTCAAAAAACCCAGTGTTGAATCAAATGTAATGAAAATGGGATTAAATTACTGATTTTTATTTCAGCCTGTAACATTGCCACTAGCTGGCGCCATTTGCACATTCTTTTAGACACGAGATAAAAAGACTGGTACAAATTGATACAAGGTTATTCTGACATGTTATCACATCATAACTTACTAATAACTAACTAATTATGGCCGTGGTTTCTTATAGGGTGATCCTGCCCTCAGTCGCAGGCCACAGGGGCTCAGAAAATGGTTTGATGTAGGTTGTGTGCGCTCTGGTCTTTACATTAATAACATCCTCTAGGTAGTTTAACATGTTGGAGCAGGATTTTAGAATTCTTTATGCCTTAAAAAAATGTAATCAGCTGAAAAATGTTTACAGCTCCAATGCAGATATGTAGAATCTATAAATAGGAGCTCTGAAACTGCCCTGGTGGCTCACCATGGTTAACACATTTGGTCATACCAGTCAGTAGTCTTAACTTGATTTACTTCAACTGTGTGTAGGTTCATGTTGGATTTATGGGACGCTAATTAAGCGTGTCTACAAAAATCCATTAATCGTCTCAGTAGATGGCATGCCGCTATCCACGGATCATCAAATTTGTTTTAGTCTTGTCTGTACGTGACTAATTTCCCTTCAGGAACACTGTGTTCTTGACCTCACCCTGAGGACGGTTCCTTGATCTCTGCATGATGTGCTTTGTAACAGGTGCAGACACCTACCCCTAGTCTGGCCACCGTGAGGCACTGTAGTGCTGCGGTCTTCGAGGGCAGCAGGATGTTCTTTCATTTCTTGGTGTCTGAGGACTCACGAGAGCAAGGTGTTGATTAATCCAGTGCCACATTTAGATTATAGCATGCGGCATCTGTCTAAGAGGGGCATGTGGGTTTTAAAGTGAAGCGAGGGGAGGGAGTGTCGACAGCCCAGGACAAACTGCTCCGATTACAGACAGCGAGGACGTGCACTTCCTGTGTTTTGCTAACTTGGTCTCTGTGACTTTGATCAGCCTGAATTGGCCTGTCGCTTCCTCCGCTCTATGCACTGAAGCAGAGATAACACAGTTTTCTCTCTACCCTCCCCACTACCCATGTTAGAGCTTCCCTAGAGCCAGTTAATCGTGCCAGGCGGTACGCTTGTCCCCGTGCTCCATCTGCCAAGAATAATAGACAGCTCAGGCTCGTCCGCGATGCTGTCAGTGAGACGGAGGCTGAGGACGAGGCGTTCAATGCTGATTGATGGGTGAGCGTCTGGCCCAAGGCGGTTCTGCCACTCTATTGATTGGTCACCAGGCTGCTCTCAGGAGGAGCTACGCCCTCGCACCATTCATCAAGTGAGATTTTCCGCAGCTGGACAGCCAGGTAGTGAGCCGCATTAAAGCAGTTAGCACAGTGGCCTTCAGGGGACTTCATTTTCACTCAGACGTGACATCCTGAGTTTGATAGCGTGAGATTTGCGCGTTCATTTGAATAATTGCACATCACAGCACGGAGCTGCTAAACTCTCAAATCTGTGCTCGTTCTAACACACTATTGTTTCCATGGGAACGACTTACACAGGGATTTATATGGAAAAGCTTTCCATAAATCCAAGACCAATAATAAATGGGTGAAAATGTTTTTGAATGAAAAAATTATAGTTGCTTAGGTAACATTTAAGGAAGGAGTCTCCGGTGTCAGAAGAGTAACAGTCCAAGCTATTGTAGTTTGTCAACAGGAGGCAGATCTTCATCATGCAGGTCTTTTTGTGTCAAATTGGCCGTCTTTGTAGTTATTTTTAGACATCAAGTTGGGTCCTTTATGTACAAATATAAAATGCATTTCATTTCTGCTGGAGTGTTCGCACAGTTGGATTGAGTTCAGAGATACCTTATTAAAGAAATTTGGGACTGTTGAAAGAAAGATGAGAGCGAATGGGAGGCTGGCGAGGGAACAGCTGTTTATAGCTAAAAAAAAAGAAGAAAAAAAATTGCCTTTTCAAAAGAGTCAAATGGGGCTGCATGAAGCAAAGGAAACAACTAAGGAGATTTGAAATACTGGAACTGGATTAAGAAATCTTCAACACATTATCAAAACCTGGAACAATAGTGCTGAACCGTCAAATGTGTGGTTGAAATATGGTCAGAATTCAAAACACCTGGTGATTCCATTTATGCACAATGTTATAATAACCTTCGGTTTGCTAGGAAGCGTAAAGATCTGATGAGTCCATGAAATTTGAAATTATTTGAAATCTGATGATTTGAAATTTGAGTCCAGACTAACCCTATTTCAGAGTGATGGAAGTGTCCGGGTAAGAAGGGACGCGCATGAAGCGATGCATGCATTATGTACAAGCCTCTGGAGGCAGTGTTATGATCTGGGGTTGCTTCAGTTGCTCAGGTCTAGGCTCAGCAACGTTATGTGGCAATAAAATAAAGCCAGCTGACGACTTGAATGTACTGAATGACCAGGTTATCACATCTGTGGAGGTTTTCTTTCCTAACTGCACAGCCATATTCCCAGACTCAGATTGTGATCTAGTGGGTCTGCCCAGGCAGTGTATAACAAGTAAGAACACAAGCTAATATGTTTTAAGGACAGCCAGCAGTGTGAATTTGATCAAAAGTATGACATAGCTTTGATAGAAGCATGTCCTGTTTTATCATTAATAGATCAAGGTGAGTGTATTTATAGTACACTGATGCTTTGAAAAAAGTGCATGAAAGTGAAACATGATTGCCTTTGCTTGAGTCATGTACGGATATGAAAATGATTTTTAGATGTACAGATTATTTTTCTATAAGAAATCATTTTCTCAGTGATATTAAAATAGGATGTTAGGACATGAGTATCGGTCTGAGCGCCTGCCTAAAGCACAGGAGCTATTAATATACAGTACAATATGGATGTGTTCAAAGACCAGCTGCGTCCCTGGCCACTTTGACGTCATTGCCAAAATGATTTTGTGCCTCTGATCACATGTAATAGCAGAAAATCTTAGCCAGATCTTTAACAACTTGTGTTTTTGCTTTGCATGTGATTAAATGAGCAGTGATTGAGCCCTGATGGCAAACCTATTATGCGTATATCATTACGCGTATATATCATTAAAGAATCATTTTAAAGAATTGTGGATCCGTGGCCAAGCTCTGCACCACACCATCAAAGAGACTTCAGAGGCTGCTGAGCGCAGTAGTCAATGGCTATGGATTAGGAGGAAAGATCACAGCTGGGCCCCAAGACATTAGGGACACACCCAGGTCCGATCAGCCTGGGTGGGCCTGCCTTAGCAGAGGGTGTATTGTGAGTAAAAGGCCGAAACACCTGATGATGCTTTGGAACACAACTGACGATGTGCCCCTAACGTCTGTTGGTGGCCTGGCATAACATCATTCTTGTTCGAATGACCTTAAAGGGACTATTTCCATCTTGTCCTATAACTGGAAATAGAATGTTAAAGACGATCAATCTGCACACACTTAATCTGTATTTAAAATAATAAACAGATCCAGATCATTTTATCTCATTCAAAAATGAGTAACATGGAAATACCAAACAGTGCAGTTACTTGAATGATTGCTAGGCTCATGGTGACCACTGGCTCCAAAGCTGAGTCAGTCTCCATAGAGCCCCATGTCATGCCACTTACAACATGTTTGCAGCCAGGTTAAAAAAACAAAACGTTTTGTAATCCATTGGTCATTTATACAAGGTCACAGGGGGCCTGGAGCCTATCTCATGAGACTTCGGGTACACCCTGGATGGGGCAATTTGAAAACACCAGTTAGCCTAATCTGCATGTCACAGACCCAAGTCGGAAATCGAACCTGGATTCTGGGTGTGCAAGGTGACAGTGCTAACCGCTAACCGCTCTGTGCCACGTTTCATTAAGCTCATCAATTAAAAATGTATTACGAAATGTAGGAGTTGACACAGGATGACATAATGGGAATGGATGACTGAGTTCAGTCAAATGAAAGTAACATTAACTAAGGGGCTAAGTGGGCATGTTCTAACCAAGAGCCAGACTATGATTCTGCCAATTTTCCCATTTATTGAATAACCAGGGTTAAGGTGGAGTCGGCTCCTGCCATGGTGGCAACAACCAGATCTCCCCCAAGTTGCGTTTCAAAACCACTTTTCAGAAAATCCATGGCTGATGTCACGGAGGGTTTGTCCAGTTCTTATACAGTCGATGGTACAGACCACATTTAGCTGTTAGTGTTTTTAATAAAAATGAGTTCCTAGAAGGCACAACATCAATCGGTCGAATGGGTTGGTACGCCGTGTCCAGTGTGCTTTCCAAACAAGCATTTCAATGAAATCATTCATTCAATCAGTGCATCTCTTTATTATGAATCAAACATTCCAAGATAGGAGCACCAAGAGAGGGAGGGGGTGTGAGACAGCTGAGTGTACAGATGCCATTAATGCTTTGACCTTCTCCTAGACAGGAAGTGACAGGTCCCTGTGGCATTTGGAGGAGCAGTGGGTGTGTGGACACTGGAGCTGCCAGGGTTGGGGAAAGGTCACTTTGTAAAGTCTTTATGTTTGATGAGCTGTGATAAAAGCAGTACTTTTTTTTTTTGTTTCGTTTCTTGCTGTGCTCACGTTACATGAATCCATTTACTTGATGTCATGTCATGTTGAATCAATGCTGCAAACCACACTGGTTTCCATTTGATCTATTATTTTGTGTGTGTGTGGAATAAAAATCAAGTACATCAGCTATAAAGAGTGAGCATATCAAGTGCTTATTACCTGGTGTTTCTGAGGTTGAGAGTTTTTTTTCTGGATCTCAGACAAATGTTGTGTAGACTCTGTTTCAAACTCAGTATTTTGCCTTGACCTAATTGAGGCTGGCTAGCTCAGGGATTTTAATGTCACTCAGCACAGGAACTGGGGCACAGACTTGTCCCTGTGTATGTGTGCGCCCATGCATACCCCTGGGAAAATTCCCCCCAACTTCAGCGTCGCCTCATTAGTCTAGCCACTCTGTGGCTATTGCACAGACTATGTCACTTTTATTTCTGTCCGCCATCCTCCAATGTGCTCCGTCAAACTTTTACTTCTTGCTTACCTCCTAGGACGAGGGGGTAATTCCACTGGCTGGTGGGTCAGCACAACGAGTAGGACGTAGGATCAGGGATCAGACGTAGGAGTGGGTTGAGCATCGTATGTGTTTCAAGGAGACTTGCAGTCAGGTCTGGTTCAGCATGCCAGTAAAGTGCCTGCTGTTGAATTTTGCATTCTGATTGGTCAGCAGGTGTTGATGATTACATTTTCTATAACGGCAGTTCTGACAGTAAGCCATCGGCAAATTACAGGTTCATAACCAAGAGCCAGACACAGAATTCATTGGAATTCAAAATTTCTGTTAAACATGTTGGAAATCTCATTGGACACCGGTGGCTCGGCGGTAGTACCTAACCGTAAGATATATGCATAAAATGGGAGAGTTGCACTAAGAAAGGCAATCAGTGGAAAAACTTATAAAGGTAAAATGGGTGGATTGGATGATCAGCTGAGGTGCCTTCTAATGAGAGTAACCAAATGAGCAACATATCGTATTTAGTTATAAATGTTCACTGGTATTATGCAGCCAAAAGCTGAGGAGAATAAACCATGGAGGTGGTGGATAGTCCTGCAAATCACAAGTTCCTTTTTATATTTCCGCTTATTCCACTTTGGAATATTAGCTGTTAACTTGTGCGTTCTGTGGTTAAATCCCAAATAGCAGTAAATGTAAAGCTAATGCGCTATGTAAGGTTTACAATCCCTTGTTCAGCATACCAAGTAGTGCCCTTAATTAGGAGTTACAGAGGTACTGTATATTTGATTTAACATCCCGGTGCCGTTACTGTCCACTATCATCAATCTCGAAAGCCACTGTCCAATTAGATTATTCAGCTGGAGTTAAGTGTTATGAGGGCGTTTTCATATTAGGGCTCCGGGATGTTTTCCGAGAACACTCGAACACTCCAAAGTCTGGTTCATTTTGTTCAGGGAGAACACAATAATTCCATGCTCAGGGACCATGCCCGAGAAAGAGGTGGTCTCGAGAATGACACAGCATACTCGGGCACGGATCTAATCAGACATGGAACCAATCATACCTGAGAACTGCTGATTAGATGTGATGTAATTAATGCCATATGTCGCCTATGAAATCTCTGTCCAATTTCATCCTGTGACCTACACAGCCATAGATTGTAAAGTAGGAAGGCATGTGGGAGCATTACCCTGCGTTCACACCGAACGCGGCAAGAGCGTCAAAATGGCCGGAAGTCATTCATTTTCAATGGGAGCCGGCGACGAAGGCCGGCGCAGCGCAGTGAGAGCGGCGAAGGGAGTTGAAATCAGCTCAACTTTATGGTAATGAGCTATGACGCGGTTGAGCGGCAACCAATAAAAAAGTAGAATTCCTCCGCTTGAGCGGATTCCGCGGAAAGCAGTCCTGTAAACTTTTGTTCCGGTGACATTAGTTCCCAAGCAAAATGGAGGAGAAGTTAATTATCGCGGTAGCGGGTTTCCCAGGTTATTTATGACATGTCCCTGTTTGTGTACAGGGACATTAATTTAAAAAAATGATGCGTGGACAAAGGTGTCTGAAATTGTTGGTGTTTAAATATAATATGAAATATAATGTAATATAATAAAAAAATATTAATTCTATCAATCAATTTCTTGTTTTCTTCCACATTTTGGTCAGTCTCCATAAGATCAAGCTTGATTGCTTTGCGGCCCCTTTAAATACAAGAAAGGCATTTGGTCTACGTCAGAGCGGCGACAGGCGTCGGTGGCAGGGCGACGAGAGTGAACTTTGGCGCTCTCGCCGCGTTCAGTGTGAACGCAGGGTTACTCTTTGACATTTTTTCCAAAGTATCAATAAAATAGGGCATAGTGTTCTCTTATTCTCATGTTAAATGGCAGCTTACAAACCAAACAGGTGCATACTGCCACCTGTTGTATCGGAGAGTGTAACTGTGTAAGTGTGCCAGCAAACATAATGTGAACAGTGGCAGAGCGGAGAAGGGAGGAGCAATTGTTCCTGGGCAATTGTTTCTAATGTGAAAACACCCTAATTCTTCTTATATTCATGTTTATTATGGTCCCATAGTTTGTCTTCAATGGTGGTTTTCTCGCTTGGACACCTTCTCCCTACAACCTGATTGGTCACTCTGTTGGACCCTTTTGTGAGCCCTGCTTTTTGGATGATGGAATTGGGATTCGATTAACCTACCCGGCTGAGGTAAACAGCTGTTCCATGGCAACGCTGGTAGGCGGTGAAGACAAGTACTTCCCGGCTGCAGTAATAATTTTTTCCAGACTGAAGTAATTAATTTTTTCACAGTGAGGTCAGGGCCAAACACCTGTCAGACCTCAACCACTACCAGTTATCTTGACCAGGCCGAAACACCGACTTACTTATGACCAAAGCTGTGATTGGGCTGAATAACATTGACATGATTCAGTCTGACTCTATAGCGAAAAAAGAGGGGGAAAAAACAGCAATTGTAAAAGCATCCATAGTGGATAGATAACCCATATCTTCACAAATCAAAACTGCAACTGTAACAGCATAGACTTCACTCCTCGAGCAACAGGTAAGGCAAAAACATTCAAAGTCCATTTCTGTAGAAAAGACCGTGTGTACTGCCTCCGTTTGGCATAAAAGTAGAAAAGCTGGTAAAACGTTGAATTTTTTTATTTGTCTATATTGTAATTCATAGTGAGAGAGAATAGGAAAGATGACATAAACTGAACATGCAGACCAAATCCTAGCTTTTGCGTTTCATACCAAACCACTAACTCTCCCCCCCCCCTATAGACAGCGACAAGTGTCATGAATACCAGCAGGTTTGTCTTCCTGTCTTTTTTTTTTTCTCTCCTGAGCTGTATTCATCTCTCCCACAAGCTGACCCGTCTCCGGTTCCCTTCCTGGAAACCAGAAACACACCCCCCACTCTTCCCAGAATAGAGCCATCACGCTCTGAACAGGAGTTTCCATACGAGTTAAAGAGAGAGACGGTGACTGTCGAGGAAGGGCTAAAAACAGCCAGTTGTTGAGATGCAGACCAAGTCCTTGTGTTGTAACCCTGATCGTGATCTCTAGCGCTGAAGATTTGTTCACGCTCACCAAGAGCTGCCTTCCCAGACCTTGTAATTAATGTTGGGTCGCTTCAGAGTCAGTGATGCTTGCAGTGAAAGGGATGTATCAGAGAGACGTGTATAAGATGTCTTTTCGCCTGACATCCATTAGCCGGTGTAATGACAGTATTAGAGTCTTTATAATACAACAACTACTACAACTAAAGTATTAGAGTGTTTATAATATGTGATGGGAAAGGAAAAGAACTAAAAGTAGCATAAAATGGCAATGGAGTGGGAGATTTTCATGACTGGCCCTGGGGTGACCATGCGTTAATGCGCACTGTATGAATCATGCAGACGCTTTCATGCCTAAAGAAACCATTCGCTTTAAAAATGCTGCTCAAGGGAGGAAACAAACCCTAAAACAAAACGAGAATGATTTGTCTCTCATTGTATGAGGTTGAAGTCTGACTCTCATCCCATTAGAAAAGTCAAGCTCGTTAACCTCCCTCTAATTTCCTACAGACCCACACCAAATGCTTTTTAGTGGTCTCTCCAGTCGATTCGGCTACATAATTCTTTCTACGATTGAGCAAATTTAGTTTGCAAGCCCAAAATATCTCTGATCCAGCTTTATTGCTTTAGTTGCTTTTGTTTAATATAATGGACCGTATAACTGTACATGTCCAGGTTGCCTCCAAAATAATCAGTTTAATGCAATGATACACTGATGGCTTCTTTTAAGTGTTAACCTATCAGAATTTCTCCAAAAGGTGCATTCTGGATACCTGATGCATTATGGGGAAAAAGGTGAGCCGGCAGAGGCTGTATGACGCCCTGGGCACTGTTCTGCTGGGAAACCTCGGTTCCTGCCATTCATGTGGATGATTTTGACACGTACTACCTACCTAAACACTTCTGCAGACCAAGTACACCCCTTCATAGGTATTCCTTAAAAGCAGTGATGTTTTTCAGCAGGAGAATGTGCAAACGTTCAGGAATGATTTGAGGGATACAAGGTGTTGACTTGGCCTCCAAATCCTCCAGATCTCAATCCAATCACATATATGTTGGGTGTGCTCAGCAAATGAATCTGATTCATGAACCACCCACCTCCCAACTTAACAGGATTTAAAGTGTGCTGCTAACTTTTTGCTGGCAGATACCACAGCACACCTTCAGAGGTTTGTGTGAGTATAACAGGTTACCTCCAAATAATAGTTGAACAGATACAAAATAATTACCCCATTGGTGCAAAATGTATAAATGTTCTTATATAGAAATAGACATGGTTACAGCATCATTAAGCAATGTTTTAAAACTACTCATGAGCACATAGTGGCCGAATTGATGGCCCTGATTGATACCCTATTTTGCTTCCTAGTGGGGCAATGATTTCAATGCTATGCTATAGCCTTCACACTTACCCAATCTCACAATTTCAACTCAATTAAGCAGCCATGGGAGATTTTGGAGTGACTTGTTAAACAGCACTTAACATCACCACCATCACACCACCACCTGAGGAGACATCTTTCAGAAGAATATTGTTCATGGCTCCAGTACATTTCCAGATACATGGCAAATTTGTAACAAGTAGAAATGGAGTGCTTATTGTGACCTGTGGTGGCCCAAACACCTTACTAACACGCTTGTTGTTTTCTTCTCTCACATTAAATTTGTCACGCCATCTGTAGAAACACTTTGGTCGGGATATAATTACAGCAGTTTGTCAGCCTGTTACGCCATCCATTAGAACCCATGGTTTAGCGGTTACTTTGAAGGTGTGGATCAATCTCAGTACACCAGGGACTTTGACATATTAATGTATGTTGAACTGGTATAAATGCCTCACTATATTGGACTGAGGAGTAGTCCACTAACCAACAAGTACATGATAAATAATAATAGTAGAACTCCAGCCATAAGCAGCTTTCTGGTCAGAAACGCTGTGTCTAGGTTGTAGATGTTTCACCTGCTCTCTCTGTCATTCTCTAGAGTTATTATCCTTACACGGTTGATAAATCTAGATAATCTGTTTAAAACAAATAGAATAAAAAATAAAGCTGTTGATATAAATATTGCTCATCTATCTCATCATTTAAAAATGAGTCTACTAAATACTGAGGATCGCCTAAATTTCAAGTGCGCCCCGTTGTCGTGTGTTATGTTAAATGAGATTACATAAGGAGCTACGGAGAAATATGATGCAAAACATTACCTGGTATTATGTTTGTAAAAGCTTAAATTCTTAGCACCATTATTGTTTATTAATATCTCCATTTGTAAGAATTATAGATACATTTGCGTGTATTTATGCTAGTTACTAAGGTAGATACTAAAGTTAATAATTGGTTTAAAGAACGCTTTGATATTAACACTAATTCCAGTTTTAGAATAATTACAAACTACTTAAAATATGCAATCATATTTAAAACATTGAAACGTTTTGTAACCTATGTTGTTGAATGTTTTAATTCCATTTCTCATACAAGTGCATTTTTTTCCCCCTGCCAATCTTTTCCATACTCCAGTCCAATAGGTGAAATAATTGTAGAAACCACATATAAATTAAAAAGAAGAAGAATCAATACTCTTGCA
This sequence comes from Clarias magur, assembly GCA_013621035.1. Taxonomy (NCBI): domain Eukaryota; kingdom Metazoa; phylum Chordata; class Actinopteri; order Siluriformes; family Clariidae; genus Clarias; species Clarias magur. Next base: position 163,561 of record QNUK01000797.1, read on the forward strand.
GAAAATAGAAACAATTTATAACAGAAAATGCTCACATCTTGCAAAAGTAGGGGTATATTTTTAAGGGATTCTTCAAATTTATAATTAGTTTAAAATATATTTATTTGTAAAAAATGTATTTAATTAACACTATTGTTTAAAATGTATCATTTATATACATCTAGCGTGAATTGTTACATGTGACCGGGTGACACCAAATGAATACTATCTGCAAATCAAAGCAGTTTTAAAAGTTTTGTTTTCTGTGAAAATCTGAAGAAGAAACTACCCACCAACTTCCTATATTAGCTGTGAACTCGTGCTTTTTAAACTCGAAAACTAGTATATTAGCTCTAAAAATAAGTGCATGGTGTCAGGCATCATGTAAATGCAAAATGTATTCCCAAGCATGGCGCATTAAAGCAAGCGTCCAAAGAAATGAGAAAATATTAACGGAGCACTTCATTCCGGTCAGCACTGAGACACCCACACCTCCTTCCCTCTCATTAGTCAAGATAAAATACATTGCAAGCATGTGGTCATTTTAATAACCTCACTTTCTTGTGTTGCTGTGTATTAAACGTATACGGCATATACACCAAAACACAGAAGCATGCTGTTTTTACCAGTATTTTATAAATGTTGAATTTATGTGTTGCTAGGAAACACATAAGGGGTCACTCATAGACGAGGTGTATTACACAGGAAGTGAATCCTGAACAGGGAGCAGTATATGAGGTCTTTATTAAAGGTGGTATATAGCAAGTATATAGAGTAATTGTAAAGCTGCTAGGTTAGACACTTTATCAGTGTGTCTGAATAAGTGTGTGTGTGTGTGTGTGTGTGTGTGTGTGCGCGCTGTTTTGTCACTTCTACGCTTAATTGCATTTTCAGGAGGTGGAGAGAGGAGAAGAGTAATTGGCTTCTGTCAGTGGAGACTTGTGTATTTTGGCAGCAGCTAAACGAAATGGGAAAGCGGTTGATGCTGACAGCGAGCACCAAGAACAGAGCATCTCTCTCTCCCTCTCGATCCTAACTTATTTTTTTTCCCTCTCTAGCACATCATCTCTCCTTGGGCACAATCGGCAATTCTGACATTTTTAACATGCAGAGTAAACAGTTCCCTCGAAAATGTGTCAGGAAGAAGCCAGATCTTTCCAGAGGAAACAGATTCATACGAAGACACAGCGCCGAAATCTGATTTTGACCTCAGTCAAGATTAATAGTGTGATTTAACTATCAACACTTTTTTTTTTTTTTTTTTATAAATCACTTTTCTACAAGCTTCTTTCAAATCACATTACAGGTTATAGGGGCAGTAGTGGCACAGACGATTAAGGCTTAATGCAAAGCAGCTTTACACAATCAAAAGAAAGTTTGTATGAGAAGTGAACGTGTATGAATCAAATTGATAAGACTGTCCCTGATGAGCAAGCCGAGGACGATGGCGTCAGTGGCAAGGAAAAACTCCCTGAGATGGTAATGGGAAGAAACCCTGAGAGGAACCGGACGCAACAGGGAACCCATCCTCATCTGGGTAAAACGGACAGCAGGAATTGGTCTGCATCATAATGTGTGAGATTGGAAGTTCAGTATAACAGGAGATGTGTTTGTTATTGGAGACTCAGGTAGACTGTAGGAAACTCCAGTCCTGAACTATCGAGAGACTGAAGTCACAAGTCCTCAGAACAGCTGTCTGCATCAGCCGAGGACAAGACCGTCTTCGTGGAAAAGTGGAACCGTCCCCAATCACCACACGCATCCCAGGTAGACCACAAGGGGCATCCATGTGACGAGATCTCCAACCAGAAGCAGGACTCTAGGACGAGTCAGACAGGTCCAGAGGGCAGAGGGGACTGGATCACTGGCAGCTCAGGAGCGACATGTATAGCTCGACAGAGAGAGGGAAAGAGAGAGAAGGAGAGATGGCAGTTAGGTATGGTCACAGTCAAACAATGTATAATGTGAATGTATATTTAGTGCAGGGTGCAAGCAGGGACTCCGGCAGGACTAGCTATAACAGCATAACTAAAAGGGAGAGCCAGAAGGAAGCACAGACATGAGGGCTCCCTGAGATGTAAAGCAAAGAAATCACTTCACCATCAATCAGATGGGTTTCAATTCACAGCGCCACCTAGCTGCCGTTCCTGGACCCTTGAGCAAGGTCCCTAACCCTCAGTGTGTGTTATTTTCATGTGACAGATAAAGACTTCTTTAAAAAAAAAAATTCTTTTTAAGAATAATTAATTTTTTGGGGGCGGCGACATTTGTTTAACAGTTTTATTGGGACAGCACAATCTCGGGAAAATTTTCTGTAGGTCTGTCCAGTCAGATTTTGTCACAGCATCACACAAAACTGGCTGGGCAGAATTTAATGGAATTTAATGGGCAGCAACCTGAAATAATAATATCACTGATCACATTAAAGATCAGCAGATTATCTTTAACATGAACTATTTCTGGAAACTCTTTTCCGGTCAACAACGGGTGCTAACGCTAGTCAAAGATAAAGCTGGAACTTTAAGTTAAATCTACAGATACAACAGGAATTAAAAGCTCATTTTGAGCTTTTAGCACAGCGGGGTGGTGGAAATGATACAGAGCGCTCTATCTTGGACTTGGCCAGGGTTCTTCCCTACCCATCTGCGTCTCACCTGCAGCTGATTCACTTGAGTGAGTCTCGGGATGAGCCAAACCAGGCTGCCGGCTGCATCCTCAGATACCATTCTAATTAAGCGAATGAGAATTACGTGAATGCCGCAGCAGATGTTGCAAAAACAAAAGCCACGTGTCCTCTGTGGCCATGTTCTCCCATGTTCTCCACATGCCTTCGTAGGTCAATTTGTGAGCGGGCTTCAGGGACTTACTTTCCATTTTTCTTTCCAGAAAAAGGTCATGTCTAATAAAAGCAATTGAGCAGCGCTGGCAGGAGGATATGGGCCGTTTTTTTGTTGTTGTTTTGTTTAGTTTTTTTTTTTGCTGTTGTCTTATTGGAAGACAATTGAAAAAGGAACATAGAAGAGCAAAACCAGTGTGTGTTGCTAGAGGGATATTGCCTTGTGGTGCGTATTTGTTATCCTTGCAAACATGGTTCTCTCCATGGCCAGAATGAGAACAGAAGGAGCTCTCAGTGAGGGCACTGTGCCGGTTGAGTAAGCGTGTGTGTATGTGTTTCTGAAGCTTGCTTTCATCAGGTTGTTTGTTTGTTTGTTTTAAAGGGGATGTATTATGCAAAATTAATTTTTTAGACATTTTTATGCATTTTTAAATATTCAGATGATTCTTCAGTGTATGTATGCACCGAATTTATTTTTATTTTTTATTTTTGTATTTGTCAGTGTTTAAACAAGCCAAGTTGTTGTTCCCTTAACTGTGACCTCATATAAGACGAGGCCCCTCCCCCCAGCTGGTTGCTCAGCTCTGCAGATCCGTGAAGGGGTGTGGCTCATCTCTAGGTCATTTACATAGACACTGAAACAGGGGGTTCGGAAGGGGAGTGAAACAGAGTGAAATTGAGGATTATTTTAGCTGGAGTATTAAAACACCCACAGTTTGGCCGAGCTCTGAGTCCTGTATTAATGTGTAAAAGTAATAATGCATGCATATTGGACATGTAATTATAATTTCTACTTTTCTGGGATCCTATGATATTCTGTGTTTGTATTTTAAAAAAATAATAATAAAAAAAAAAAAGACGACGACGACGAAGGGGCTTAAAGACAGATAAAGTGAGTGGACAAAAACATTTAACTGTTGAGGAATATTTTTTATTACCATTTAAGAGAAGACACCAATCCTTAATTAAAAAAAAAAAAAAATTAAAGCCCATATACTGTTTACGGATACCATGTCTACCATTGTCTCTACCATTGCTCTGACCAACCTGTCCTTGTCTCACCCCTCATGATGATTTGCTGCGGTCTCTAGCTGCTCCAGCTCTTGTTGCGCTCTGCCTAAAAATAAAACACCCCCACTGCTGCAGCAGGTAAATGGCAGAACCCAGATGAGGCGCTCACCTCTCACATTTCCACACCGCCGCTTCTCACTACGCACACGCACCGTCGGCTACGGCTGCAGAGCCTCCTGAGATCCTTTCGCCCTAATCCTACGTCAGAGTCCTTTCTGCTCGTATCCCAGTACGACATCACGCGCTTCCGTCTTTTAACCTTCACACACTTGTTCTCACACTCGAGCACTGTGCTATTTTCAGCTCATCACATTCCAGCCTGCCTTCTACCTTGTGCTCGTCTCTGGAGTGATGAGATTGTTTCCCTCTATCCGCAGCAGAGGCGCAACACTCATGTCGATGTAAAGCCTGTCATGTTTCCCAAACCTCTAAATGAACAGCGTGTTTGAATTCTCAATTCTGATTGGTTGAGCGGGTGCTGATGGATTTTTCAATAATCATTTTTTGTAGCTTATTATAATATTTTAGCAGTCTGATTCAGGGTTTTAGTTGCTATTATGCTTATGCCTATGGCGCTTGCAGCCTAACATAAAATCTGATGATTATGCCGCGTACTGGTACATCAAATTGTGACATAAAGATGATGACAATGCAGCCTACTGTAACTTTAAGTGGAAACGCCTGTGATGGTGCTCCAGTGTTTCCGACAGTATGACATAAAAGCTGATAATCACAAACACCAGCCACCGCTCACTGCCCAAAGATTGAGAATTTCTGGGTTTTTATATTTTATATATATATATATATATATATATATATATATATATATATATATATATATATAATATATATATATATATATATATATATATATATATATATATATAATTAATAATGTAATGTGTGTGTGTTTTTCCATAGTAGCAAACAGTAAAAACTGTGTCTTTGTCGTTGTAAGGAAGGAGTCTTCAGTCTTATTTAGTCCCATGTAGCAGCCAGAGGTAAAGCTTAAATTTTAATTTTCACCTCTTTACATCTTTAATATTAAAAGAGTTCAGACGTTGTTGTTTCTTGCTACGAGAGAGGGAAAAAAGAGAAACTGCTGTCTATGGCTGCTATAATTTATTCCACAACGTTAAATGTAAGTACATTGGTAAAAAAAAAAAAAAAAAGACTTTATTCTTTATACAATAACAATTTGTAATCATGCTGTACAATCTAAAAAATTTTTAAAAATACACTCCAGGATGTAGTGTTGTTGGTGTTTCCGCTGCTCCTGGCAAGGGGTCGCTACAGCGGACTATGCAGTCTGCATATACAAGCTTGGCACAGGTCGCCGGATGCCCTTCTCGACGCAGTTTTATCCAGGCTTTGGACCGGCACTGCATCTGCACTGCAGTGGCTGGGGTTTTGGCATTGGCTGGGAATCGAACCCGGGCTTTCTGCATGGGAGGCGAAACACCCACCACTGAGCCACTGTTATAGGGAGATAATTAATTAATTAATTTGGGATTGGTACCATTAAATCTGCCATTGATAATTTTCCAATAACAGCACAGTGTGAGAGTATTAATTACAGCTCATACAGACTGAAAGGCGTTTAATGGAAAGTCCCAGGGTGGGCTAATTAGTTTGTTAATACATAGTGCTGCATTGGTGTTGAAAAAAGTGCAAGATGGTTGGATGAGGTGATATTATCACTTTCATTTAGTTACTGCACACCTGCTTCACGCCAATTAGGAGAACCTCAGCCCCCTGATGAGGCCGCAGAATAACTGATCGCACACGGGCTGCTGGAGCACCGTCCCTTCCAACCTGTAAATACAATCGCTTTACATCAGTGAAGACCTTCAGGTTCCATGCTCTGTGACTGCAGGAGGTGAGGGAAAAGCCAGTTCGTGTGAACCAATTAGCTATAATAACTACAATCCTTAACATTGTCACTTCACATCTCCAGGGTTAGGGGTTCGAGTCTCACCTCCAGTCTCTGTGTTCTGAGTTTGTACCTTCAGTACATGCTTGGTGGGTTTCCTCCAGGTACTCCAATATCCTTCTACAGTCCAAAGACATGGTGTTTAACTGATTTCCAAATTCCCTGTGCTGTGTGTGTGTGTTTGCTTGTACCGTGCAAAATGTTGGCATCCAATCCGCCTTGTGCTTTGGGATAGGCTCTAGGACCTCTGTGATGGACAAATATGACATGACTTGTGCCTTTTGTGAGGGTCCAGCTGCGATGTTCTTTAAACCGTCATGGAAGGAGTTTCCAGTTTCAGTGTTTTTGTAAAAGTCTGGGAAGTCCATAGAGCTGGTGTGTTCAGTTCAATTAAATTTTATTTTATTTGTATAGCGCTTTTAACAATCGTCATTGTTGCAAAGCAGCTTTACATTATCAAAATAATTAAGTGTGTTTTTTTTTTTAATGGTTTAAACGGAATGCTGGTGAGAAAAGAATTACCGCTATAACGTTCTACAACATCTGACATAACTATAAATGGATAAAATCAACATTGTTCAATTTGTACAAGGCTTTATAGGAAAATTATCAACTTTTGGTCGTAAGCCGAATAATCGAATAATAAACTGCATTTTAATTGTGATCTCATGATTAAAACAGTCCTAGTGATGAGTATTATAATCCTGTGGGAATGTATCCATGAGAAATCGGATGCTCTCCCACAGAGGAGCTAAAGAAAGAAAGAAAAACTACGAGTTAAACTTGCTGGAAAATATCACAGCAGGCGTTTGAGACCCTGTTGTCTCATGCCTGCACTCAGAGTGCCATATAAAATAAAACCCGCTATAATCAGCAGAGGCTCTTGTGCTGTATAAAGGGGGAAAAGGTCAAGAGCTTAAGGTCTCCTCTGTGTAAGTGCAAATTATTCAGACACCACTAAATTCGTTAAGACTATTGTTCTTCCATCGACAGTAAAATTAAATCTGTACAATAGAGCAATGAACGCATGATGCTTAAATCCACACCTACTCGTGGGGTGATGATGAGTTTCAGTTGGATTAACATTGTGATTGAAGCTGTTTGAGTTAAACAATTCATTATTCCGTATTGTACCACAATTCTCGAGTCAGAGTCCGCGGATTAAATTTCTGTGAATCTGTAGTAAGCTAAAATCAAAGCACTTTATTTAATGGTTTTATTGTTTCTATAGTAATAATCTAAGGCTACTACTAAGTAAAAAAAAAAGAATTCTGATCATCAAAGAAAAAAATATTAACGATATAGTACTAATGTTTACTGTCTAATTTGTTTCAAGCGGTAAAAGTTTTATACAGGTTTTGAAGTATTAAATATATTTAGTAAATGTGGAAATGCTCTAGGTGGCACAGTGGTGTAGTGGTTAGCACTGTGGCCTAACACCTCCAGGGTCGAGGGTTCATTTCCTGCCTCGGGTCTGTGTGCATGGTGTGTGCATGTTTTCCCATGCTGGGTACATGATCCAAGCAGATTAAGTTAATGGGTGTTCCCAAAGTTGACCATAGTGTGTGTGTGTGTGTGTGTGTGTGTGTGTGTGTGTGTGTGCCCTGCGATGGATTGGCACCAACCTGTCCAGGGTGCCCTAAGTCTCCTGGGATATGCTCCAGGCCCCTCCCTAACCCCATATACAAAACAAGTGGTATAGATGAATAAATTAAATGCTGTGCATCTTCTGTTCTTGATGGTTTATATATTATATCTTATACAAAACGTTCAATTTATTAAATTATCTGTATAGCTCTTTCAACAGTGGGCTTTGTCACGAAGCAGCTTTAGAGGAATAGAAGTCATAGATATACATTCGGTTGAGGTATAGCACTAACCACCCATGAACTCATAAGAAGGAAAAAAAAGAAGCGATAGTCTTAAAAAATAAGAGTATTTTCCAACTAATTTGCAGGAAATTGTCATGCACACTCGCACTGCAACCAGCACGAGGACCCGGAAGTAAGATGGTCGCGCTTTCAGAAAGCATAAAAGGAAACAAGATGGCGCTTCACATCGCTCAGTCATTGAGTTCATTTATGCTTTCGCTTTGCCGACTATTTCGTACTACGAGGGACTGGTGGCACGCATTAAGGACGAGCTCGCCGGATGTGAACTCCCAGCCACATTGGAGGGCTTAATTCAACTCGCCCTCCGAATCGACCAGCGTCTGCCCGCCCGCCCCAAGCCAGCTCCTCGCACCCTGCCGCCCATCACACCATCACTGTCCCATTTCACGCCCCAAACTCCTTCCTTCCTCTCTCGTATGCCTGTTCCGGAAGCTCACCCCTCATTCACTACTGCACCTATGGGATCAGTCGGTTCTCCACCTCCTGCCGTGGTTGACACGGGAGCTGGGGAACCCATGCAACTAGGACGTGCCTCCTTAGGACGTGAACGGGAACGACGCTTTAGAGAAGGGCTCTGCGCCTACTGTGGGTCAGCGGCGCACCACAGGGCCATCTGTCCATTTCACCCGGGAAACGCCCCGGCCCGGTGAGCAGACGGGGCAGTTCACCGGGCCCCCTCCACCTCTCGGTCACGATACCTGATACCTGATAACACCTCCGGTTTGACCACAAACGGGTCGGAAGTACTGCGTTCATTGATTCTGGTGCCGCAGGTACCTTTACTGACTCTTCTTTTGCCAAAAAGCTGGGAGTGGAACTTGAGGCATTATCCAATTCAATTCAATTCAATTTTATTTCTATAGCGCTTTTAACAATGGTCATTGTCTCAAAGCAGCTTCACAGAAATGAAAAGAAGACTTATGGAAATGTATATATGTGTAAGAAAAATGTGACTAGATAATGAGATTGTCCCTGATGAGCAAGCCAAGGGTGACGGCGACAGTGGCAAGGAAAAACTCCCTGAGATGACAACAGGAAGAAACCTTGAGAGGAACCAGACTCAACAGGGAACCCATCCTCATCTGGGTGATAACAGATAACATAAATTGTATAACATCATGTGTGTTATGCAGATGAAAGTTCCATAAACAGAAGTTAATTTAAATTAACACAAAGTCCAGTTCAGCACAGGGATGAGTCAGCAGGTGCAGAGGGCAGATGGGGGTCTGGATCACTGGGAGCTCAGGAGCAGCATGTGTAGATCCAAACCAAAATGAAGAAGAATCCAGCTGGAGTTGGTCCTTCTCTGGATGCCTCTGGGTCAAAGCAGGGTCGGCCTCTGTCTACTGAAGCTGGCACGATCTCCAGATGCCTCGGGATGGGTGGAAAAATAAAGAGCAGGTGAAAAGAATTAGCGTGGTTGCCATTCAGGATAGATGTACTGGAGTATCAGGTAAAGAAATTAATTATGTGTATGCCAGATTAAAGAGATGCGTCTTGAGTCTACTTTGAAATTGGGAAACTGTGTCTGAGCCCCGAACACTGTCAGGAAGGCTATTCCAAAGTTTTGGAGCTAAATATGAAAAGGCCCTACCTCCTTTTGTAGATTTTGATATTCTGGGAACTACCAGTAGTCCGGAGTTTTCTGATCTTAAGGAGCGTCCTGGATTGTAACGTATCAGAAGACTGGTTAGGTATGTGGGAGCTAGACCGTTTAGAGCCTTGTACGTAAGTAATGCTATTTTGTAATTAATTCTAAACTGAACAGGTAGCCAGTGCAAGGATGATAATATTGGGGTTATATGATCATATTTTCTGGATCTAGTGAGAACCCTGGCGGCTGCATTTTGGACTAACTGTAGCTTGTTAATTGAGGATGCAGGACAGCCACCCAGTAATGCATTACAGTAGTCCAGTCTGGAGGTCATGAATGCATGAACCAGCTTTTCTGCATTTCTAGATCGTCTGCACTTAGGGGTCTGATAAGAAATTGGGACAGATCCGGCAGATTATCCCAGCCCGTTCGTATCACATCTGTTGATGGTTGGCCCCTTTCCTCCAGCCCCATCTCCACTCAGACTCAGCCTCTCACCCTTGTCATCGGCCAACATCATGAACAGATCCATTTCCATCTCACGTCCATTTCATAGCCACCCATCATCCTTGGACACCCCTGGCTGCTCCAAAATTACCCCCTCATCTCCTGGACACAAAACCGGATCCTGCAATGGGAGCCGACCTGCACCGAACTCTGCCTACGGGCTTCGGCTGGGATGTGTTCCAGGGAGTCCGAGGCACCCGATGTCGACATCAGTGCATCCCCGTCGGCTACCGACCTGGCTGAAGTGTTTTGCAAAAGACGAGCCACACATCTTCCTCCTCATCGCCCCTATGATCTGGCGATCGAACTTCAGCCGGGCTCGGTCCCCCCCCCTCCACGGCCATCTTTACTCCCTCTCCGCCACCGAGACGCAGGCAATGGAGAGATATGTTTCGGACGCCCTTCGTCACAGCACCATCCGACCCTCCTCCTCGTCTAAGTTCTTTGTGAAGAAGAAAGGGGGCGACTTACAACCTTGTGTCGATTATCGGGGGCTTAATAACATCACCATCAAGAACAGACACCTGTTGCCTCTTACCAACTCAGCCCTGGACGCCCTCTCTGGCGCCACCATTTTCACAAAGTTAGACCTCCGGAGCGCCTACAACTTGGTGCGCATCAGAGAGGGCGATGAGTGTAAGATGGCTTTCATCACTCCTACTGGACACTATGAGAGCTTGGTCATCCCATTCGGACTCTGCAACGCACCCGCCACCTTCCAACAGTTCATCAACAATGTCCTCAAGGACATGTTAGGGCGGTGGGTGTTTGTTTACCTGGACGATATCCTAGTTTATTCACGCACAGCCGAGGAACACACCCAGCACGTCAGAGCGGTCCTTAAGAGATTACTTGCCCACCAACTCTACTGTAAGTTGGAAAAATGCGCCTTTCACGAGCGCTCCACCACGTTCCTGGGTTTTGTCATCTTGCCCCAGGGTGTGGGCGAGATGTGGCCAGCAGGAACTGGAAGTTGTGCGTCATTGGCCCCTACCCAAGACCCTCAAGCAACGATTTCTCAGGTTTGCGAACTTTTATCGTCGCTTTATCCGGGACTACAGTACAGTTGCCGCCCTTTTAACCCTTCTGACTCCACCCTCTTTTCATCACTTCAGCCTCAATCCCGCCGCCATCACCGCCTTTCATGACATATGCCACCGATTCACAAATGCCCCAATTCTACTGCACCCCGACGCAAGTAAACCATTCATTGTGGAGCTGGATACTTTGGATGTGAGCGCCGGGGCCATTCTCTCCCAACGAGGTCCAGATCAGAAGCTACATCTCTGTAGTTTCTTTTCCAAAAATTTTTACCCCACTCAGCAGCGATACGGGGTAGGGGACCGCGAGCTGCTGGCCATAAAGTAGGCTTTGGAAGAATGGCCAGAGAGCCGTTCATCGTCTGGACCGACCATCAGAACCTGATCACCTGATTTATTAGGCGCGCCTTCTGGTGGCCATCTATGGTGATGAAAGGAGTACGTCCAGGCGTGCCCAGAGTGCGCCAGAGCTAAGAATACCAATCAACCGACACCGGGGGAACTCCAACCACTCCCCGTTCCTTGTCGGCCCTGGACGCACATTGCCGTCGATTTCATCACGGGCCTGCCGGTCTCCGAAGAGAAGAACACCATCTTAACTATCGTCGACCGGTTCTCCAAAGCCGTGCACCTGGTGGCCCTCACCGGACTCCCATCAGCCAAAAGAACAGCAGAGCTGATTTTGGAACACGTAGTCTGACTGCATGGGTTCCCAAAAGACATCTTCTCGGACAGGGGGCCCCAGTTCACCGCCCGGTTTTGGAAGGCCTTCTGCCGTCTGATCAATTCCACCTCTAGTCTATCCTCTGGTTATCATCCCCAGACTAACAGTCAGACGGCGTGGACCAACCAACAACTGGAGCGCTACCTGAGATGCTTTGTTGCTGATCACCAGCACTCCTGGGCCCGCTACCTCCTTTGGGCTGAGTTATCTCATAATCTCCACGTCTCTTCAGCCACCAATCTCAGTCCGTTTGAGGTATGCCATGGTTTCCAAAGTTCGACGTTCGATCATCAAGAACCGGAGGTTGAGGTGCCATCGGCCCAACAGTTGGTTCGTCGGTGTTGACGGCTGTGGAGCCAGGTGAACGCCTCTATCCAATAGGCCAACAACCGCTACGCCATTCAACATCACCATCGACACCCGCTGGGACGTTTGTACAATGTAGGTGACAGAGTATGGCTTTCAACCAAAAACCTTCACCTTCACACAGAATCCAAGAAGCTATCACCCAGGTTCATCGGTCCATACCGCATCACCCTCCGTATCAATCCTGTCACCTACCGGCTTCAGCTGCCTGCGGCGCTCCGGATCCATCCGGTATTCCACACCTCCCAGCTAAAACCCTTCATCACGTGACCAATGGTTACACCCACCCACCCCTCCCCGAATCATCGAGGGTAGTGCCGCCTATACTGTACGCCGGATCCTCGACTCACGTCCTCGGGGCGAGCGGTTGCTCGTGACAGACTTGCCAGAGATTAAATTTTTTTTTTTTTTTTTAAACAACTTTTGGCTATTTTTAGCCATTTACCATTCAAACTTTTGTTTTAATTAAATTTAACTGTTGTAAGTTTACCTAAATAATTCGTAATGTGCGCATTGAGTTTGAATCTAAAACTGACTCAGTGGTTCAATGAGTCAAATCAACCAACATACTAATATTTAAACTGGTTTAATCTCACAGCTTTATTTTTCTTGTCATGGAAAAATAATTAAAGACACAATTTATTTATTTGCTTTACATTTTGTTCTAATTTCCAAAGAGACATAATATTGTCATAATATAATACAGCAATGGTTATATATTTATAACGTAAGTGATAACAGGAGTGCTTTGTGATTGTAGAATTTTACAAAAATTAAATATGTAGCCATGGTATACGTGGAAAAAAACACTTTGTGTGATGATAAATTGAAAAAATAACCCTCTTCAGGCAGTTAACTCTATGTTGCATCAGGCTTATTTTCCTGTTCACGCATGTCTTTATGTTATTCTCTACATAAAATGGTTACGTAATAAGGTTGTCTCAGTCCTGTGGCACCGTATTGATATTTCTGCCACACAGTCAGCACTGAGAAAGCCATCGAGAACCCAGTCACACATCCACACACGCCCTGGGGATTTTCCAGACACTCTGATTAACATCAGTACACGGAAGACGGGAGGGAATGCAAAGCAATTTAGTGACACAGTGGTCCAGACACATGCATCACTGGCTCTCCCGCTCACAATATTAGCATTATTACTATGTCACAGCAATGTGCTCACGTGAGCATGTTTAATGGGATTTTTTTTTTTTAATCTGTGTTTACTCAGCATTGTGAAAGCCAGCTCAGTGGGAAATCAATAGGCGATTCTCTCAGTGGTGTAGAGCAGAGGCAGACAGCGGTGGTTTAGAGAGACAGAACGAAACGATGGCGCCAGGACTCTCTTACAGCAGGTGCTCGGTGATGGAAGCAGGTTGATGAGCAGGTATCGCCAAACTACGAACGCTATCTGGAGTTTCTGATTTATTTTATATATATTAGAGTTACAGAATCATTTAATGAACGGGGCAGGAATTGAAAAGCAGTAGTTTCCCCTTCGTCTCTGTTTCCTTCCCCCCACAAACTTTCCCCCCAAACTTTAGCAGATCTGTGCCAGCAATACAGCATAGATCAATGCCAATACAAGAAAAACAAAATGTGCTAATATGGAACTGTTAATGAAGACGCTTCAGATTTGAAGATATTGAAGTATTCAGATTGTGTTTTTGGGTTTTCAGACAAAAAAGTAATGTGTAAATTTGAACACTACTGAAATATGGGAATGATGGCGCAAAAAATTTAGAACTTTTAATATGATTATTATTTGGTTTTAGAAACACATACTCGTGTGTATATGTGCTTTCTTTGCCTATGTGACGAATATGTATATTTTTTTGCTTAGTCATGTTTGTATAGTTGGTTAGAATGAACTAAAATTCAGTTCATCATATCACCTATTTTGTGCTGATATAAAAAACATATAGTTACTCTATATCCCTAGCCCCACATATTTATTTATTAAAAATCCTTTAATGGCTATGGAAAATAACTCTTTAACCTTTACAGGATGAACTTTAGGAAGCATTATTATAATTATATAAACCACAAGACTATTGGGTTTAAACATCAGGTTAGTCGTGAGCTTTATTTTACATTTGAATTGATTACATTTACAAGGGGTGTTCAAGTGATGACATTTCTGGTAAATAAAAGTGATTGACATTTACAGAAGACTTGAAGCACGGTACTTGTGCTCGCGATGAGAACATTCCTGGGAACATCAATGGATAAGTTAAATATCCTTCATATAGTACATTTATTTCATACCTCAACTTCCCTTTATTTCATGAGCTGGCGCATGAACGAAGCCCCTCAAGGGATCTGCACAGCTGAGCAACAAACCAGACTTTTTATATGAGGTCACGTTAGGGGGGGAAATCAAATTAGCTTGTTTAAACCCTGAACAATAATGTATGGAAAATGATAATAAAAAAACATGACAAACTGTTTGACATGTGAACAAATGACAAGTGAAATTTGTATACATGGCCCCTTTACTGTGCTGTTTCATTACTTTTTTTATAACAGCTCGTTTATGCTCCATGTAAGTTGAAGCTGGGAATAAATAAAGAAGTAAAAAAAAAAAAAAACACGTAATTTAAATGAGAATATTGTTTTGTGTAAGGGCATGTTTAACATTTTAACATTTATGGAAGGAGTCTCCAGTGCCAGCACTTTGCATTAATCGCTTCCTTCCATCTATTACTCTAAATGGCTATCTGTGTAGTTTATTTTGGTTGAACCCTAATGCATTTTACAAAACCGTTCGAGTACAGTCAGGTCAGGAAGATCAATCATCCATAAGACCTGTGAAAACCCTTCTTCTAAGACTGTAGTACCTGGAGATGTGCTTCTCATGTAGCATCTCAATGGCACTTAATGGAAAGGCAAATTACAGGTATTTATTTATTTATTTATTCATTCATTCATTCATTCATTCATTCCTTTTCAGTAACAGATGATCTTGGTTGAGGATTACAGAGGATCTTGGAAATATCAAACAAAGTAGGGGAATTGACCCATAATGGCAGTGCGTGCACACATTCACACCTGGCATAGCCAATTCATCTACCAGCTACCCACATTTTTTTCAACAGAGAACCTGAAGGACACCCACATGTACACAGAGAGAACATGTGAAATTTCACACAGACAGTAACTCAAGCTGTGAGGCTGCAACACTACCTGCTGTAACACCATCCCGTCCTTTATTATCATTACAATGCTGTTAGATTCCTAGTAGTGGGTTATTTATTTTTACTTCATTTAACTGACCAGCTAATTATTACATTACCTGGTTTGGGTGAGGTGCAGAAATAATAAGGAAATTAATTTATGTTATATTATTTTTAAGCAAGTAGACCAGGATCATTTAATCATTCGCTTATTTCTAAGTGATAACAGCACTAGTACGTCCACTACTGGCATAGCTATTAGAAAGGTCACCTTGGACCTCTAGGTTCCGGATCCAATTCTCGTCTTATGGTCTATGTGCAAGGAGTTTGCATGTTCTCCCCGCTTTCCTCGCACAGTCCAAAGACATTGACACACTATGGGCAATTGGCCTAATTTGCATATGTGTGTGTGTGTGTGAACTGTGATGGATTAGCACCCTGTCCAGGGCGTACCCTGCCTCGTGCCGTAAGTCTCCAGGGATAGGCTCCAGGACCCCCGCGAGCCTGAATATAGGATAAAGCGTTATAGATGACAATAGCAAGGATAACAGCAGGATCACCTAAATCACTTTTGGAAATAAACTAAATAACAACTGCCACACGTTATCTCATCATAACCAGTATATCTGTCAAAATGAATATACCGTACCTGCGTCTCAGTGTTTTGTGATGGTCAATAAAATGTGAGTAAGTGTGTTACCAGACATGTAAAACACATGGATGTGAAAGCCACATGGGTGAATGAGTGACACTAGGTGGCTCTGTAGGCCAGGCCCACTGTCAGGGCAGAGAGTGTGTGTAACTGCTGTCACCTGCCCTGTTCTTACCACACCGCAAATGTCTCCTGTATCCTATTGATAGGACAGTGGATTGTGCTGTCTGAATGTCAAACCATCTGTCCTGGCATGTTTCAGTGTTTGTGTGTGTGTTTGTGAATATTTCATGAGTTACAGCTACACCGGCTCAGACCGGGCCAAGGCATGCAACCCCCCGCCCACACACGCACATACACACCCACAAATACTCACATTCATATCCATTCATACACTGTAACACAGCCATGCTGTTCTTCATATCACACACACACACACACACACTCATTTACATCATGATTAATATTTTCGGAAGGACCGACCAGCATTTCACTTTTCATTCACATTTCATTGGTTGGTTTGTTTGTCCGCAAAATTATTACATTTTGTAAATCACTAAAGTACATATTGTCTTAGAAAGCTGATGATGACCTGCAGTATACTGATCATGAATATTTTTGATAAATAGGTTTTTGTTATTAATTCATTCACGTCTTTATTATTGATTCTTCTTCATTTTATTGTTTTTAATTTTTTCATAAGAACTCACATGGACAATAGAACTCCAACCTAAAAGCAAATATTGAGATGTAAAAAAAAAAAATTCTGTCATTTGATACTGATGCTAGTTTGTACAGTATAATACACCCTATATCCATGTGCTACATATTTTCTATAATTTGCTGTTCATATGATGGTGTGTGTGTGTGGACTGTGAGCAACATTATGATGGTTCTGATAGCTCAGATCATTCAGGTTCAGCTGCAGTGACGGACATCCCACAGGATTGCATCAAGGGACTGGGATCATGAGCTGGAATGGTTTGTTGATGCAAAGTGAAATTCTATCATCTCAGCCATCTGATCTTCAGCTGAAAGGAAATGACAGTGATGGGGTGGGACGGGGAGGTCGTTTGTGTGTTCGTGGTGCTTAGTTCAAACTTTCAGCTTTCTTGAAGTACTACCATTTTCGGGTCATAAGGCTCTTCCTGTTTTCTTCTTGCATCCCTTGTCCTCATTAGCTGAGTCAGGGCTCTTCTTGTGTATTTCTCCTGGAAAAAAGATGAGATCTCTGGAACACCCCAAACAACACACTCTTTTCGTGATGTCCTTTAGCTGGAAGTGTAATTAGTGAACTGCCAGTAGCGCAATGCTGAACTACAGATACTATCACAGACACCACAATGGACTGAAACTCAATGCAGGATCTTTAAACAGAAGTACAGTACTGTGCAAAAGTATTTGAACTCCTTCATTTCTTTATATTTTGCTTCCAAAGAGGCAGACCACCTTGTATTTTTTCT
Source organism: Clarias magur (assembly GCA_013621035.1). Lineage (NCBI taxonomy): Eukaryota > Metazoa > Chordata > Actinopteri > Siluriformes > Clariidae > Clarias > Clarias magur. The sequence continues at coordinate 180,794 of QNUK01000797.1, forward strand.
TGAGGGATCGTTCTATAGACTTTTGCACAGTACTGTAAGTATCATTTCACACATCTTACCAGGTACAACAAAGTGTTTGTTTGTTTTTTATTATCATTTTTGTCAGATATAATTTTTTTTTTTTTTTTTAAAGAAGAAGTAGACACAATCCTGGATTAATTTTATATTCGGGGTTCTGGTACATCTCTGGGATTTGAATCATGTACGAATTTCTCTGCAACGAGGAGCTTCAAGAGTGAAGAGTGAGAGATCAGAAAGACCTTCAATGAGCTCATCCCCAGAAACTATTGAAACCAACTTGTGTATGATAATTGTCGGAGAGCAATTGTGGGGCAGAGTAGAAGGGGTGTTGTTTAATTATATAAAACAATTCCAGTTTACAGATAGTTTAACACACACACTGGGTTAAAACTAAATAAAGATAATGGCATCATGTTCCACCACCATATGGGAGGACCAACATGTACATGGTTTAGTCTTTCAGTGCATCTCTGTGATTTGTCCCATGCAGTAATAATTATTAATGTCCTCGGGGAACGTTGCTAACAGACATATGTCCAAAAATCCCTTGCTTATTAATCATTACTTGCAAGTTGTAGTCCTTAAGTCAAATAGCCATCTGCCACGTCGCCTCTCTGCTTCAAACACTGGAACTGTCAAAGAGCATATGGCAATTTTTAAGAATTGTATTTTGGTCCTCTTAAGCTGAAGGGGCAACACAGAGGAAAATCCCCCTATGTCCTGCTGTTACATGGTAGAGAACCCCCTTCCCCCAGCTGCTGCATGTGTAGGAGATAAGTTTGGATCTTGCTAAGTCCCAAGTTGAAACTGAACCCCGCTCATTGTTCCAGGCTGCAGGACATCTCACATGTGACACTTGATGAGAAGTGCAACATGGACGTAGGTGGCAACTTGAAGTGTTGAGTTACAGAACTTGGAGAGGGAGGGGAGGGGTTGTTTTTCTTTTCCATGATGTAATAGTAATTCATTGATAGATATACTACACAGCTGTTGACATTTTGATACATTTTGATTGGTTAAATGTGCTGATTAGTTTTCTAGAACAGCAGGTACATATGCCAGGGTTATCTTTATGCCTTAGTATAGTTTCTATAATAATAACAGCTCACTCCCATTAACTTAAAAAATGGATGCTTCACATTATTTATTTATTAAAAATGTTTGTAAGGAGATGTTCGTTCAACATTTTTGGAAGAAGTCTTCTAGGGTTGGCTTTTTCTAATGTTCATCCACCCATCCATCATCTATACCATGTAGAGAGAGACAGTCTAGTAATGATGATGGTTGGCTTTTTCTAATGTTCATCCACCCATCCATCATCTATCTTATGTAGAGGGACACAGGGATCTGGAGTCTATGATGCCAACCAATCAACTAATCTCATTGTACATCTGAGCAGTTGAAGAATAAGGGCCTTGCTCAAGGGCCCAATTGTGGCAACTTTGTGGTGAAGGGGTTTGAACCTGGGACTTTCCATTCAGTAGTCCAATGTCTTGACCATTCAGTAGTCCTGCTGGGGTATCTCCTTTACCCTCCTATACTATGGACAACTTGGAAATACCAATCAACCTGTCTTCAGGAGATAATTCACCAATCTTGGGGAGAACATCCAAACTCCATGACTGGACAGACTGAAGTTAAGATTCAAACCCGCAAACCTGGAGGTATGAGGTGACACCACTAAGTCACCAATCCACCTGCTTTCAGAGGTAAAGCTGCCACTTCAAGTTTTCCGTATTGTTCGCTAAATTCACTCAATTTTAATACTAACGAATCTAGCCCCAAATTACCTTACCAACATGGGTTATTGAGTAAGGATTTATCAGCCACTAATATATTTGAAAACTAGCAATTCAATTCTATTTGATAAATAGAGCAGCATTCAGGATCCAAACAGTAACTCACCAGGTCCCGATACAACTACAGCTATAAACGTGTACAAACAGTTGAGTCGAAGGGATTAAAAGGAAGCAGCAGCTTCATGAGATGTGCACAGACTTGGCAGCAGTTATCACTCTGATAATATCTGTGACCACACAACATCCTTGGAAAAGCAAGCTTGTTGTAAACATGCTTGGTTTGACCCCATGGCCAAAATGTCACAATGAGTAAACTTGCTGTCTGTGCAGCTGTGTGTTGTATAGACATCTGTCCTGTGCTCACAAAACCCATGGTTTAACCAGAACATGATGATGTTGAGCTAATATAAACAGACTAATCTGTGCCTGAAGCTCATTGTCCTTAAACACAAACTGATCAGCTTCAAGTAAATTATGCACAGTAATAAAAATCATCTCTTGGGCATTGTGGGACAGGGAAGCTGTTAGGAATGTCACTTTTATCTGATACAAATACAACTGCAGTGCAACTAAATGCAAAAATAGACAATATCTCTGCATGTTCTTCCCATGGCATTCATTCAAGTTACATCCACCTTTAAACAAAAACATACAGTGAAGGACTGGAGTCTTATGTACAGGATGTGTCTCACTGCTCGCAGTCTTCCCAGAATGAGTTGAAACAGTTTTACTTAGATCCCTTTCTTTAAAACGTCCTAAGAAGCATTAAAGAACCTAAGAACGCACTGGTTGGGCCAAAAAAAAATGGGCCAGGGTATGGGTGGGATTTGTGGCATTGGCATCTGTGGAGTCTTGTGTGTTAAAGGAGGCAAATAGAGCTTTCCTCCAACTGTATTATGTTGCCATGTGAAGCAGGAAGTTTGAAAAGATGTGCTTGGCTGGCGTCCTGTGTCCTGAAGGAAGCACATGTCAGCTTTACCTTACCCTCCTTTCCATGTGATAGGGGAGAATTGGCAGATAGGAGGGAATCGGTCGACAACCAAGCCTTTAATTGGTAGATGAGAAAATCTGGAAAAAAAAGAATATACATTTTAAACTCACTTCTGTGAAATGTCATCATACACTATGTACAGATTAAACCAACAGCACATCTCTAACAGGCTGCCATCTTTCTTTACACTCACACACACACATACTGGTGGGGGGTTGATGAGTCCACCTGGACCACATGGTGTGTGTGATGAACACAGGCCTGTCTGGCAGGCTAAGTGAGTGTTTGGCGTTTCGAGCACACTGTGATCGTTAGATGGACAAACACACAACCTGGTGCTCTATTGTAGCCACTTCATGTAACCTGGGGTGACTTTTACAGTCTGAGGTTGAGGTGTGAGGCTACCAGTTTCAGGTTAGGAAACTGTTTTCTAGCAACATCAAGGTTTCTGAGAGCGTTTTGCACAATCACTACAACGTTTTTGTTGTCTGTGTGAGAGATACTGTGAATGTTGTTAAGAAAACTAGTATTAACACAGAAGCTCAGAATGTCCCAGTTAACCATTCTAGAATCTTTCTGAATAACAAAGCATCTGAATTTCCCATGAATGGCTTTGTATAACACTTCTATATCACTGCAGTGTTAATTTTACAGCATTACAGACACTGTTAAATTGAGATTGGTGTAGAAAAACATTGAGATTGAATGTTATAACAGAGATCACTGATTGGTTGTCAGAATAATGGAGATCGGTGATTGGTTGTTGGGAACAATCTAGATCCATAAGTAGTTGTTGGGAAAATTTTAGAGTGATTGGTTGTTGGGAACAATGAAGATCGGTGATTAGTTGTTGGGAATATGGAGATCATGTGATTGGTTGATGGAAAAAATGGGGATCCATGATTGTTTGTTGGGAACACTGGAGGTCAGTGATGAGGTATGGAGTACGATCAGTATCATTCCCAAACAAATGTCATGTGTAAGGAGGTTTGTGCAGCTAGCTCATGCAGTGTAGCAGTCCAGATGCACATTGTGCAAATGTAACACAATATTACACAATAATACACAATATTTAAGTTGATGTGATTGGTTGAAATCTGGGTATTGGCCTTTTCAAAAATAGCTCATCAAAGAGGTCTGAAAAATCTACACACAATGCAAAGATGTTAACAAATGGCGAGCGGTTCGCAAATGCATAGTACAATTGAGAATCGCATGTTATTTATTTATGAATTATGCCACTGATCTGACTCCGTTATTGGGTGTTGGAAACAGCGGAGGTCAGTGATTCTTTGTTGGGAACATGGCGAAATAAAGTCACTGGAGTCTTCCTAAAAATTCAAAAGGTTTGCACCTGCTTGCATAATTTGCATTTAAAATTCTAGATTAAGTCTATTTTATTTATCAACAGGTGAATAAGATATATCTAGCCACTTCTTGCTGATTGTCTGGCCCGTGCTTGTAAAAACTGAACTACAATCAGACCTCCTTTCATCTGGAATTCTCTGCCATGGTTCTGAATTAATTTGCACATCGTCCTTGCTGGCTTGCTCTCCATTCTCAGCAACACGTCAGACGCTCTCTTATCACTCTGCTGGAAGGAGAGTAGGAATGATGTTCTCCTTGTTTGCCTGTGGGTCTTTCAAACTGGGCTGATGTTAAGGTCAAATAAGCTGGCGCATCTCCAGGAAATGTGTCATACACAAGTGCATTGTATAAAACTGAATAAGAAAGAAGCGAGCACTGTGTGCTTGTCTTTAGCTGGAAAAAGGGACACATGCCGGAAGTAAGAGTGTGTGTGAAGAGCGTTCATTAAACTTCAAGGAAAGTCAAGGTCTAGAAGCAATGTTATTCTTATTGCTTTGTTGAAATCTTGTTGAATTTTTTTTTTTTTTTACTCAGGAAGGTTTATGAATTGCTCACATGTTTGCTTTTGTTCTATTTGTATTAGAGATGAGTCAGTTTTAGGAGCAGTGGCTACTCGTATGACTCAAAACTGCATCATCAACATCGTCAAAGCAGGTCTTCGTCAATCGCGCTCAGGTTTTTTTTCTATCCTCTTTCTTATCGAATGCATTCAGAGATTTCCATGTGTACTAGTATAGGCATACTTGCATGAAGGGACGCTCTCTCTGTTGATTAGCCAAACACTGCAACAGGAAATACCATAACTATACAAATCTTGAATGATGATTCAAGATGATGTCTTTGATTTTCATTTTCACAGTGGTGTGAAAATGTGTTTGCACCCTTAAAGAATTTTTTTTTTTTTTTTTTTGCATGTTTGTCACACTATGTTTCAGATCATCAAACAAATTTAAGTATTAGTCAAAGATAATATTTAAATGATCTTTGACTAATTATTTAAAGACTAGTAAACACATCATGCAGTTTTTAAATGAAGGTTTTTTATTATTATTAAGGGAAAACAAAAAACTATATAGCCCTGTGTGAAAAATGTTTGCCCCCTAAACTTAACTGGTTGGGCCACCCTTACTAGCAACAACTTTAATCAAGCGTTTTCAACAACTTGCGATGAGTCTGTTACAGCGCTGTGGAGGAATTTTGGCCCACTCATCTTTGCAGTATTGGTGTAATTCAGCCACGTTGGAGGGTTTTGAGCATGAACCATATTTTTTAAGTCATGCAATTGGATTCAGGTCAGGACTTTGACTAGGCCACTCCAAAGTCTTCATTGTTTCTCTTCAGCCATTCAGAAGTGGACTTGCTGGTGTACTTTGGATCATTGTCCTGCTGCAGAACCCAAGTTTCCTTCAGCTTGAGGTCTCAAACAGATGGCCGGACGTTCTCCTTCAGGATATTTTGGTACACAGCAGAATTCTTCCAGAAGTCTTCCATGTCCTAGCAGCAAAACAGCCCTAGACCATCACACTACCACTACCATATTTTACTTTTGGTATGATGTTCTTTTTCTGAAATGCTGTTACTTTTTACGCCACACATAATGGGGGACACACCTTCCAAAAAGTTCAGCTTTGTCTCATCAGTCCACAGAGTATTTTACCAAAAATCTTGGGGATTAAGATTATTTCTGGCAAAACTGAGACGAGCCTTTATGTTCTTTTTGCTCGGCAGTGGTTTTGGTCTTGGACCTCTGCCATGCAAACCATCTTTGCCCAGTCTCTTTCTTATGGTGGAGTCATGAACACTCACCTTAACTGAGGCAAGTGAGGCCTGCAGTTATTTGGATGTTGTTGTGGGGTCTTTTGTGACCTCTTGGGTGAGTTGTCGCTGCGCTCTCGGGGTAATTTTGGTCGGCCGGCCACTCCTGGGAAGGTTCTTCAGCATGGTTTTTCTTTCTCGTTTGTTTTTGTATTTCTTTAGATCTCTGCATGATGTCTAGGTTTTGGTCTACTTCGAAGCAAACACTTTTTCACACAGGGCTATGTAGTTTGGGATTTTGTTTTTCTTTAATAATAATGTAAAAACTGCATGATGTGTTCACTTGTTATCTTTGACTAATATTTAGATTTGTTTGATGATCTGAAACATTAAAGTGTGACAAACATGCAAAAAAAAAAGAAATCAGTAAGGGGCAAACACTTTTTCACCCCACTGTATGTACCTTCCTCCCAATGAGCAAGTAGCTTTTAATTTTCTGACTCCAGTCACCATCTGCAGCAATTTTCAAGCCCAGGTAGGTCTGACACACTCTGACAATATTTCCCAGGAGGTGATGTGACCAAATGTCATGATCTTCATCTTCTTTACATTTGGCCTCTAAGCCCACCTTTGCTCTTGAAGTTTTACCTCCCATCAAGAGAATCATTAAATCTTTTTTTTTTTTTTTCAGTTTATGCCATCAGTGTTGTCATCTGTGTAACTGGGGTTATTAATCTTTCCTCCAGAAGTCTTAATTCCTGCCTTAGATTCATTCATCTTGGCTTTTTTTTTTTGTGAATATTCTTAAGCATTGCTTTTCTTTGTAATTGGCATATGGACTGAACTTTTCCAACCCAATGGCCACTGCAGGGCTTTCCAGCGCTGCTGACATATAGAGTGCAGGACCTTAATTTTAATCTTCCATGATTTTAAGTAAATCACCTGGAATAACAGCAACTCCGCTTGTTTTGTTGAATTATTCTTTCTAAGGCCTACCTGATCTTACTCTCCATGAGATCCAGTTCTAGGTCAGTAATAATTGTGTCCTTGTGGTTTAAAATCTTTCCTGAATAGTTGCTCTGTGTACTCTTGCCATGTCTTCTTATTTCCTTCTGCTTCTATCATTGCCATTTTTGTCCTTTGATAACAACGACTATTTATCTCCCTTTTATTTCTCTCTTATTTACCTTAGTTGATGGGCTTTACATTCCAAGTTCCTAAATGAAACTATTTCCTTTTACAGCCACAAATTCCAAATTCACATTTTTTGTCACATACACAAACATACTCACCTCACTCTTACTGATTTTTGTTACTTCCTGCTCCACAACAGTCACCTCTTCTGCTCTTCGTTCTCTTTCATTTTCTTCATTCATCAACTCTTTAAAGTACTCCTTCCATCTTCCCATCACCCTTCTGGCACCTGTCAGTAGATTTCCGTCCCTATCTTTAATCACTCTAACATGCTGCACATCCTTCCCACCTCTATCTTGTTGCCTTGCCAACCTGTACAGATCCACCTCTCCCTCCTTACTGTCCAACCTAGTATACAAGTCGTCATATGCTCTTTGTTTGGCCTTTGCCACCTCTACCTTCACCTTACACTGCATATCCCTGTATGCCTGTCTATTCTCTTCAGTCCTCTCAGTGTCCCACTTCTTCTTAGCTAACCTCTTTCTCTGTACACACTCCTGGACTTCCTCGTTCCAGCACCAAGTCCTGAGGATACACCAAGTACACTCCTACCTGTCTCCCTGATCACCTTACCTGTAGTCAGTCAACTGGAAGCACCTCCTGACATCCCAGAGCCTGTCTTAACTCCTCACAGATAACTGCACAATATTCTTAATTTTTTGAACTTCCACTACTTTGTCCTCTGCTCTGCCTTTGTCCTCTTCACCTTCCTCAACACCAGGGTCATTTCACACACCACCATCCTGTGTTGTCTGGCTATACTCTCCCCTACCAATACTTTGCAATCACTGATCTCCTTTAGATTACAACATTCCCACAAGATGTATTCCATCTGCCGTTCTTATGTCACCCTACACACGTGGACAAAATTGTTGGTACCCTTCGGTCAATGAAAGAAAAACTCACAATGGTCGCAGAAATAACTTTAATCTGACAAAAGTAATAATAAATAAGAATTCTATGAATGTTAACCAATGAAAGTCAGACATTGCTTTTCAACCATGCTTCAACGGAATTATTTAAAAAAATTAACTCATGGAACAGGCCTGGACAAAAATTATGGTACCCCTAACTTAATAGTTTGTTGCACAACCTTTTGAGGCAATCACTGCAATCAAACGATTCCTGTAACTGTCACTGAGACTTCTGCACCTCTCTGCAGGTATTTTGGCCCACTCCTCATGAGCAAGTTGCTCCAGTTGTTTCCGGTTTGAAGGGCGCCTTTTCCAGACAGCATGTTTCAGCTCCTTCCAAAGATGCTCAATAGGATTGAGGTCAGGGCTCATAGAAGGCCACTTTAGAATAGTCCAATGTTTTCCTCTTAGCCATTCTTGGGTGTTTTTTGCTGTGTGTTTTGGGTCATTGTCCTGTTGCAAGACCCATGACCTACGACTGAGACCCAGCTTTCTGACACTGGCCAGCACATTTCTCTCTAGAATCCCTTGATAGTCTTGAGATTTCATTGTACCCTGCACAGATTCAAGACACCCTGTGCCAGATGCAGCAAAGCAGCCCCAGAACATAACAGAGCCTCCTCCATGTTTCACAGTAGGGACAGTGTTCTTTTTTTTAAATGCTTAATTTTTCCGTCTGTGAACATAGAGCTGATGTGCCTTGGCAAAAAGTTCCATTTTTGTCTCATCTGTCCATAGGACATTCTCCCAGAAGCCTTGTGGCTTGTCAACATGTAGTTTGGCCTATTCCAGTCTGGCTTTTTTATGATTTGTTTTCAACAATGGTGTCCTCCTTGGTCGTCTCCCATGTAGTCCACTTTGGCTCAAACAACGACGGATGGTGCGATCCGACACTGATGTTCCTTGAGCATGAAGTTCACCTTGGATCTCTTTAGAAGTCTTTCTGTGCTCTTTTGTTACCATTCGGATTATCCGTCTTTTTGATTTGTCATGAATTTTCCTCGTGCGGCCACGTCCAGGGAGGTTGGCTACAGTCTCATGGATCTTAAATTTCTGAATAATATGTGCAACTGTAGTCACAGGAACATCTAGCTGCTTGGAAATGGTCTTATAGCCTTTACCTTTAACATGCTTGTCTATAATTTTCTTTCGAATCTCCTGAGACAACTCTTTCCTTCGCTGTCTCTGGTCCATGTTGAGTGTGGTACATACCATGTCACCAAACAACACAGTGACTACCTGGGGCCCTATATATAGGCCCACTGACTCATTACAAGATTGTAGACACCTGTGATGCTAATTAGTGGAAACAACTTGAATTAACATGTCCCTTTTGTCACATTATTTTCAGTATTTTCTAGGGGTACCATCATTTTTGTCCAGGCCTGTTCCATGTGTTTTTTTTTTTTTTAATAATTCTGTTGAAGCATGGTTGAAAAGCAGTGTCTGACTTTTATTGGTTAACATTCATAAAATCTTTTTAAATTATTACTTTTGTCAGATTAAAGTTATTTATGTGACCATTGTGAATTTTTCTTTCATTGACCGAAGGGTACCAACAATTTTGTCCACGTGTGTATGTTCCTGCCTCTTCTGGAAGTAAGTATTCACTACTGCCATTTCCATCCTCTTTGCAAAGTCCACCACCATATGTCTTTCTGCGTTCCTGTCCTGAAGACTAAACCTGCCCATCACATTCTCATCACCTCTGTTCCCTTCCCCAACACTCTCTCACCTCTGGGGATGCTCTGCATCTAACTCACTCCAGAATTTCACCTTCTCTTCTAACTCGCATCCTACTTGTGTTGCATAACAATTAACAACTTTGCACATCGCACCATCAATTTCCAGCTTCAGACTCATCAACCTATCTGATACTCTTTTCACCTCCTGAACATTCCTAACTCCATACTCCATTTCTTTTTGTGTCCACACCATGGTAAAACACCTTAAATCCTGCTCCTAAGCTTCTAGCCTAGCTACCTTTCCCCTTGGTCTCCTGGACTCAAAGTATATCCACCTTCCTTCGCTACATCATGTCAACCAACTCTCTTCCCTTTCCTGTCACAGTCCCAACATTTAAAGTCCCTACTGTCACTCCTAAACTAATGCCTTTCCTCTTCTGTCTTTACCTATGAACACGCCTTCCTCCTCTCCTTCTTCGACCAACAGTAGCCCAATTTCCACCAGCACCCTGTAGGTCAACAGTACTGGTGGCAGTCGTTGTTAACCCGGGCCACAACCAATCCGGTATGGAAGTCCTGTTAATGATTCGCATCATTTGATTTGGCAAAAGTTTTACATCGGATGCCCTTCCTGCCACAACCCTCTGCATTTATCCAGACTTGGGACTGGCATAAGAAGACACTGGGTTGTGCCTTCATGTGGTTCCAACACATGTGTGAAGGAAACATTGCAATCAAACATTAAAAGTCCAATCAGTTGAATTCTAAGTAGATTTCTGGTTGAGAGTCCTTATAGCCTGTAGGAAGAAGCTCCTGCTCAGTCGCTCTGTGTTGGCCTTGAGGGAGCGCTTTCCTCACTGCATTCTCCACTGGGCACTCGTTGATGACAAGGGTCTGGTAGTTCCTCTCCTACTTTATACTAATGTCCATTATCAGCTCCTTTGTCTCAAGAGGAGGTTCCTCTGGCACCAGTTCTGCAGATTCCTAATCTCCTCCAGGTAGGCCATCTCATTGTTGTCCGATATCAGGCCCACCACGATGGTGTCATCAGAAAACTTGATGATTGTGGTGGAGTTGGTAGTGGTCACACAGACATGAGTGTAAAATGAGTATAGCAGGGGGCTCAGAACACAACCCTGGGGGCTCCAGTGCTGAGGGTGAGGGAAGCTGAGATGTCTGCTCATTCTTACTGCCTGTGGTCTGTCAGTTATCGGAAATCCAATGACACAGAGATGGGCGCTGTGTGCTCCAGCTTGGTGGTGAGTGTGGAGAGAATCATGGTGTTAAACGCTGAACTGTAGTCTACAAAGAGTATTTTAACATAATTCCTTTCTAGTGTCCAGGTGGGTGAGTGATGTATGAAGGAGGTAGGAAATGGCATCATCAGTTGAGCTGTGTGGACGGTATGCAAACTATAGTGGATCTAGTGTGTCGGGTAGTGAAGAGATAATGGAGTCTCACCAGCCGTTCAAAGCACTTCATCACCACTGAAGTGAGGGCTACAGGGCGGTAGTCATTGAGGGGTTTCTTTGGAACAGGAACAATGATAAACTCTTTACAGCAGAATGGGATTATCGATTGGGATAAGGAGAGGTTGTGAACACAGGTGCTAGCTGGTCTGCGCAGGCTCTGAGAATTCGACCCGAGATTCTGTCTGGTCATTCTGCTGTTTTCCTGATGTTCACTCTTCTGAAGGCTCTCCTTTTTCAAAACGCATTTCCAGTGTTGGCATTTTCTTCCTGTCTGCAGCTATTGGACATGAAGAGAATGCTACACACTTGAGCATCCTTTCAGTTTTGGAGCATGCACTTGGGGATACTTGTGCTGGCCCTCTGCTCTTCCCCATTAGAATCTTGGACACCTTCTGACCTGTGGGGCTCATCTTCCGAAGGCCTTGAAGTCTTGCATTACAATTCATGGGGTTTACTTGGCAGAAATAATGGAATGTTTGCCTTTTCCAACAAGGCAAGACAGTAATTTATGCAAGGAGAACCATAGGACAAGTATTTATTTATTTTATTTATTTACTGCCATAATTATGTACTTATGTCTTAGATTTCAACTCCACTCAGCTTACTTAACTCCTACTGTTTAATTACAATTCAATTCCTGTCCACTAAACTGACAGCCTTCAAGTTAACTTTTGTAAATATAATTTTGTAATGATGTTTTGTCCATCTTTATAGTGCTATAAAAATAAAATGAGGAGGAATTAAATTAAACCATAATAAATTTATATTGCTTTTTAACATTTCCGCAATAAGTCGTCATCATTACTGGTTAGCTGCAGACACGCAGTGTGTAAATAGACTTGCGTTTCATACTCTACTTTTCTAGCGGTCACTGCATCAGGGAGCCGTTCTATATTTTATTATTAGTGTCCTCTTTCCCCTTAAACCTCCTTGTGTAGGAACAGGGCAAATAGTCTCAAGATGCCCGCCACATATCATTGTTACTCCACTCTCAGCCCCGATGTAGGATCAGAGGCATTTCAGAACTATTTAGCTGGGAAAAAAAAGTTTACTTCCGATTAGCATTAAAATACAGTAAGGGATCAATAAAAAAAAAATTTAGGGATCAATTGACTACATTACAGTGTAGTATAGGGTGGTGTGATCAAGTGGAGTTAAAGTTCCAACCCCACAATCAGAATTGAGATTTCAGAGGCAGTATGGTTTTCGTTTGATCTATTATTGATCATATGATCAAAGCACTGTTAGATGCTGTGAAAACATCCTATGGCCCTGAGAGGTCTCTTATTTGTCTCTGAGATAGGATTATAGAAGAAGGATGCATGGTGTTACAGATGTGAAGCAGCACCCCTGGTGTTCTACCAGCACCATCTCAGCAAGCATCTAGCTCAAGGTCAAAAATAAGGTTACAACCTGGGATACAGGGTCGGGTCAGACTTTTTAATGGACAGGATCACTGGGTGCCTGAAGCCTATCCTAGGGGGACTCAGAACATGAGGAGTGGTACACACTAGACCTGGTGCCAATTAATCTAATCTGCATTTGTTTGGACTGTTGGAGGAAACCAGAGTACCTGGAGGAAACCCACCAGGCACAGGGAGAACATGCAAACTCCATAGACCCAGAACCGAGGCTGGACTCGTAGGTACAAGGCCACAGTGCTGCCCACTACACCATCATGCTGCTTGTTACACATTCACCCATTGAACACATTCACTCATGATAAGTCAGATGTGCAGTCCCATGTGGAAGTTGCATCAGTTAAATATCTCTGAACATGGAGGGTCTGTCATTCATTGTTGAATACAAGCCTGATTATATAATTTAATAAATTATTGTTCATTTTAAGGAAACTATTCAAAAGTAGTCAAGGCAGCTTGTTGCGTGTCTAAACATGCAATATGTTTTATACTCTGCATTTATAAAAACAAAATAAATCATTTCCTTTTTGGGGAAAAGGGAAAAAGCACAAAGATGTTACAGGTGATCCATACAAATTAGCAAGATGATTATAGATTGAGGCGGCACAGTGGCACAGTGGTTAGCACTGTCGCCTTGCACCTCCAGGGATCTGGGTTTGACTCCTGCTTCGGGTCTGTGTGCAAGTTCTCTCCATGCTTGGTAAGTTTCCTCTTGGTACTACGGGTTTCTCCCACAGTCCAAAAACACGCAGATTTGGCTAATTAGCATTCCCAAATTGCCTGTAGTGTGTGAGCCCTGTCATGGATTAGCACCCCATCAAGGGTGTACTCCCCCTTGTACCCTAAGTCTACTGCGATAGGCTCCAGGCCCTCTTGTTATAGACCACTTCAGCATTTGGCAGACATTTCCATCTATCCAATGATGGAAACAACAAAGCACTTCTGTAAGGCACTCTGGATAGGAATGTAAATAAGTGAGTGATGTTATATTAATTATGTGGGAAACGGACTTTAGCATAGAATCTATCCATCACATGTGATTTTTATTTTTTTTTTTTTTCAAAATCCATCATGTGTGCTATTTTTAGGCTATTTTTTAGGCTCAGATGTAGCAGGCTAATACCACCCTTGCAGCATCCCCTGGGTTTCTCCACCAGTGATGACTACAGGCCAAACTGTACCTCCAAGCCCAAGGCAATTTCTTTCCCATCCCAAATGTGATTATAAACATCCAAATTGGGAAAGGAAGCCGCCCAATCTGGCAACACTGCAAGCGAGGTTCATGAGCAGTCTAAAAAAAAACCCACAAGCACACTGTGATTTTCTCTTAATGACACCCAACAGCGCCGGCAGCCTGAGTGCTGATTGCTGTGTTCTCTGTGTCTGGAATTCAACACACACACACACACACGCACACACACACACACACACAAAGTATAGCAGTGCGACCCTATTCTGCCCGGTGAGGCCTTCAGCCATGAATGCCATGTCTCAGGATTTCAACAGATGGCAAGAAAAGGGATGGTCTGTCTTTTTAGAAGAAGTTGCCTCACACACAAACCCAAAATAAAATACTTACTCGTCCTCAGAGCCGCAGTTTGCTGGCTTTTTGCTTATACAATCACACACACTGGTCCAGCTCATCTTCCTCACCATGTTTCTGCAATTAAAACCTTACTTTGCCTAAAACACATGTTAGGAGAGGAATTAATTGCTAGTTGTGTGCAAGCGAAGCCTGGGTGTCGCGCCGGTGACGACAGACAATATTACATAAGGGAGAGAAAAAAAAACACCCACGAAAGACGATCAGTGAATAAATAAAAGAGCGACAGGGGAGCGCCGAGTCAAGAACATATGGCTCCGTGGGGATAGCATGAAAGTGAAGCTAATGGATTTATGCCGCCGCATCTGAAAGTCAGCCGGCTAAATTTAGCCTCATATACAGCGATTATGGAGAATGCAATTAGGGGGAATAAAGGTGCTCGATGGTAGTGGGGTAATTACACTGGAACAGATTTAGCGTGGTGGCAGAGGCATATGCCACACTAAGGCATGCACTCATGCAGAAAGAGAGAGAGAGAGAGAGATTACATGCAGGGAAACATGAGCCTAGCACCATCACCTGATGTTTCTCTCAAACACACTGTAAAGGAATATGATCAAGATCATTTAAAAGCCGTCTAGCATTAACGTGCTTCATTTTAGTCCCTTCTGAATGCAGCATCAGGTTGTTCTTTCCCTTTGTGTCCAGTTCCAGAATTGTGTTCATCAGACAGGTGTCCTGTGAAAGTTTTACAAAATGCGGTGGCTCGAAATGTCTCTCTGATGCTGAAGCATGGTGATAAACGTAAAGAAAGATAACATTTCGTTTCTTTTATTATGACCGTTTTGACATTTAAAGGTTAAAGTTAGCTGAAAAGAATTAATAGTCTGTCTGTATGTTTGTATGTCTGTCTGTGTGATGGATTGGCCCCCCATCAAGGGTGTGCCCCCAGCCGGAAGGCTGAGGGTTCAAGCACCAGAATAAAAACACAAAGTATTGCATTTGATCCAACATTAGTATAATTTCACCACTTTTTCTAGGGCGGCACGATGGGTTGGTACTGTGCCCTCGCACCACCGGCATCCGGGCTCGATTCCCACCTCCCCATGCCTGGTGGGTTTCCTCCAACAGTTCATAAATATGCAGGTTAGGCAAATTTTGGACGTTTCCCAAATTGCCTGGAGTGTATGTGTGTGTGTCGTGCAATCTGCAATTCACACAATACTGTATATGTACTGTATAAAAAAAAGCTAATATTAATATACTCATAACTAAAAGCTCAGACTTGTGACTGTACTCATCGGTTATTATCTCATGGCCCACTTTCCTTTTCTCTTTGTTGTGTTTCTATCTGTAACACAACTCCGTTGTAAGTGTGTGTTTATTACTGAGCATCAGCTGAAACTGTCTCTGTAGGTCAGGTTTCACAGAGCCGCTTTCAACAGAACGGATTCGACAGTCCACTAACGCTGAGGTGAGGAGGGATGGAGTTCTGAAAACACTTCATAACAAAAGACACCCACTGTCCACATGCTGTGTGTGTGTGTGTGTGTGTGTGTGTGTGTGTGTGTGTCCACACTCTGCTTACACACCTGCTACTGACATGTCTAGCGCAGCCTTTACCACTTACAATGGCAGACGAAAAAGCTGACGAGAGACACTGAGACAGAGAAACCAGCCGTCCCCTCCATTTCCTCTGGCCTTGAGTACAGCTCCAACTCACACATGGACCAAAAACAGTACAGCGGGGGGGGGGGTTTGTGTGTGGTTATCACGCACACATCACTTTGCACCTGCTGTACCTGCCGCATAATGACAGATGTCTATACAAAAGCCGTGTTTCTGTGCACTAACGTGTGTTTACACTCCACCACACCCACATCAATAACACACAGGGGAGTCTGAGAGGCTGTGGTTGTACACGAGAAGCCATTTTGATAATTACACTTTATCTGTGCTATAGCAGGAATACCATCCCTAGACCTAACCCTTAAAAAGGTGCTGTGCACACAGAAGACACTCGTCTATCATGAGACCTATTTGTTCGGTTCACCTGTAAGAGCATATCAAAGCATCATAGCTGCCTGAAGTGCATGTATGACAGCTAGTGATTTTTATTCTGATTCTGATTAATTGATTGTAGTTGGTCTGATTAATTCTTTTTTTTTTTTAAGACTACTGTAGGTGCAAATCATATATTTAATGTGGGAAAAAATGCATACATTTCATGTGCAATGGTTTCTATAAGGAGACATTTATTTGACATTTATGGAAGGAGTCTCCAATGCCAGAGCTCTGGAACAGTCAGAGGTAAAGGTCAGGTAGGGAGAGGCAGCATGTATGTTCAGGTTTTACTTCATTTGGAAACATATTTCCATGTGAAAACAAAACACATACCAGAAACTATAGCAAGGCTAGCTTAGAAAGATCACTTGGCATTAACATGTAAACAAGCTAAGAGACCCACCATCTCGTGAATTTTGATTAAAAAATAACAAAGAAATTAAAAGAAAATTCAACACTTTAAAATGTTGTTGGTCTTTTGGCTCCTCCCAAATGGCCCTTTCTGATGCCTAAGTAATAAATCTCAGTGCTCCCACAGGTGGACCAGGGCAACCACCCACCATGACAGGGACAACTATGTTGGCAAGACCAGAAATGAACTCAGTAACTTGACCAAAATCTTACTAGTGCTGGGGCTCAGAACAAAAATGTTGACTACTGTATATTCGGGTACAGGACAGGAGAGGCCACCTTGTAGGCTTCCAGTGAAAACTGGGCTAGAAACAGGTCAACATTAAGTGTACATTTAAGTTTAAGTGGACCTGTCATAGAACTAAAACTCTGGCATCTCCTGGTGGTAGCACCTGCAAGTCATCTTGGAAGACAGGTGGTGGCTGTAGCAAGGTATGCGAAGGAGTAATAATTTTTGATTAGCTGATTTAGATTTGTTCGGGTTAAACTACAGTGGAACCTCGGATTGCGAGTAACTCAGTGTACGAGTGTTCTGCAAGACGAGCAAAGATTTGTAATAAAATTTTGACTTGAAAAACCAGCATGTCTTGGTTTACGAGTGCCGGGGTTTTTTTACACCGACACACACACACACACACCGACACACACACACACTCTCTCGCCTTTACACCCCCCCCTGCCCGGCTTCACACAGACACACACACTCTGCTCTACACAGAAACTCTGCTCTGTCGCGATTTTTTTCAAAGGTAAGGTGCTGGTTCATTTGTTTTTGTTTTTTTTTACTTTACAGCAGTGATTCCGTTAGTCTGCGCTCACGCGAGTGTCATTAGAGAGATTTCTTTTTTCCCCGTTAAAACAGTGTTTCCGTTGTGCGTGTGTTTGTTGTGAAACTTAAAAAGCGAGGTGGACGGAGGGAGGAGGAGTTTTACTGTGTAAGACAAGGCGAGGGAAGGGGCTAATTCCACACACACACACATACACACACAAATACATGGCGTCTGCACGCACGAACGGAAACACTTATCTGTTGGGTTTTATTTAAACTTTTTTTAAAGGTAAAATGCTATGGTTAATAATTTGTTTTATTTCTACTTTATATATTGTATTAATTATTTTTCTGTGTTTATTTTTTTGGGCTGTGGAACGAATTATTTGAGTTTCCATTATTTCTTATGGGATGATTTGATTTGGTTTATGAGTGTCTTGGAATACGAGCCCGCTTCTGGATCCAACGTTCCACTGTAATATTCTTAAATAAGAGATACAACATGTCTTGAAGTTAGAAAGAAACATCGATAATTCATTCTCTACTTCTCATTCTTTAATTTACTTTGACAAACTGTTTATTTTAACAAATATTTTGACTATAACAGAGCATTCATATATTCTAGAAGTTACAAATATCTCTTCAGTACAGTGTTACTTTATCACGTGTATTGCTTTTTACTTCATCAGTGCTGCTTTTTAAGCTTCATAAAAAAAAGACACAATGGATTTTTTGTTGTTCATGTAAAAAAAAAAGGAGATGAAATAATCTTCACGCTATGTGCACACACATCCACACACACTGTATTTTTAGGTCATAGAGGAGGAACAAAGCGGAGACGAATCTCCTCTGTGATAGAGCGTACAGGAGATGCGAGACAGGCGAGGAAGGAGATGACAGCTTATTTGAGGAGACTGATGGAGACGGATAGAGAGATAGGGAATTAAAGGTTGAGAGATCGGAGAGATTCTCTGACAGAGAGTTGAAAGACTGGAGAGACTGCAGCGGCTGGATGTGATTAAAATAGAGGATGAGGAAAACCTATCCATTTTATCATTTTAACCGCCGTCTTTCTCTCAAAAACACACACATGATTACAATAAGGATATACACAGATGACAGGACAGTCAGGATTGGAGTACAAATATGCAGTGAGGTTAATGAAGATATCCCTAGGTCTAATGTCACACCCTTAAATGACTCCAGTAGCTCTCAGTTTGGGAATCTGTTAATCATATCCAAGAATATTATTCACTGACCTCAATAAACAAATCAATAGATGGATTTAAAAAAAAATGACTTTTTATGTCATTGGAGTGGATGAAAAAAAAAAAAAACTCCTAGCAAATTATCCAATCACTTTTTAGCTTTTACATGTTGCACGGTCAACTTTGGCCAAAAAATGTAAATCATCAGGCTTCCAAAGACCACCATGTAAACACACACAGTCATTTACATTAGGGGTGATTTAACCCTTAGGTTCATTAGTCCACCAAGAAACATCTATTTAGGGAGAAAGGAAACCGGAGAACCCAGCGGAGGACATATTGACACGGATCAATCATTCGAGCTAAGTATCGAACCGGCTGCTCCAACACTATTTTGCAGCTTGGTTACTTTTTTAACCAGCTCAGTTCGAGCTTCTCTTCACTGGTTTTTGGTTCCATTCGAGTACAGCGGTACCATGGCAGACGAACGCCCCTCCTCATGGATCTTTCGCCTTAAGATTTCGAACTGAGATTTTGCCTTTTTTTTTTTTTTTGGTAGCAAAAAGAAAAGGAGGCCACTGTTTTGAGGAATCATAAATTAAGGTTAAGTGAGTGTTAATGTCGATTTATTTCATACTTTACTTACTTTAAGTGTCTCTTCTAAGTTTTGTGATTGCTTGTATATGCAGAATTGTGACTATAGTGTTGGAAATTGGTAATATTGGAACAGATTATCTGCATTTACATTATGTCCCGTGAGAAAATGCGTTTCACAATGTGAAATTTTGCTTTAATAACTCGCCTCCAGAAAAGATTTCATTTGCATGACTTTGTACCTCTGTAATAATATAAAAAAGTAAAAATGTACATGTATATGCCTTTTTGTAAGGCCGACCAAAAAAAAAAAAAAAAACAAGCTTTTAAATTAATTGTAGACTTGTTAGTCGAATTTGAATTTGAACGTAGTACAATTTAAGTCTGATTAAAGCGAGCTTTACACCGTTTAGGACTAGCACAACTAGGACTCAAGCTACTCTTGACAGGACACGGCCCTAGACACTAGATACACTGTGCACGCTCCACAGCTCCCACAACAGGCTTTGACTGAACAAAATGTGTAACAGTGGAAGAAGATGCTAACCATACGGAAATGTCATCTGTCTTAGGATAGCACTATGTCCAAAAGGGATTCCTACAAAAAGCACACAACACGTACGAAAAGTATACAGCGGTAAAGTTATCCATGCATTTCTTTTTTTTCTACCAGTTTTCTACTAGCTAACTTGCTTTTCAATTGTTTTGGTCTGTGACATAATAGATCACCCGGAAATTCAACACTAGCGAGCTGAAATGAAGCAGATCGGCACCTATCATAGCAGCGTTGGACGCACTTCAGTCAATAAATGGATTCTCCTGCTGTGCTTATATAACGGGACAAGAGCAGCAGTCTAATTAAACGCTCTAGCCGAGCCCTAATCACAGCTCCACATGTAAGTCTACAGAATGTACGATGACTCAGAAAAGGCGTGCAGCATTTTTCCGTGGCTTGGGAGTAAACGTGTGAGTAAGTGCTGTTTTCGCACTGTGCTCAGCAGTGAAATGAACACCGTCTCGGAGTGACACTTTTCACGCTCAGAAACATGGTGTTGTGTAAACCCGGGTTTAACCTGACGTCGGTGTCATCTCGTGTTCCTGTAGGTTTCAGCGTGACGCTGTCATTATAGACGCTGAGGTGAGGGAAGACGCCGCCCTGCACCAGCATGTGCACAAGGGCACGCAGGGTCACTGATCACCTTCAACCCTGCCATAGCAAGGAAAAAGGAGGAGATATGAGTAAGCAGCAGGGAGCTTCAACTGCAAGAGATAGAGGGCAAGACGAGACAAGAGAGAGTGAGAAATAAAGAAAAACAAGTGAAATTTTACAGTTAAATTAGGGTTTTTTTTAGCTCCTGGTGTTGTTTCGACAGGGTTGCCAGATCTCCACTTTTGATGAAATGTTTATTTATTTATTTTTATTAAATTTTTTATATTTAATTTTTTTTTTATCCATGCAAACATCTCCAAATTTATTTATTTGTTTGTTTATTTCTTTATTTTCATTTATTTTAATTGCTTAAAAGTGGGAAATGATTATGACCATTAACAGTAACATTTGAGTCAGTGTGAGGTCCTCACAAAGATACAAAAGTGTATGTGTGTGTGTGGGAGTGAGTGAGAGAGAGAGTGTGTTTAGGACCAAAAGGAACTAATGTCCTCATCGCAATAAGCACCGAGTCAAACATTTTCACCAAATATATATTTTTATTTATTTATTTATTTATTTATTTATTTATTTAAAAAGAAAAATGATTATGGACAGAACAGTAACCGCTGAGTCAGTGCAGTGTGAGGTCCTCACAAAAATACAAGTGTGTGTGTGTGTGCGTGTGTGTGTGTGTGCGTGTGTGTGTGTATGTTCTTGCTGTATAACGAGTCCCCCATGTCTCTACCCACAGCTCCAAATGTGACTTAATTACCACCCTGTGTGTTGTGTCCTCACCGCATCGTTACATTCTCTCTCTCTCTCTCTCTCTCTCTCTCTCTCTCACACACACACACACACACACACTCACACATGAGTGGTTCCAGAGGGCGAACCTGTGCATCTGTATGTCAGTTAGTGTCCCTGAGAGAAGCGCTCACAGTGTATAGAATGCTTGAGATATCATTTCTTCCCAGGATTTTACGTTGTTAATTCGTGTGCACAATTTGTCCCCACATTTTGTGAGGATGTTGAAAAATCTCCCGTGTGCATGCCTCATGTGAACCTGAGAGTTTGAAGTATTTTCTGTACATGTTTCTCTAGGCCATTCGATGTACAATGTTAAATGTAACTATAAACTGCAAAAAAAAAAAAAAAAATTAAATCTTAATTGTCAATCTGGAATGAGTAAACATTAGTCAAAAATTTTGCAAGCGGTGTTCAAGTCAAACCGGGACTTTTGATGAAATTTCAGGTGAATGAAGGCGTGTCCTGACTTTAATACGAGCCGTTCCTACATGTTTGCGCCAGTAAAGGAGTTCCTGGGAGGCCAGCGTTTCAGACGTGAAGCAGAAGAAGAAAAAAAAATCTATACACGTACTAGTGAAACACTCTGATAAGTGCATTAGTGTAGCAGGGGATTATATAGAGAAATCAATGGAGTTTTTACTCTCAGAATTGTGTTCTGCTATTCTGTACAATCAAAAGTCCCACTTTGAATTGATTTACTCTGATGGTATACAGTAGGAAATAAGGCCACTGATATTGGAAAATAATCAACACAGAGGTGATAAGTTCATAGTTATGGATAGAAAAGAAAGATCTTTCTAGAAAGTGTAACTGCGTGTTGTTGTGCAGTGATTTATCATTCCTAATTAGAGTCATTAGGAGGGAAAATAAATATAAATAAATTAACAAATTCTCTAGAATTCTTTTTTGTTGTTGTTGTTTTTTAACTAAGAGGGTCATGGTTAAGTTTAGGGATGGCACTAGGTGTAGTGTTAATTATCTGCTTTCATAATTATGTCAGTTGTAGATCTTCACAAAGATAATGAGTTAAATGTGTATCTGTGTGAGACCATTTTAGTGTGCTCGCTGTAAAGATAGGAGAATCGTAAGATTCACTTTACTCTGCAAATCATTAAAAAAGAGAGAGAGAGAGAGATGATATTCAACAATCCTGCTGATGGAAAAAGCGATAAAAAAGTTAAAGCATTTTTATAACTGTCTGTGTGTGTGTGTACTTCTCAGCTCAGATTTAGGATTTCTTTCCACTGCTCCCAAAGGAAGCACTGTGTAATGTCAGAGCAGGACACACTGCAATAAAGCATTACTCATGCCTCGCTTGGTTATAATTCACCAGCTGATATGCACCGAGATTGGAGGAGGAGGGGGGGGGGGGGTCATGGAAATATTTATTTATTTATTTATATATGGAAAACTGAATATAAGTCTAGTACTTGTACTATGGTGTTGATAAGAGAAATGATGAAACGATGTGCAATAAGTCTGAAATAAAACAATTTGGTGTGTCAATGTCGCCATGGTGAGATTAGTTTGATTTCTTTCCATTCACAAAGAGAGTAAGATTTCTTAGACTTATCTTCACAGACATGAGGAAGTTAGTAGACACCTACAGTTTTATTATGAAACGTGTTACATTCCTGAACAAGCAAGTTTCAGCTATTTTACTATATGTTTGCTGTTCTGCCTTTTTCTTTAAACTGAACTACAAGAGGTGTTCAAGTCAAACCAGGACTTTTAAAACAGAACACAGTTATGGGAGTCGAAATGTTGTGCGTTCCAGTTGGCCTGAAGTACCCTGCGGAGTACGCGTCACGGTCTGTTCAGCCACGTCAAGTGTGATTCCAAACCTCACGGAGCGAAAATGTTCAGTTCAAAGGGAACCGTGAACCATTGAGTGAACAACAGGTCACTGGAAAAGGGAATAAAAAATTTCCCATGAGTCATTTTGTCTTGTTTGAGCGTGAAAAAAATGGAGGACACAAAAAATTAAAAATATTTTAATTTAATCAAGAAATCCAAAAAAATGAGAGAACTTAATGAAAATTCTGAATATATTGAATGAAACGTGAGAATATTGAATGAATTCTGAATATATGGATTGAAAACTCTATATATATTGAATGAATTCTGAATATATGGATTGAAAACTCTATATATATTGAATGAAGATTCTGAATATATTGAATGAACTGTGACAATATTGAATGGATTCCGAATATATGGATTGAAATATATATATATATTGAATGAATTCTGAATATATGGATTGAAATATATATATATCTTGAATGAATTTTGAATATATTGAATGAAAAGTCTGAATATATTGAATGAAACATGACGTCATCGAAACACAGCGCCATCTTTAGAAAGGACGAGTGAGTCAGCGAGAAACTTGGTTGCTGCAATTGTGAGAAATGACGAGATGGTGAACACATTGATGAGTGCGTGTCCGGCCCAAAGTACACAAATATTATATTACAACATAAATTCATAGGTTTATTGTTATCAAATATGATATAACTATTATAATTAACCCTTGGCACGTGACAGGTGTCGAGACCATGAATACAAATTTTCATAGAATGTTTATTTTGTGGCACATTTATTTTACAGGGATTTGTCATGTAATACAAACATGCTTGCACTAAATAAATATTTATGATGAAAAATCTAACGAAATGATTTTTATTATTAAATAAGAAATATCAAAAATACATCTTGTATATAAAAAAAATAATTTATATTTTTTCCCTATACTACATGTAATTTTTTTTATAATGCTTATTTTATAATCAAATCCATTTGGTCTAATTTGTAATTTCTAAATCATAAACCTAGAAATTTCTGTTCTAATATAATATTCGACAGAATTAAATAGGGGGGGCAATCTGTAGGGGGGCATTTTAGCGCATAACACCGGTCTTCCGCGGTGAAATAGCGAATAAATGTCTTCATCTGTAGTCTGATACTGAGTGCGGCTTGTGCCACCACTTTGGGCCGGACACGCACTCATCAATGTGTTCACCATCTCTTCATTTCTCACAATTGCAGCAACCAAGTTTCTCGCTGACTCACTCATCCTTCCTAAAGATGGCGCTGTGTTTCGATGACGTCATGTTTCATTCAATATATTCAGACTTTTCATTCAATATATTCAGACTTTTCATTCATTATATCAGTTTTCAATCCATATATTCAGAATTCATTCAATATATTCATATATTCAATATATATAGAGTTTCAATCAATATATTCGGAATCCATTCAATATTCTCACGTTTCATTCAATATATTCAGAGTTTTCATTAAGTTCTCTCATGAATATTTTCCTAAACGGCATGCCATATAAAGATGTATGGATATATATATATATATATATATATATATATATATATATATATATATATATAAATCTCCATACCTCTTTAATTGATTAATAATAATAATCAATCATTTATTTACAGGTTATACAAGTTTTAAGAATATGTT
The DNA here is from genome assembly GCA_013621035.1 of Clarias magur. NCBI lineage: Eukaryota > Metazoa > Chordata > Actinopteri > Siluriformes > Clariidae > Clarias > Clarias magur. The sequence continues at coordinate 205,449 of QNUK01000797.1, forward strand.
TTATAATGGTATGAGTTTTTGTTTTCGAACTTCGCTATTCAAGGCAACAGTGCTAAGCACTAAGCTAACTTGCCGCGTAAACAATGCTCTGCGTTACAATAACCATACGGTTATATTACGTTTAAACCACATCCCATAAATTTAGAACTATTTGAGGAGAACAAATAAACAGAGATCGCTAGTTCGAATCCCGGGTGGTGCTGTAACCTCTCGCAGCCGGAGCTCTAGAGAGAGCTGATTGGCCGAGCTCTCTCAGAGGGGAGGGATGAGAGGTACATAGTGCTCCGACATTAATCACGGCTCTACAGCCAGTCAGGGGCGTCTGTGAGCTCGCGCAGCGGAGGGAGCGGATAGCGCTGTCCTCCGAGTGTGTTACGCCGCCCCCAACGGTGCGCGAGCGAGCAGTTCGAAAAAGATGCGATCGGCTGGCGTTATGTAGTTCGGAGGAAACACGTGATAGTCTTCGGCCCTCCTGACCGAGTGGTAGTGGTAGCCTTAATGTGGGAAACCCCTAGTGACAGGGAGGAATTGGACACGACTAAAATAGGGAGAAAATCTGGAAAAATCAAAAAAAAAAAAAAAAAAAACTAAGTTGCTAAGTAACTAATTAACCTAGTTGTTTTTTTTTTTTACAAATAGAAATTTCTAACATTGCTACTGCACTCATACTGTATGTCAATTAAATATTACGTGTGCGTGTGTATATGTGGTATTTAAATAATGTAGTGTGTGGATTTGCATTCTAATATACTTTTTTGTTGGGTTTGGAGCTGTTTCCCTTTTTTATCTACTTTTACTACTGGGAAAAAATCTAGTAAACATAAAAAAATAAATAAATAAATAAATAGCTCAGTGCATCGTGAATGTCACATGTCTGTCACTGTCTCACTCATCATGGCAATGCTTTGCGTCATATTTGCGTGAGGTGACATGGAAAAGATCCACGAAATATTTGCTCCGTGCAGATCTTTCACTGGTGTCCCACAAGGCTCAGTGCTCAGTTCTCTTTTCTTTACCTTTCCATCTAAACCATTTCCCTTGGTGATGTAATCACTTCACATGACAGCTCCTCCTGTCACCGTGATGCAGATGCCACCTATATCATCCTTTCCTTCCCAGCAGCAAAGATCCCGCGTTGGTACTCTGATCGCTGTAGACATCTTAAAAAGGACCCCGTATCAGAGAAGACTGGTTAAAGGAGTTCCCGGGAGGCCTGCGCTTCAGGCATTAAGCAAGCCTGTGCGAATTTGCTGCTGCTTTAGAAACAATAAGGTATTAGAATGAGAAAGGGATATGAAATTAATCAGCACCGATCAGGATTCATTCATGTTTGTGACATTCAAGTGTCATAAAAAAGTCTTCCTGACTCGCATTTCTTTCCAGTTTAGTGGTTCATTCTGACTCATGCGCAATGCTCACTTACATACGGATAACAAAACACTTTCACTCTCAGGACGTCTGCAAGTGCCATAAATATCAGTGTTGAAAATGCATTTCATTTACATTTTCAGCGCCGTTATTTATGGCACTTGCAGATGCTCCAAAAAAAAATAAAACAAGAAACATATGCACTCAAAAATATCATGCATGTTGAATGGTTTTCAACATTTCTCTCATCACCAGCACCGGTCCTGCTCACACTGCTCAATGCAAGGAGTAAGTGTACTAACTTATTAGCGGTTTTCTGTAAGTGAAAATGAACAGTGTATTTTGATTTCATTTTTAGAGCCAACTCGTAAAACAGGTTGTAATGTGCAATCTGCTACCTAGTGCCATCATAATCTGTATAACTACAATAAAACAATCGTAATATAACTACAATACAGCAAACCTCAATATTGATAAGCAGGGTTAGGGTTCGAACATGGATACAAAAGAAATAATAAAAAAAATTTAAAAAAAACTCTGGTGGGTGCAGTTTGAGATTAGATTTACAAATTACTATTAAAGAGATTACAAAGATTTGAATGTACAGTATTGACAGTGGTGACGTTAACAGCACTGATTTGTCAAAAGGTTTCTATTAATGTGGTTTTTTTTTTTTTTTTTTAATAGGACATTTTTATACAAGGACATGTATCAGATGGTGTCAGATATCAATGAGATATATATGATGAGATTTCCTGTAAGGAGATGTTTATTTCGGATTCACGGAAGGAATTCTGCAGTGTCTGAGATTTGTACTATACAGATGCCAAGCTTTAAATTCCTGGCCTTTCAAGTCTAACGTCAAGCTGCTCCCATCGAGGGGTCACTACAGCGGACCGTCCGATCCGCACACCACTTGACACAGTTTCTTTTAATGCCGAATGCACTTCCTGATGGTAACCTCCCATTTTGTTCGGGCTTGCGACCGGCAATAGCTTCAAACCCAGGTCTTCCACATAGCAGGTGAGAAACCTACCACTGAGCCACTAATGCCCATTTAAGTCTAACTTCAAGTGAAAGGAAATAAAAGAGAGGCGTGTGAGTGAACGACTGATTATTTAAAGCTGCTGTAACACAAGTGATAAACACTTCTGCAACATTGAATGTAACATGCACGTTAAATATTAAAACTGTTGGCATTTTGGGACGAGCTGTTATTATAGGACAAGATCTACATCACTCCGTTGGTTAGTCTGTTGTGTGTTACTGCCTTAGCCGGGGAATAAAAGAAAGCAATTGACTAAACATCTGGCATTCGCAAGATGTGAGGTTTTTCATTTGTTAGTTAAATTGCTCTCCTAGACATTTTAAATAAATGCTGATTGAAGCAAAATACAAGCACACACACACACACATAGGGTCATGTCATTAGCCACTGTAGTGCACTTATTAGGAAGTACGGATCTGTTTTTTTTTTGCCCATATCAGCATTTCTGATGTACACACACACACACACACACACACACACACACACACACACACACACATGCGCTTGTTCAGGCCCACTGGTTTTGTCTCAGTGAATTTTGCCCTGATTTGTGATCAGGAGGTTGAGTTCAGCGAGTTCACTGAGTGCAGTCGGTGTGTTATGATGTCGGTTTTATCATTAATAAGATAATAAAGTGTATTATAGTTACTGTACATGTGAAGGCAGTGACTGTGGACTGAGTACAGAGGTCTTTGAGTGAAAAAGTCATAAACAGGGTGGAGATTAAAACTATGAGGTGCTGATTTTTTTTTTCCACAAACGTCAGTAAAGTTTAATGAAACCTTATGATGGTTAAAACTCTCTCTCTCTCTCTCTCTCTCTCTCTGTGTGTGTCACAAAATCCTTTATTCAGCGAGAATGGTTTTTTTACTTCACTATTTTGTTCCTTCAGTTAAATAGAATAAAAGAGAATAAATCCACTCTAGATATCTTAAGATTGCCTTTAGATGGTCTAAATATATTAATATGCTAATATATATATATATATATATATATATATATATATATATATATATATATATACATATTTTTTGTTTGTTTTGTTTTGTTTGTTTGTTTGTTTTTTAACTACTGATATTTCTTTTGGACAAGGTTCTCAGTGGAACATACAGTACAAATTTTCTATCACAAGAATATTTGATGACCCTTGATTTACAATTTATTTCTTCAGAGTCAGTAAGTATTATCTGGATAGTTGAGGGTTCTTAGGATCTTTAAGCGTTTCCTCAGAAAGACAATCAATCAAAGAGCGTCGAATGATTTTCGATTGATGCTTTATTATGATTTATTTTCGAATTAAGATATTTTTGCTAAAGCTTAGTGGTTAGCACCGTTAACCACGTTGCACTTCCAGGGTCCGTGTTCGATTCCCAAGTTTGCATGGTGTCCCTGTGCTTGGTGGGTTTCCTCCGGGTACTCTGGTTTCCTCCCAAAGTCCAAAGACATGCGGATTATTCTTACTGGAATTCCCAAATTGCCTGTAGTGTGTGTATGTGTGTGTCCTGTGATGGATTGGCGCGCCGGGTACTCCGGTTTCCTCCAACAGTTCAAAGACATGCAGGTTCGGCTCACTGGCGGTATAGACAATGAATGGGAACAGAATTTACAAAATGAAAGTGTAAAGTGTGATGTATAATAATAAAATATAAAACTATAGAAGTGTAAAAAAAAATATGGTGTGTGAGTATGACAACAGCAGTATGATATGAAGCAGGAACTGATCTGAGATGTGTGTCAGCAGCAGTGTGATGTGTGTCCGTGTCCTGAAGTGCAAGTTAGTCCTCATTTTAAGTGCAAACACAAAATGTGCAACATGTGTGGAATGTGCTACATCATGATTCTAGTGTTAGTAGAAGTGTGTGTGTATGTGTGTGTATGTGTGTGTGTGTGTGTGTGTGTGTGTGTGTGTGTGTGTGTGTGTGTGTGTGTGTGTGTGTGTGTGTGTGTGTGTGTGTGTGTTATGTGGAAAAACGCAAATCAGATTAGTTGAGTCCTATGTGGTGTTCTAGTTGAGCACGCGTGAAGAAGCTTCTCCTCAGTCTCTATGTTGGCTTTCAGCGAGCTGAAGCGCTTTCCTGACCAGAGAGAACAGTCTATTGCTAGGGTGGCTGAGATCCTTCACGATCTTCCTGGCCTTGGTCTAGCACCGCTTGGTATGGATGATGCACTCAGCTGAACGCACCACCCTCTGTAGAGCTGATCTGTCCTGCATGGTGCTGTTCCCGTACCCAGGTTGTGATGTTTCCCTTAGTTAGCTCACTATGGTGCAGGAATAAACGTTCCTAAGCACCTTGGATGGCAATCTAAAGAGTTTCACCACAGTGTTAATGTGACAGGTCCTGCGTGAGGAGAACTCTGATGTACCATAAGCTGTCCACTCTCTCCACTGGGATCCCATAGATGACGGGGACCTGGTAGTTCCTCTCCTTTGTGCTCTGGTACACTATTAACTCCTTTGTCTTGCTGATGTGAAGAGCGGTCGGAGCGGTCATGACGGACCATATTGGTCATTGAAAAGTTTCCTTGAAAAGGCCAAAAACACTCGTCAGTTCTGGATATAAGCGCTTTTCTAAGCATGTAGTGGACTATATCCTGTATGACACCGAACACTATGAGGTTCTACAATGATACGAGGTCCTGAAAAAATATTTCTGGAACCATTTCACTTACAGTAGTTTCGTTGGATGTCTCCATAGAATCATTTAGGTTCTCAAACATCTTATAAGTTTAAGGGTTTAAGTTGAACTTTCTGCTCAGAATGTGCACCGACAATGGCGTGTAGGTCTACAATTATTTGCTGGAATTAAATTCTACTATGTGCAGATTTATAATCTTAGTAACATTAGCTTAAATATTTTAAATAGAGTTTACGTTGAGCATTTCGACTTTACCCAATCTTGTTCCTTAAATGAATAATGTAGATTAGACAAAAACTAAAAGGCACCACAGTGGCTTCGTCGGTTGGAGGTTCAAATTTTGACTAGAGTTGCCTCGGTTTCCTCCGAAAATGTGGCACAAAGACATGCGGTGTAGGATGATTGGTGTTTACAAATTGCCTGTACTGTACAAGGTGGGTGAAAAGTATCTAGGCATTAAAATCTAGTAATAAAGTCCATATTTCTAATATAAATTTATTGAAACAAAATGTGCTTTTTTACATAGGAAAATGAAAGCATATTATATGATACTACACATTTACTATGGTACTACATGTTCTATAGTATCTTGTCAATTTTGTCTAGTTCATTTTCACCCTATATGTTGTATGAGTGCGAGTGGCTCCTTGAAACCCTACACAGAATAAGAGGTGTGGATAATTGATATGAGGATAGATGGAAGTCAAAATAAAGTGTCATAAATAAAGTTAGAGGAATATAAATGCATGGCAGGACAGTGGTGTAGTGCTTAGCGCTGGTTTCATGCACCTCCAGGGTCGTGCGCTTGATTCCCATGTTCATGGAGTTTGCAGTGTTCTCACCGTACTTGTAGGTTTCCTCCGGAGCAATACTCCATGGACGCTCTCATCCAATGCAAACATGAACCATAATAGGCATGCGCATACATGGTAAGGATCTTTAGCAATGAATGCTTAACTTGCTTAAGGTTAATGTGGTATGGTTTCTTAGTGGATAGAGCTGTTTCCTCGCATCTCCAGGGGATTGCTCTGACTCAAATTTTGGATCCAGATGGTGCTTGTAGAGTTTGCGTGTTCTCCCTGTGCTTGGTGGGTTTCATGATTGGTGTTTACAAATTAGCCATAGTGTATGAATGGATGTGTGAGTGTGTGTGCTTGTGCCCTGTGAAATAAATAGTAAAGAGAAATGTAATAAAAATTTTAAAAAATAATTCAAATCTTTGTAAAAGAAAAAAAAAACACTATTGTTAACAATTATTCAAATGAAAATTGAAACCATATTGTAATACAGTTGAACCTGGATTGCGAGTAACTTGGTTTACGAGTGTGCCGCAAGACGAGCAAAGATTTGTAATGAATTTTGACTTGAAAAACGAGCATGTCCTGGTTTACGAGTGCCAAGTTTTTTGACACCGACACACACACACACACCGACACACGCACACACTCTCTCGCCTTTACACCCCCTCCCCGTCTTCAAACAGACACACACACACTGCTCTACACAGAAACTCAGCTCTGTCGCGATTCTTTTCAAAGGTAAGGCGCAGGTTCATTTGTTTTTTGTTTTTTTTTTACTTTACAGCAGTGATTCCGTTAGTCTCGTTAAAACAATGTTTCCGTTGTGTGTGTGTTTGTTGTGAAACTTGAAAAGCGAGGTGGGGGGAGGGAGGAGGAGTTTTACTGTGTAATACGAGGTGAGGGAAGGGGCTAATTCCACACACACACACACACACACATACACGGCGCCTGCACGCACAAACGGAAACATTTATCTGTTGGGATTTATTTAAACTTTTTTTAAAGGTAAAGTGCAGGTTAACTTGTTTTATTTTTACTTTATATATTGTATTAATTATTTTTCTGTATTTATTTTTTTGGGCTGTGGAACGAATTATTTGAGTTTTCATTATTTCTTATGGAAAGATTTGATTTGGTTTACGAGTGTTTTGGAATATGAGTCCGCTTCCGGAACGAATTATGTTCATAATCCGAGGTTCCACTGTATACTATAATAGCATACTATAAAATAATTCCTTCATTGTTTAAGAACGAGTTATGCAAATTCAATTTTCCCATTATTGTGCTCGCTGGCAATTACAGTAAACAAGCCGATTAGATTTTCCACAAATTCTGACCTTATATAAGAAGATCCTCTCCCTCTGATTTGTTGGGCAGCTCTCCTGCTATCTGCATGGGTGTAGCTAAGCAGAAGCTCATTTACATAAACACCTAAATGGTACTTTTGGAGGAGGAGTGTAACAGGGAATTTAAGGTCTTAAAAACATTATCTTATCACTTTGATTCATACACATTCACATTTCATACAAACTTCCATCATTTTTTTGATTGTGTAAAGCTGCTTTGTGTAAAGCTGACGGTTCATGAGTGATGTATTGGTGCTGGCACATACGTATGTGCTACATCATTCTGCATTTCTGTATTTCACGTGTGGAGAGTGACACAACACGTTCTAACCATTGTTTCCTAATCCTGATCAACTAGCATCTCAAAACCAGACTCTCTTTATCGTACGCTCTCCTTTCAACCCCATGATTTCATTTTTCGTTATTTTTCCGTATTGCAATAATGCCTCTCTGACTGACAGCTCCTTCCCCCTTGGGCTCGCCGTGCGCTCCGTTATCCTCTGCCGAAACCTCGTGCGATTGTAAAAGCACGCACAAACCTCAATCTTAGTTTTTCGGGACTTATTTTCCAGTTCAGTCTTCATGTTAGTTCTGTCTTTTTCACACACAGCTACGTTGGCACTGAAGCCCCCCGAGGATGAGGCGTTTTTGTTTTTTTTGTGCTCTTCCTCTGGCAGTCAGGCGCAGTGTTAATACCCTTCACTCTGAGTAAGGAGCTTTAGCTCGCTCACTTTAGCTTCAGCCTGGCCCTCTGAGGAATTCTTTCATCTCATCTTCAAGTCAACAAACTGCAGATGAGATCTGTTAGCAGATAGATAATACGCTTCATGGAGTCGGTACAGCACAGTCAGCAGGGAGCGCTGAAATAAACCTGTATAAGGACATTGCTGCATGCGCAGGCTTAGCTGTTCTAACCATTTTACTCACGGAAAATTCTGTTTCAGTTATGCTGATTTTTATTCCTCAGCAGTTTATAAAATAGCACTTGATCCAGCACAGTATATATATTTCGCGTTTTTCTTATACTGTGTGCACAACATAATGAATACTCGAGATGCTAAACAGACATCTTGAAATTTTATTGTGACATATTTTCTTTTAGTTCCCATTACATTTGTACATTCTGCTTAGAATCTCCATGTACGACAAATCAAACTGGGACTCACAGTATGATTGTGCAGAATACCGCAACGCAGTTCTGAGATTTAAAGCTCCATTTATTTCTCTATATAACCCTCTGCTACATCAATGCACTTATCCCAGTGTTTCACTAGTGCTTGGACACCATCAACATACAAAGTTGTCTCAGTACGCCGGAGGTGTGATCGAACTGCCTGCTTTACGTCTGAAACGCTGGCCTCCCAGGAACTCCTTTAATGACCCCATCGTGTGGAAAGTGAAGTCAGGACTCTACAGAGGATGTGGCGAGCGCTAACTCCCAGCCAAGTTCCTGTAATGCCCAAGTGGCGTTGGTGTATGATTGTGTGTACAGTTCCGACAGAGTGATCTGTCGATTTTCAAGAGTCACTCGCTGAATGTTCACAGGAATGACTGCGGTCGGCTCCGAGCCACCTTTTTGTCTTTTGCTCGATTTCGATGTTTTACTGCAGCTCCAACATACCATGCTTGGAATCTTCTGTAAATGTCAACCGTCGCTTTCATTCACCAGGAGTTTCATCCCAACTCCCGGTTTGACTCGAATGCATGTGTGTTTCGACGCACGCATATAGAAGGAGCATCATTTTCACCAATACCGTATCACCAGCATGACGCATCTTCTTCAGCAATTAAAATAAAGAGCCCATGGCAGTGGTCCAGCATGATGTTGACATCAGCGCACGTTAAATATAACAGTCTGGCTCACAGCTAGTCATTCTACCATTTATCCGTGCTTTTCTATAAATACACGCTTCCCTGCTCATAATTACAGCCCTCTCAAAGCTGTTTAGATGGGAGGAGGACAGTACAGAGAGGAACAACAAAAAAAAAAAACTGTGCGTGTGTGTCTAGTGTGTCACTCTCGCACAAGCCATCGTTAGGTCTGTTTGTTGTTTGGGATGTAGATCACTCACAGCTCACGATGATAATAATGGTGCTTTTTTATATCTGGGCTGAATGAGGGAGATGCGTAGTGCATACTACATCAGCCTGACTGTCAGCATTTCTGTGTGTGTGTGTGTGTGTGTGTGTGTGTGTTTTTCATCTTTTAACAGTGTAGTTCACTGATATTATCATCAAGGGTGGAACTATTTGTATTTAAGTCTTTTTAGATCTACATATCTGTATCTGCATTAAGATTTGAACCCAAAGTGGGCGTGGCCTAGAACCACTCACTCACTCACTCACTTAGAAAATGTGATATAAACCAGATGTAGAAATATCAGCAGTGTCAGCGTGGTGTGTGGATGCTGCCCCTGACAGTTCCTCAGCCTCAGCTCCATCACTCCAGTCATCTCAGTTAGAGATGTTTTCTGTCAGCACAAATTTATCTAATGAACTGAGTCATTTCTATTTCTACTCCACTCCTCCAACACATGATAGTCACCAGCTTGGGAGGATGAAGACTGACCCATGATTCTTGTCAGACAAATCATTTATATATATATATATATATATATATATATATATATATATATATATATATATATATATTTTATCTCTGAACATGCTGCATCACATTGTGGTGTAACACACTCCGAGGTAAGCTCCATCAGCCTTTTCTGTATACATTACCTCCCAGACATGAATGATTAGTGTATGTCATGCCACCCCGAGAGAATGGTGACCTTTTGTCCTGTTATATCCATTTCCTGGGGTAGCTGTGGCACGGTCAGGGTTTCTGGGTTTTGGCACTATTCCTTCTTGCACCAGTTTCCTTTTCTTGACTAGAGAGAAAAGAGATGCCCTCTCAACGGCGTGGTCTTCTCAACTCAACATCAAATCAATTCCACATGGCGGCTCACAGCATAACCTCCTTACCTTTAAAACCAGTTTGTTTCTTTGTTGCCTATACCATATATGGACAAAAGTATTCGTCCACGTCTGTTAATGATTGAATTCGGGTGTTTCAATCAATCACACCCCTTATCTCCAGTGAAGGGCAATCTTAATGCTTCAGTGTACCAAGACATCTTGGACAATGCTACGTTTCGAACTTTGTTGCAACAGTTTGTTGAAGACCCTTTTTTGTCCATAATGACTGTAGCCCCAGTGCAGTCTTCGGTGTGGGAGAACTTGACCGGCCCTAACACCGAGCCCTGACAGCAACCCCATCGAGCACCTTTGGGATGAACTGGAACAGACACTGAGAGCCAGGCCTTCTCATCCAACATCAGTGCTCTGACATCATAAACGCTCTACAGAATGAATGGACATGAATTCACACAGAAACACTCCAACATCTTGTGGACAACCTTCCAAGGAGAGTGGATACATTGTCAGTGCAGGTTTGGCAAATATATTATTATTATTATTATTATTATTATTATTATTATTATTATTATTATTATTATACATTTAAGAAGACAATAGCTTGCAAGATTTCCCACTAGCAAAAGATTCCATTCTTCAGGACAATATTGTTAAAAATTCTCTTTCTTGCTGAAGCAAAGGCTTTTGGATAGAGCAGGTTGGTGAGGGAATGAGTAAAGTGAACAGGAACTCTAACTAACTCCTTGAATTAAATCTAATTTAAAAAGTGATTTTAAAAGGTACAGTTCACTTTTTAATCCTTTCAGAGTTATTAATTAATTGCTGTGATATAAGAGGAATCGCAGAGAGATGTAGGACGGATATAAAGTGTTCCTCTGAACCCCAAACTGGGCAACAGGTCAAAACCTTTCAGGCCTTTCAGCTAGTGCACATTTTAGGATACGGTGACCTCATCATCATGATCACATGGTCATCTTCAGTGTGAATGCTGAAACTCCCATCTGACCAACATAATTACCAACAACAAGAGCTAAAGATAACTCGTACATGTGTGAAAGAGTCGGGGGAAAACGCTTACACAGCATTGTTTTATCCAAAAGGGTTCAAGGTCAGATTATCAGTCCACTGGCTGATCCAAGAGTGACCACATTCCACAAAGAACATCACAATAGACAGATTGAGAATGAAAAAAAAAAAATGCATGGATGGATAAAAAGAAACCGAACCTCAAAGGACACGCCAGACCTAGAGAGGTTGACTTTTACTCCTCTTACTCCTAATATCGCTTTAATCTCTTTTAATCCCCCCATTAGCCAAATAGTGGTCTGTCCCAACAACAGCATCGTTTACTTCATTTACTTGGATGGATAGATGGATGACATTATGCATTTTTTTTCCTTTCTTTTTTTTTTTTTTCTTTATTCCTCTTAGACCACATAATCTGTCTGCACATATCAGCTTTATTATTCCCTAAAGCACAGCAAGCCACACATTTATCCCTTTAGAGCTCAGTTTAATGCATAACGCAATTCCTGAAGAGTTTTCCATGGCAAGAAATGAACAGTGCAAAACTCTGACACTGGAGACTCCTTTCAGAAATTTTAAATAAACATCTTCTTACTGGTTATTCGTTAAATATTAACATTTATGTTATGTTATGTTGATTTTAGTTAACGGCAGAACTGTGGCTTAGTGCTTATCACTGTGGCTGCGCTCCTCCAGTTGAGGTTGAGGGTTCGATTACCGCCTCAGGGTCTGTGTGCGTGGAGTTTACATGTTCTCCCTGTGCCTGGTGGATCGCCTCTGGGTTCTCCGGGTTCCTCCGGCAGTCCAAAGACATGCAGGTTGGGTTAAATTCCATCCCTAAATTATTTGTAGTGTGTGCGTGTGTGTGCCCTGTGATAGATTGGTACCCTGTCCGGGATCATGTCCTACTGTAAATCTCCTGGGATTGGCTCCAGGCTGCCGTGGCCCTATAGAGGACGAAAAGATTTTAGGCTGTTTTGAAATGTTGTTCTAATCTTCTTTGGTAATGATGCTGAGCATTATTTTTATTCAACAGTAGTAATAACAGGACTTGGAAACGGATCAAAATGCAAGATACCAGATAAAATATTTTCTATAATTATTGAACTGTTATTAAAGTATTATAACTATGCAAGAGAGTGAGGATAAGGACTTGGCCAAGAACACAGTTGGAGACCAGAGAACCTTCTATAGAAGCTGTGGGAGGACTGGAGATGCTCACTGTGCTTAGGAGTAAAGGGCTGGAGGCAGATGGAGAACAGGTCCAAACAGGCAGAGGTCAGGTTCACAGGCACAATCAGAAAACAGGCAAAAGGCTAGAAATAATTTAAAAAAAACTCTGAGGCAGAATCTAAAATCCAATTATCAGTCCAGGGGCCAGATATCCAGAGAGTATATGTGTATACTTAGGCAGACAGGATTACCAACAGTGAGCAGGGTAAGAGCAGGCAGGGCCAGGCACACAGCGAATCCAGGAAACGGGCAGATGGCTGGAACGCTCAAACACGACGTGAAAGAGACAATCTGGCAAATTGACTGAAAACTGAGCCTGGTTTAAACAGATAAGGAGAGAGCTGAGTTAAATGAGCACAGGTGCAGGTAATAAGGAGCCCCATGCTGGAGCAAGGGACAAACCGAACATGTAGGAGTGCACAGGAATGAACCAGGAAGGTGAAGCAGGAAGTGCATGGAACCATTATTATTATTATTATTATTATTATTATTATTATTATTATTATTGATGATGATGATGATCTTCAATTATATAAAATGTGCAAATAAAAATAAAAGATAAACTTTTTGAAAATAATATTTTCATTATTGTATAATTATTGTATAGTACGCTGCTGTGGGTGTACAGTACATCCGAACAGCAAAACCAAAATCTATTTATTTTACTAACCTTTAGCCTTTACCATGTCAGTGTAGAAAAAAAAAAAAAAAACTTTCCCAAAGAAACATCAAAAGATTCTTCATAAATACAAATATAAATAATCCCATGCTGTAATATTTAGATGCTCAGCATGTCCCTGTGTCTCAGCTCACAGAAATGAAAGCAATGCATAGCGTAGCACACATTTATTTTTCATCAGACCTTCATCAGTTATTCATTCTGGACTTTCCACCCTATCATTCAGGCTCATTCATGATGCAAGTCAATTTCTTCCCCCTTGCTCTTTTCTTGTTCATTCCTAACACCGATGATGTTCTCACAATTCCCTGCTGCCTCACCCAGCTCACAAAGAAAGTAAGACACCATAAGTGTTCTGCACAGGTTTAAGCTAGGCTAGGCCAGGCTAAGCTATGGTGTTCAGGACATTAGGTGTATTAAATGCATTTACAGGATGTATCTGTAATAGTTAATGAACCCTGGACATGTGAGAACATTTCTAAGCCATCTACATTTCAAAACCCACAAACAAGCTCGTCCACTCAACACAGAAGAGCGTCGTTCACATCCTGATGTTATCGATTGGTGCAGTTCCCATTTCTGACCACTAGGTTCACTAATAGCTCACTCATTGCTTTATCCTGTATACAGGGGCGCGGGAGGGCGGTAGCCTATCCAAGTTTGGATACATCCTGGATGGGATGCCAATCCATTGCAGGACACACAATGAACAGTTGTGAGATTTGTCAATTTGGCAACGCCAGTTATCCTAATCTGCGTGTCTTTGGACCGTCGGAGGAAACCGGAGTACCCGGAGGAAACCCAACAAGCACGGGGAGCGCAGGCAAACTCCCTGCACGTGTGGGAATTGAACCTGGAACCTAGAGCTGTAAGGCGACAGTGATAACCACTACTCCACCGTGCCGCCACACTAATAGCTTGAATCAAGTCAATTAAAATGGTGTCTAACAAAAAGCAACTTTTTTCCACATACTGTAGAAACACTTTACATTACTGTTCAACAACTCACCGCTGTTGCAAGTGCACTATTCAGTCACTCAATGGGACCTAATAAGTAGTTCTATGTTAACATTTTATTATTGTCACTATTCCTATTACCTACTAGGTATTTCTCATCAATTACTCAAGAGGTTTACTATTAATTATGCAGTAATTATCGAATCTTTACCAGTCATCACTTCACTTGTTTTAATTTTCTCCTGCACAACTACTAGCTCTCTGTGACTCTCTTATAATAACGACTGAATAATTGATGATTACACCAATACTTATTCCCAATGGCGAAGTCTTACCTTCCTTCTGGAGATCTACTACCTAATAAACCTTAACCTGCATCAAAAGGTAAATGTTTATGCTATGAGACAGAAACCCAATACCAGTATTGCGTCCCAATCGAGGATGATGAGATGAGATGAGATGAGATGAGATGAGATGAGATGATGAAATCTCAATAAACACCAGCTGTATTATTAGTGCTGTGAGATTTTTATTTAGACCTTAGTTATTTTTTGTTATTTCTTTTCTATATATATACACACGTGGACAAAATTGTTGGTACCCTTCGGTCAATGAAAGAAAAACTCACAATGGTCACAGAAATAACTTTAATCTGACAAAAGTAATAATAAATAAGAATTCTATGAATGTTAACCAATGAAAGTCAGACATTGCTTTTCAACCATGCTTCAACGGAATTATAAAAAAAAAATGAACTCATGGAACAGGCCTGGACAAAAATGATGGTACCCCTAACTTAATAGTTTGTTGCACAACCTTTTGAGGCAATCACTGCAATCAAACGATTCCTGTAACTGTCAATGAGACTTCTGCACCTCTCTGCAGGTATTTTGGCCCACTCCTCATGAGCAAGCTGCTCCAGTTGTTTCCGGTTTGAAGGGTGCCTTTTCCAGACAGCATGTTTCAGCTCCTTCCAAAGATGCTCAATAGGATTGAGGTCAGGGCTCATAGAAGGCCACTTTAGAATAGTCCAATGTTTTCCTCTTAGCCATTCTTGGGTGTTTTTAGCTGTGTGTTTTGGGTCATTGTCCTGTTGCAAGACCCATGACCTGCGACTGAGACCCAGCTTTC
The DNA here is from genome assembly GCA_013621035.1 of Clarias magur. Taxonomy (NCBI): domain Eukaryota; kingdom Metazoa; phylum Chordata; class Actinopteri; order Siluriformes; family Clariidae; genus Clarias; species Clarias magur. The sequence goes on from QNUK01000797.1 coordinate 220,604, forward strand.
TGACACTGGCCAGCACATTTCTCTCTAGAATCCCTTGATAGTCTTGAGATTTCATTGTACCCTGCACAGATTCAAGACACCCTGTGCCAGATGCAGCAAAGCAGCCCCAGAACATAACAGAGCCTCCTCCATGTTTCACAGTATAAATGTATAAATGGTTATGTGGTGATATGCCTGAAAAATGGCTATACTGTCTCGCTTCAAACAATAATCATTTAAAATGAAAAATGTTTTAAGTATTGATACAAAAATTGGTGTAAGCTTCCAGAAGTATATGACCTGTGAAAATCATTGGTTAAATTGTTTTTATTTTGTCTTTTTTTTTTTTTTTTTGGTAAAAGCTTAAAAAGCAAAAAAAAAGATCTGTAGTGTCCGTAACCAGGTTGGATTCATGTTGCAGTATCTTAACAGTTTTGCATTTTATAATAATACACTTTTTCAGGTTTATGTCTTTTAATGTGGAATTTAAACTGGCGAAACTGGAGTTTCATCTGAGTGACAGTTAAGATCGTTAAAAGATTTGAATTCGAAAACGTTCCGGACACTAAAACATAAAAGGCCATGGAACTGTATTTATCAAAATGTGTTTCTTTTTAGTTTATAAAAATATAAATGTGTAGCATATTCACAAGGGAACAAAGCATGGATCGGGAGATAAGAAGCATCAAGTATTATGAAAAATGTTGTTATATGATCCTATCTGAAAATTCACTTTTTACCACCAATACCACAAGATGTCTTTTTTTTACCCACAAGATGTAAGTTGCATTTTCTATCGCGTTGTTTTTAAGGCGAAAAATCGAAATGGATTGGTCTAGACACAAATGAAAAGAAAAATTGAAATCGCGTCTAAGGCTGTGGTGATGTAAACATGCGGAACTGTCATATTCTGAATAATAACCCACTGCTCTGGAGCGACCGATCCCAAAATTCCTGAGACGTGCAGTAAATGTTGAAAGAACCCAGAGGCGGTGTGACAGCTGGGGGTCGGAGGTCAGCATGTGTATGCGTGTGTATCTGCACTTATGTCTGTGTGGGAACTGCGAGATTACAGAAGAGCACCGTGATGCCCTAATTTAGCTTTCACTGTTCACTAAAGTCATATAGATAGTGTCAGAGCACAGGGTGGTCCCTCATACCGCTGCGGCTGTGCCTGGATTCTCTCTCTTTCTCTCCTACACACACACTTCATCTAAGCTCATCAAACACTATTATAAAAATAATGGATCATTTGTCCATATCATTCACAACCCACCATGGATCCTAATCAGGATCCAGATTTTTAGAGGCCAAAATACAATCAGGGAATTTCGATTTCTGTGTAAATGTGTTTTAATAAATGTTAAAATTTTTTGAATAATAATAATTATTATTATAATTATATATTAAATTATTATTGTTGTTATTGTTATAGATGATAATCATCATCATCATCATCATCATCATCATACAGCATCCTAGACATAACACATATTTAAAAATTAAAAAGGGGGGGGGGGGGTCTTGTATTAGGCTGCATATGGGTGTGTGTTTTTCTCCCTGTCACACACAGTACACAACAGAGGGGATTCCCCTACATGGTAAACGCCTGCAATACGATTCCCGGGTGATTTATAACCACTTTAAATATTTCCGAGGACAGTTGTGAGGAGGCCTTGGAAGAAGTGCTAGGAAAGCGTGACCTGTGAAAGGCTTGACATTTCCAGACCAGGGCATCCCCTCTAGCTGTTTCGGCTTCTTCTGGACGTCTCTGGGCTTTCCCGTTTCGATTGGATGAAGGTCAAATCATCTAGAGAGTGTGAGTGTGTGAGTGAGTGTTTATAGCTGTGTAGGTTCTAGGTCCTGACCTGTCCAAAGAGCTGCCATGTAAAGAAGCTGAGTTCAGCACACAGCTGTTATTGAGCAACCGACGGTGCCGCTAATGAGCCAGCTCTGTCTAAAGGTCACGCCTCGGTTCTGACAGGGAAAGCAGTCCAAAAGTCCCATCGTAACGAGTGCAGGAGGTGTGTGTGTGTGTGAGTGTGTGTGTGTGTTATATATGGCATTTCAGATCGCCCTCATACAGCTGTCTTGGGGCTTGATTCCTTCTTACATTTTGTCAGAATACACGACAACGGCCGCAAGGGTTTGAAACCAGGAGTGTGAGTGTGTGTGTGTGTGTGTGTGTGTGTGTGTGTGTGTGTGTGTGTGTGTGCGTATGTATGTGTGTGTGCGTGTGTGCGTGTGTCTGTGTGTGTGTGTGTGCGTGTGTGTGTGTGTGTGTGTGTGTGTGCACTGTAGGTCACTCTTAGTCATCATAAAGGGGCTACGAGATATTTTTGGGTTGTGTGTTTTCCAGAATGGAAGTTCCCAAGCTTCTGATATTTGTGTGTGTGTGTGTGTGTGTGTGTGTGTGTGTGTGTGTGTGTGTGTGTGTGTGTGTGTGTGTGTGTGTGTGTGTGTGTTTGCTTTGAACACTACTTTAGTTCATCCAACATTATTATGAATTACTTATTTCATTTCCTTTTGAGAAATCCTGCAGAATAAAAGTGCGCTTGCTTAATCTATGGATTTTGTATGTCTATATAAAAGTATAATAATGATTGCTGAGGTCTGTTGAGGTGTGGAATGATTACAGATAACAAGGTGTAAGTGCTTTAACAGTGTGGAGTAGAGTTTAACAGGGTAATGATTGTGAGAAAGAAGCTGGACCCTAACCCTAAGCCTAACCTTGTACCTTGATTGAAGTAAATCCGTTTGTGACCAGGAGTCTCTGATGATGCTGTATGCTCTGCGGAGACATCTTCAATGGTAAAGGTTTCAGTGGCTGGCATTGAGCTGAGTGCCAGTCATGTGCTGGGAGGTTTTCTTTCACCACCTGGTTTTTCGCCAGGCATTCCTCAGAGCTGCCATACTAGACTGTGATAAAGTTGGTCAGGTGCTCTCAATCATGCAACAATAGAAACTTGCTCGTAATCTGGGGAGATCTCATCACGAATTAAAGACACTGTTGCACTTTTCTAACTATGGTGCCAGGACAGATCCTTGGAAACATGGACACCCAGGAGCCTGAAGCTGGGGACCTCTCCCACTTGAAGTCCCATTAATAAGAGGGTGACATCTGATTTTTTTTCTATTTCACAGAAATTCAAGGGTTTTTTTGGTTAACTTACAGTAGCAATAAGGATGAGGTTGTTGAGGAACACCATGCTGATAGGCTACGAATCTTCTCCCTAGAGACTAAATGTTGGATGTGTATGGAATCATCTATATAAGAGATGAATGGACTGTATGAGCAAAGATCTCACGAGTTTTTAACATGATTGAAATGATGTGACTAAGGTCTGTCACTTAGAAAGCCGAGAAGCCAGTTACAAATGGAAGAACAATGATCTGCACTCTTAATGTACATATAGTATATATAGTATGACACAGTAGTTTCTAGATGGCTGAGGGCTGAATCGAGTGGAGTAGAAACAGTATCCTCTGATACGCTGTTCAGGCGGTACACATACTGGTGGTGGTCCAGCGTTGTTGTATGCCCGATTTAAGGTGACTCAAGACCGGTTTCTCAGGGCACTTCATTATAACGTAGGTAAGTGCAACATGGCGGAACTCATGCTTCAGGCATGTGGGAACAGTAGCCTCAGTCAGCGACAGGTCGACATCAAATATCAGTGAAGACCTGTGCCAGCTGTCCAGCACATGCCCTGAGCCCACATCCTGGTATGGCACCAAGGCCAGCAGCTTTACGTGCCTCTACTCTGCTTAGTACTGAGTGCACATCTGTTGGCTGAGTGAGAGGGTATGGTCAGCATGGGAACAGTCGTTTTTGGCATGCTGCCCTCATCCTAGGTCAAAGCAAGCACAGAATTGATTCAGCTCATCAGGGAGGAAGACACTGCTGGTTGCAAGAGTGTGTGGCTGGTTTATAGTCTGTGATGGAATTGATGTCCTTCTACATGTGCCTGGGGTCAGAGTCACTGTAGAAACGGCCCTTAATGCGGAGATGGTTTGTTTTTATATACAGAATCAATGAGTTGCAGAAATAGACTGGGTTTAGACTATGCGCATGGTCATTAAATTGTCATTGACAAATGAGACACAATAGCATAGACGAAGACATAGCAGACTTTATTTCTCTGTATAATCCCCTGCTACACTAATGCACTTACAGTATCACAGTGTTTCACTGGTGCTTGGACACCATCGAGGTAGAACGTTTTCTCAGTACGCCTTCTTTAAAGCACTTGCACCACAAGTCCCAGTTTGACTCGAACACCCCTCTCATTAATGTGGTTTAGTCAGTGCTGAAGTTGATATAACCTTACATACAACTTTACATCACCTGACTTATGCTTTATTATGCACAGTTTTTAAAAAGCGGATGTGCTTTTTTTATGTCAGTTGCCGTTCAGTTTTTATGTCGATTTTATGAAGCCCTATAAAGTCTGCACTCATATAAAATGTTACTATTTAAAAGTAACAAATTGACCAGTCCTTTATAAAAGCTAATTTGTGTTGGAATTACCATGAATACATATCTTTCTGTCAATATGTCAGTTGTCATGAAGTGCTTAAGTATGTGTTATAAAGGCCTATGCATACTACTCTTAGATAAACTGATATGGAAATGTATCACTCATTCTAATGATGAACCTCTTTATGACATCTTATACATTTTGAAATAAGCCTCAATAAGTATTAATGGTTATTAACATTTATATCAGCTTTAATTAAGTGCTTATGTAGGTTTAATGTAGCCCTAAGAAAACGATTCTTATATAAATGACTAAAACAAAACACCTGTACTAATAAAGCGTTCTCTATGACAGTTAGATGCCTGTTAGAATAAGCATGTATACATTTTTTCCAAGGCCCAAGTCAGTCATCATGAAATGCTTATGTAGGTGTTATTATGTCCTATGAATGCTGCGTTTTGATAAACTACAACGATATAACACTTGTGCTAATGGAGGACCACCTTATGACAGCAGATTCCTGTTATAATAGTATTAATTTCTATTAAGGTTTATGTCATCTTTTATTAATTGCTTAGTAGATGTTATGTAGGCCTATGAACACTGCTTTTAGATAAAGGTGCCTGCATTAGAACAGAAATGACATTGACTGCTGAAAATGAATACCTGTTCTAATGGAAAACGTCTTCATGACAGCTGATGCCTGTAAACTATGCATGTATAAACGGTTATTAAACTCTATTTCAGCTTTTATGAAGTGCTTATGTAGGTATATTGTAGCCATATTGAACGCCACCCTTATAGAAATTATTAAAAACCAAACAGCACCTGTACTAATATTGTAAAACTCTGTATGACAGCTAAACTACTGAGAAATAACACGTGTTTTAATGGAGAACCACTTCATGTTAAAATAGACTTAATTTCTATTAAGGTTGAAGTCATTTTTTTATGAAGTGCTTATGAAGATGTTATGTAGGCCTATGAACACCTCCTGCATTAGAACAGGAGTCACATTGCCTTTGCATGTACGTAACACCACATCTAATCGGAATCGTCTTTATGACAGCTGATGCCTGTGAAATATGCATGCATAAATGGTTATTAAACCCTATGTCAGTTTTTATGAAGTGCATATGTGGCTGTAATGTAGCTTCATAAACCTCACCCTTAAGTTAACTACTAAAACAGAACAACTGTTTCAGAGAAACTCAGAGACAGCTGATGTTTGTCAATATACAGTAAACATGTACTGTATAAATGGTCTCTGTCAGTAGTCATGTAGTGTTAATAAGTAGGTGTTATAAAGTCCTATTAATACTGCTCTTAGATAAACGCGTGAAATGTAACACCATTGTAATGGAAACTCTATTTATAACAGTTGGAATATACATGCATAAATGTTTAACAGGATCATGTCAGTTGTCCTGAAACGCCTATGTAGGTGTTATGTAGTGCTATGAACGCTGGAATTAGGTAAAGTGTTACTGATGAAACCTAATGGAAAATCGCTATATTAGGGCTGATGTGTGTTAGAATAAACATTTATTCAGTAAATACTAACCTTGGATCATGTCACGTGTTGTGAGGTGCGTGTGTGGATCCTATGTAGTGCTATGAACATGGGCGCTATGAATTTGGGTAAAGTGTTACTCCTGAAATGTAAAACCTTTCCAAATGGAGACGACTGTAAAGATCGATGATAGATGAATGGCTGTCTGTTAATGACAAGAGTAATACAAATGAACATCATACAGCATGTTAGTTCAATTCAATTCAATTCAATTCAATTTTATTTGTGTAGCGCTTTTAACGTTTGACCTTGTCGCAAAGTAGCTTTACACAATCAAAAGAATTGTGTGTCGTCTCTGTGTATACCATGTGGATGCTTATATATACGTATATGTGTTCAGTGTATAAGTATGTGTGTGTGTGTTTTCATTAAGCACGTCTCGATCTATTACAGTCAAGTATGTGTATTCTGTAAGCGTGTGACTTTTTCCTGACTGTCTGTGTGTGTAATGGAAAAAAGGAATGTGTGTACACACTGAGGCACGTACACACATAGGCACACATACACACAGTTTAGATAAGCCACAATAACATCAACAAGGCTTATTGCCCTGCCGGCCGCCTCTCACCCTCAATAACCAAAGTCAACAGCACAGCAGCCGCTACCTCTGCTGAAGTCAGCACGCTGAAACGTCCTCTTATTTCGCTTTACCCCTGAGATATTCATGATAGCACTTGCTATTAACAAAAGAGCAAACATTCACAAAATCCAGGCAGTGCACCGCATGGCATGCAAGAATGATTAAAAAGCACTTGCTGATGCTCCATGCATGTAGTTTTGACTGAAAATGCAACAAACGTTGCAGAGCTACCGCTAACAATAAATGCCTGATCAACTCCATTAAAAAAAAAAGAACTGTGGTTTTGGAAGGAGTCTCCAGTGTCAGCACTTCAGGACATGCTGTTATAGGAAAGGTATCAACTTTATGGTGGTTACGGTAAGTCTGCTTCATCACTCAACCCCCTCCTTTATGAAGCCCTACTAAATATATCCCCATTCACATTATCTCGATTCTTGGCTTCAATCGGTATTAATAAAAAAAATTTTTTAAAAACCTCCACCCACACACACAGCCAGACACACAGACACACAAGCACATCCACGTTAACTGCAGGATCAAACCCCTAGAGACGCAGAGGGGGGAATTCAGAAGTGTTTTTTTTTTTTTTTTTTAGGTGAGTGTGCAGTGTTACAGCTCATTATGGCTCACTGGTCTGCTCGACTCTAGAAACCCCTTTCTCTCCCATGAGACAGCTGGGTGAATTCCAGGAGCACACTCATGAGGGGGAGGAGATGACTGTAAGGGTCAGGTCAGGGGTGCTATCTGGACAACTGTGACTCAGGGTTATCGTGACGATAGGAGGAGGAGGAGGCATGGGCTACAATCACATGGAAGATTGTAGGCGTGGGGAATGAGATTTAAAAGCATTTCTCTCTTCCTTTTGGGAGCCTGATGATGATGATGATGATGATGATGATGATGATGATGATGGTTATAACAGCGATGACAACAATATGGGCAGTGGTGGTGATGATGATCATGACAATTAGGACAATGATGATGACAGGACGATGATGATGATGATGATGATGATGATGATGATGATGGTTAAGTCATTGGGCTACGATTCGGAAGGTCCCAAGTTCAAATCCCATGACCATCAAGTTGTCCCTGTTGGGCCCCTGAGCAAGGCCCGTAACCCTCAATTGCTCAGATGTATAATAAGATAATGTAAGTCGTTCTGGATAAGGGCATCTGCCAAATCACTAAATATGATATATATTTGTTTCTCACCTTCTTCTCTATTTTTCCACCTCTTCCCTGTCTGTTTGTCTCTCTTCCTTTTTGTCTTTCTTCGTTTGCCACCTCATGTTTCATCTCTTTCTCTCTCTCTCTCTCTCTCTCTCCTAGGTAGGAAATCATAGAGTAGAGCCATGCTCTGTTCAGTGGAACTCATATTTCTCATATTACTGTCAAACGGTTATGCAGTGTTTTTCATGGACAGATACAGCGGGAGCGTTTTGCTACATAATGACAGCAGAACATAATTCAGGCGTCCCAGAAATAAACAGACAGCTGTTCAAGGGCAGCCATTTCAGCGCTGTGTCGCTTTCTGCTGCGATAAAAACCCGTTTGCCTGGAACTACTTCTGAAATCCTCACCTCCCGGGTGCCTGCTCACGCACAGACGTCTGCCTGCTTTTCTGCGGGGTTTGATTGAAACTGAAGCGCTTCTGACTGCAGTGTTACATATTTCCGCTTCTAAATGCAGTGCATTGGTTGCATTTAGTGAGCTACAGGATGTATGTGTGATTATGCAATTGTAGGTTATACTCACACCACGCAACTCTAAGTACCTTAATTGTCAGTAATTGTCGATGTAAGATACTACAATAAAAAAAAACTAAAACCTTCGTTCCCAAATTGCCTATCATGGTCATAAAAAACTGGGAATAAATACAATAGTCACCACTGGCATCCATCGGCCCTAGTTGGACTACAGAGGTTCCTACAGTAGATGGAGCTTTAATTACAGCACGCAAAGTGCTGTTCAGTTCATCTACAGTATGTCCTGGAATTTTCCCATGCCATCAGGGAAGATCAACTCCATAGATGTAATAACCTGTCATGTCACTCAGTACATTCAGGTGGTCAGCTGACTTCATTTTATTGCCACATAACGTTGCTGAGTCTCGACCTGAGCGACTGAATTGACCCCAGATCCTAACACCGTCTCCAGAGGCTTGTACAGTGGACACTATGCATGATGGGTCACTATGCATCGCTTCATGTGCTTCCCTTCTTACCCTGACTCTGACGCCCATCACTCTGGAATAGGATCAGTCTGGACTCATCAGACCACATGACCTTTTTCCATCACTCCAAAAAGCATCTTTATGCTCTCTAGAAAATTCTATTTTTTCCTGAATAGTCTCACTAACTAAGTGTCATATTATATTTATCCCCAATCTTATAAGTTTTCATTACAATGTGCATGGGTGCAATGCTCTTACCGCACTATCCTTCTAGGTTTTTAATAATGTTTTGGACAGTTCTTGGCCCAATTCCACACCTTTCTGAAGTAGCAACTTTTTTTTTTTTTTTTTATGAGCCAAACTGAGCATTTAAATTAATTATATCAGTCATATCTAATAATTACAGATATACCGTTTACAGATAATCAGAGACCAAATCCATACAAACTAGTTGGAATAAGCAGACCTAGCTCTGGTTTTTGGCTAGGTAAGTGTGCTCAAGCACGAATAGCATGTTATGGCACATTGTGCCTTTAATCATTGATGTGGCATTGAGCAGGGCTTAATAAAGGAAGAGAGATTCTAAGATGAGATTCTAAGGTGTCCTCTCAGTCCCGGTGCAAACATAGCCAGCATGCACTCAGTCCGATTACCGCAGGCCAGTCTGAGCCAGCTGCTCCAATTTCACCTCCGGCTCGATGACGCCAAACTCGATGGTGCCATTATAGTGACTCGGCACTTTTGTATTTCTTCATTAGTGTGTTACAAGTGCACCATTTTTTGATAGGCATGCAACCCCAATGGTACAAGGTGGCATTCTTAGGTCTCCACTTAAGGAATTAATTCACACAATCCTGCCAGAGGAGTGTTCGTTTCCGAACCTCTTATAAGGAGCAGGATACAAACTACTGTAAGTTTGATTTTTTTTTCCCTCAGCAATTCAGAAAGTGTCTGCAGCCTCTGTCTTCTGTCTTCTGACTTTAATATCTATTTTCTTTTCTAGCCACCCCTCGACCTTGGTATTTACCTCATAATCTTTCTCTGCCGCAAGAAATGGTCATTCTGGAATATGGCTGAATAATGCATAGGCCTTTGCGCCACTTCTCATGTGCCAACAATGTTGGCATGTCAAGCCGCAGGCATCCAATCCCATTGTCCAATGACACGATGGAAGATATTGGCCGGTGTTGGCTTTCCGCAACTGCGGCTGAAATATTGATGAGCGCTGAGGCAGATTTTCCACCGCCATCCAGCCACTGCCAGCCCTTTCACCCTTTCTCCATCACCTGATACGGGCCGCCTGAGCCCTGGGTAGTCGGCAGAGGAGAGGGAGAAGGAGACGGTGATGGAGAAACACCACATTTTCCATCTGCCATGAAAGTAGAGCAGTTCATTATGCACAAGTGCAAAGGGTGTTTTTGCAGGAGTGTGTGCAGCCATGCATAGAGCTGCATGTCCCTCTGCTATTATAGAAGATGGGAGTGTCCTTTACAAGTTCTTTTAATAGCTATATATGAATGCCGCTACGTTTCTCTATTGTGCAATAACACAGTTCCTGGCTTACTGGTAAGCAGTGTAAATCTTTCTTGATGCTTTTTACTGAAAAGCAGCCCTGATGGGTGCACGTTTTTAAAAAGTGTAAGTTTTAAACTTGTCCATAGTCGCTAACTTGTCCATAGTTCCATAAACGTATAATACAGCCACTTTCATAATATGAGCTGCAATTAATAAATGCCCTGAACATATAGCTTATTTCTATGCAACTGATTCCAAAGTTATCATGTCATCCCAAGTGGACATATGTGAATCTAAAGGGGGGGGGGGGGATCGTCTGTATGTGTCCTCGATTCCATCACCCTATTTAAGTTCTAGTTTATGGAAATGCTGTATATGGAGTGAGTGTCCCCTGTCTAATAAAGTTTGTCTTTGTCCATGTGCCAAGAGTTGAGGTCATGAAACTGCTTCCCCCCTGGAGATCCTTCTTATCTACCCTCTCTCTCTCTCTTTTCTCCCCATTTATTGAAAGTAGGACAGCAGCCACAGTATATCACCACTATCAGGCCAAACAAGTAGGCTGACTTCTCTTACACGTGTCCTGGAGAGATAGCAAGAGGTTGTATTTTTCAATGTATGCTCTGCTGTATATTGATTGCTATAAATTAAATCATTATCCAGCCCCACCACTTCACAAGCATCAGATTCAACAAATGTTCTGGCTGGTTTAGTTGCTGTAATACACTCAACCTCAGCATACTGTACATACAGATTAGCAAGGCAAGTGACAAAACAACTGTTACTATCCATATGCCTGTACAACCCCAAACTGCAGCTTCTGCAACAGTGAACATTTCAGTTTTTGTTTGTTTAGATGTTCAGTTATGTCTGACTCTTCATGACGTCAGTGGGACCATGGCACGCCATGCCCTCCTAGATGCTGTCCATGGGGTTTTCTTGGCAAAGACACTGGAGTGGGTTGCCATTTCCTTCTCCAGAGGACCATCTATGGGCAACTTGGAAACTCCAAATAGTCTAATCTAGATGAAATTCCCAGAGGAAACCCACCACGCATGGGGAGAACATGCGAACTCCATGCACACAGACTCAACGTGGGAAGTGAACCCATTACCTGAAGGTGTACTGTAGGTGCTAACCACTAAGCCACCGTGCTACCATGAACATTTCAGTAACATCCTCTTCATTGAGTGTAACACCACAAAGCGACAAATCCAACAACTGGCTCGAGTGTTTCCTCTTGCAACGAGTGGCCTTCAAGTTTCATTACTTAAACATTTCCCTTAATAGTTCTGACCTACAATCACAAATTGATGTGGACAATTAAAAGTACAATCTGTAAATGCCATTAATCAATTAGGGTTTGTGAACTTAAAGATGGTATTATTTTCTAGATAAATTCACGATTATATCTTTCTTAAAATGGTGTACCATTTTGAAAGCTGTTCTGAAAGAGAACCACTCTGCCTGGATTACATTCTGTTCATTTTTTTTATTTATTTATTTTTTCTGTTTACTTCATGCTGCCAGACCTTGATTCGCTGTGAGCTGCCAAATGAAACACAAATTGCAGCTCAACTGGTTGTCCTTGTTGCCTCTGGCAACACTGAGGAGCATGTAATAATACCAGCCAAATATTTCAATATGATCACCCTCACACTCAAATTAACTTCCCCCTGCCAGACTGGAATGATTGATTTCAAGGCCATCCCAGAAGCCTTCGGAGCAGAGAGCGGCTTTAAACCCCTCGCTAAGGGATCTGTTCTCAATAGCCACGCCAGACCTTTCATATTCCCTCGTTTGACAGGAATGATAACAAGGAGCGGAAATTGATTTTTCACCGTGTGTCCTTGTTATGTCTGCGGCAGCATCAGCATTTTGGGGACTCGGTTGGCAAGTCTGAGTGGAACTCGTAAACTCCCGTGAATAGACTATTTATAGGACATGTTACAATTCACGCTGACAATTTCCTACACAGTCGAGTGTGCACTGCTCGGATGAGGGATTGGGCTTAGCTAAAGCGCAAAGGAGTAAACCGACCTCCAGTTTCAAGAAACGATAAGAAACCATCCCTTCTTATAAAACTGCTGTTACCTTAAATATATATTATAAAATAACCTAAATACAAGCGTTAAACGTTAAACTTGCCATGCTAGTGTAACCCAACTTTCTTGACTTGTCTCACTATTCTCCACTACTATACTACTATACTCCACTACTATACACTACTATACTACTATACTCCACTACTATTCACTACTATACTACTATACTCCACTACTATTCACTACTATACTACTATACTCCACTACTATTCTCCACTACTATACACTACTATACTACTATACTCCACTACTATACATTACTATACTACTATACTCCACTACTATTCACTACTATACTACTATACTCCACTACTATTCACTACTATACTACTATACTCCACTACTATTCACTACTATACTACTATACTCCACTACTATACACTACTATACTCCACTACTATACACTACTATACTCCACTACTATACACTACTATACTACTATTCTCCACTACTATACACTACTATACTACTATTCTCCACTACTATACACTACTATACTACTATTCTCCACTACTATACTACCATACTCCACTACTATACACTACTATACTCCACTACTATACACTACTATACTACTATACTCCACTACTATACACTACTATACTACTATTCTCCACTACTATACTACCATACTCCACTACTATACACTACTATACTACTATACTCCACTACTATACACTACTATACTACTATTCTCCACTACTATACTACCATACTCCACTACTATACACTACTATACTACTATTCTCCACTACTATACACTACTATATTGTACTCCACTACTATACACTACTATTCTCCACTATTATACTACTATACTCCACTACTATACACTACTATACTACTATACTCCACTACTATACACTACTATACTACTATTCTCCACTACTATACTCTACTATACTACTATACTCCACTACTGTACACTACTATACACTACTATATTACTATACTCCACTACTATACATTACTATACTACTATACTCCACTACTATACACTACTATACTACTATACACTACTACACTACTATTCTCCACTACTATACACTACTATACTACTATATTGTACTCCACTATTATACACTACTATACTACTATTCTCCACTACTATACTCAGCTACAGTTGAGCTTGCAACAATTTATTTTATGAAGCCGATTGGCAAGAGAGTATACAAACTTCTACCATGTGCTTCTCTCACACAGTGTCGCACGCTCACCTGTCCCCTGGGAAACCTAGGGCAGATAACTTGTTAGTTCCTCTTAACATAATTTACATAATAACAATGTGCTGTAAATAATAATTGAATAATATTGAATTCCAAAGTAAAGCTAAATAAATAAATAATGTACCTTATGATATGCAATACACCTACTATATAATAAATAACAAATCAATGCAGTAAACTTAAAATAATCCAAAATATAATAAGTGTGTGTAGGATACTAAGGTTCCACTAACTTCTCCTTTTGGAGGAACTTTTCCCGAACAATGTAATGTCAAAAACTTGAAGTGACTAGAAGTGAATCCAGTGATATATGACTGACAAAGTGCTCATTTTGTTATAGGGGCAGTAGTGGTTCTTGTAGGCTGCCACAGTTGGGCCCCTGAGCAAGGCCCTTAACGCTATCTGCTCCAGTAGTGCTGTAAAATACAGTAGCTGACCCTGAACCCAGCCTAATTACAAAAAAAAATCAACTTGGGACACCCCAAGAATGAAGAATTTTTACTCCGCAGTAATGTTACATGTGACTGATGAGGCTGAACTTACCCTAATTTGTGTGTAAGATTTAGTTTTAACCAGTGGCGGCTGGTGCAAAACAAAATTAAAATTAAACTTTTAATGCTCGCCTGAAAATAGCCATTTATCAGGTGATTTAGCATCACTACTACTGTACTAGCATAAAATAAAGGCATTACTCACATGACTCACACCAGCAGCTCCGCTTGCCATGAAAAAAAGTGCTGAAAAAGACTCGTTGAGAACGGTCCAATCACATGAGCCCAAATATTTAAAAAGAATATTGATTCGCGGAGAACAAAAGTGGGCGGGTTCAAGGCGCACAGTGCTCCGCCCCAAGGATGATTTGAAAAGATCCAATCAGAGCACAGCCTCAGGTCACGTGCTTTTCAGAAACGTACGCGCTTGCATAGACACTCGTTTGTCCGGCGCCCCGCGGACACGGACACAAATGAACGTAATACGGTTTAGATGCAAATAAATTATATTAAGAAATACAGCGGAATATTGTGGCTAAATGACTTTATTTCAGTATTAAAATAAATAATTATTATGTTAAATAATTCCACGTTAATGGAGCATTCTTCTCTGCCGAACTTTAAGGGGGGCGGCGCCCCTGCGCCCCCTATTGACTGTTTACTGGTTTTAACTAGTTTTATGTTTTAACAGCATTGATTAGTTTTCAGTTCTGATTGATCAGAGGCTTCTGATCAAACTGCAAGTGCTAAAAAGATTTCAAGACGGATGGTGGCTACAAACAATGTGTGAGTGAGTGAGGGTGGATTTTTCCATGGGAACATGAGATAAGTATGTAAAGAACAAACACCTAAGGGGGGGAAAAAAAAAAATCAAGAACAGAGGTTAGAGTTGCCGAGGCTAAGTATATAAGAACATTCAAAGTGTTCTGTTCTTTTACATTAAATAAATAAATAAATAAAAATTGTTATAGTTACATAGTTCTATAGTTACATATACTGTATCCTGCCTGACGAAAAAAGAAGAAGAGGAGAAAAAGGAACTAAGGAGAGTGCTGAAAATTCAGGGATTGGGTTCAGAGTCATTAGAACACATATTATTAAAATGTTTACAATTGTGGATGAAATAATAATAGAGATCATGTTAACTAGATGAAGAGCACTTGGCGAAGTTTCATCCCATAAAAAAGGCCAGTAGAAACCTGAGCAATGTTTAATAGTGAAAGTAATAATGTGACAAACAGCTGTGCGCAAAAACATTGGCGTTTGGAGCAATGGGGAAATGAGTCTAGACTGAGTCTATTCCAGAGCAATGAGCACGTCATGGTAGGAAGGGAAGCACATGAAGCGATGCTCCCATCATGCATCGTGTCCACTGTACGAGCCTCTGGAGACGGTGTTAGGATCTGGGGTCGCTTCAGTCGCTCAGGTCGAGACTCGGCAACGTTATGTGGCGATAAAATGAAGTCAGCTGACCACCTGAATGTACCGAACGACATTACAGATCAATCACATCCATGGAGTTGATCTTCCCTGTTGGCATTGGAAAATTCCAGGACACAGATGAACTGAACAACACTTTGTGTGCTGTAATTAGATGTAGTTTTAAAAAGTCAGTTGATGACCTGAATGTACTGAATGACCAGGTTATCACGTCTATTGAGGGTTTCTTTCCTCAGACTGTGATAGAGTGGCTCTAGGGAGCACGAGGAGTCAGTTTCACACATGTCCTGGACAACACTGTATTGTGTGTGTGTGTGTGTGTGTGTGTGTGTGTGTGTGTGTGTGTGTGTGTGTGTGTGTATAATCACAGATAAAGGTGATTGAATGGAAATATTAGAGTGTGTGAGCAAGTGTTGTGGAAGAGCCATGAAACAAGGTAATATAAACAAGTGCTCCGATCTTGAAGTTAAATATATAATAATAATAATAATAATAATAATAATAATATAACACTGGACACTGCGTTCATAAATTAAACCTCTCTGTCTCTCTCTCTCTGTCTCTCTCTCTCTCTGTCTCTCTTTCTCTCTGTGTCTCTCTCTCCGTGTCTCTCTCTTTCTGTGTGTGTGTGTGTGTGTGTCTCTCTCTCTCTCTCTCTCTCTCTCTCTGTCTCTCTCTCTCTCTCTCTCTCTCTGTCTCTCTCTCTCTGTGTCTCTCTGTCTCTCTCTGTGTCTCTCTCTCTCTGTCTCTCTCTCTCCGTGTCTCTGTGTCTCTCTCTCTGTCTCTCTCTCTCTCTGTGTGTCTCTCTCTCTCTCTGTCTGTCTCTCTCTCTCTCTCTCTCTGTCTCTCTCTCTCTGTGTCTCTCTGTCTCTCTCTGTGTGTCTCTCTCTCTCTCTGTCTCTCTCTCTGTGTCTCTCTCTCTGTGTGTCTCTCTCTCTCTCTCTCTCTCTCTCTCTCTCTCTCTGTCTCTCTCTCTCTCTCTCTCTCTCTAGTCCTCACTCACTATATCACTGTTTCTGTGCTAGGCTTTTAGATTAGCATCAATATCAAACCTGCTCTTTAGCCAGCGCTTCTGTTACCGAAAAGGAATCGATGCCAAACAGAAATGAACATTTAAGAGATTTAATGCAACAGCTGTTTCCTGCTTCTTTTTTTTAAGATCATGACAATTTTCAACTATTATGAGTTATTTGTTTTATTTCAGTTATAAACGGTGGACTATGGAGCGTGAAGCGCATTGCGCCGGTGCAGAACAAACACGAGCGTTTCCTCACGTCGGTCTATTCTGCAACAGTGCGTTCAGTAAACACCAGCTATTCCGCTTGAACCTTTGC
>QNUK01000798.1:0-12500 GCA_013621035.1 Clarias magur
TAGTGTGTGTACAGTGTGTATGTAGTGTGTGTACAGTGTGTATATAGTGTGTGTACAGTGTGTATATAGAGTGTGTACAGTGTGTATATAGTGTGTGTACAGTGTGTATATAGTGTGTGTACAGTGTGTATATAGTGTGTGTACAGTGTGTATGTAGTGTGTGTACAGTGTGTATATAGTGTGTGTACAGTGTGTATATAGTGTGTGTACAGTGTGTATATAGTGTGTGTACAGTGTGTATGTAGTGTGTGTACAGTGTGTATATAGTGTGTGTACAGTGTGTATGTAGTGTGTGTACAGTGTGTATATAGTGTGTGTACAGTGTGTATGTAGTGTGTGTACAGTGTGTATATAGTGTGTGTACAGTGTGTATATAGTGTGTGTACAGTGTGTATATAGTGTGTGTACAGTGTGTATGTAGTGTGTGTACAGTGTGTATATAGTGTGTGTACAGTGTGTATGTAGTGTGTGTACAGTGTGTATATAGTGTGTGTACAGTGTGTATATAGTGTGTGTACAGTGTGTATGTAGTGTGTGTACAGTGTGTATATAGTGTGTGTACAGTGTGTATATAGTGTGTGTACAGTGTGTATATAGTGTGTGTACAGTGTGTATGTAGTGTGTGTACAGTGTGTATATAGTGTGTGTACAGTGTGTATGTAGTGTGTGTACAGTGTGTATATAGTGTGTGTACAGTGTGTATATAGTGTGTGTACAGTGTGTATATAGTGTGTGTACAGTGTGTATATAGTGTGTGTACAGTGTGTATATAGTGTGTGTACAGTGTGTATGTAGTGTGTGTACAGTGTGTATATAGTGTGTGTACAGTGTGTATGTAGTGTGTGTACAGTGTGTATATAGTGTGTGTACAGTGTGTATATAGTGTGTGTACAGTGTGTATGTAGTGTGTGTACAGTGTGTATATAGTGTGTGTACAGTGTGTATATAGTGTGTGTACAGTGTGTATGTAGTGTGTGTACAGTGTGTATATAGTGTGTGTACAGTGTGTATATAGTGTGTGTACAGTGTGTATGTAGTGTGTGTACAGTGTGTATATAGTGTGTGTACAGTGTGTATGTAGTGTGTGTACAGTGTGTATATAGTGTGTGTACAGTGTGTATATAGTGTGTGTACAGTGTGTATGTAGTGTGTGTACAGTGTGTATATAGTGTGTGTACAGTGTGTATATAGTGTGTGTACAGTGTGTATGTAGTGTGTGTACAGTGTGTATATAGTGTGTGTACAGTGTGTATATAGTGTGTGTACAGTGTGTATATAGTGTGTGTACAGTGTGTATATAGTGTGTGTACAGTGTGTATATAGTGTGTGTACAGTGTGTATATAGTGTGTGTACAGTGTGTATGTAGTGTGTGTACAGTGTGTATATAGTGTGTGTACAGTGTGTATGTAGTGTGTGTACAGTGTGTATATAGTGTGTGTACAGTGTGTATATAGTGTGTGTACAGTGTGTATATAGTGTGTGTACAGTGTGTATGTAGTGTGTGTACAGTGTGTATATAGTGTGTGTACAGTGTGTATATAGTGTGTGTACAGTGTGTATATAGTGTGTGTACAGTGTGTATGTAGTGTGTGTATATAGTGTGTGTACAGTGTGTATGTAGTGTGTGTACAGTGTGTATATAGTGTGTGTACAGTGTGTATATAGTGTGTGTACAGTGTGTATGTAGTGTGTGTACAGTGTGTATATAGTGTGTGTACAGTGTGTATATAGTGTGTGTATGTAGTGTGTGTATATAGTGTGTGTACAGTGTGTATGTAGTGTGTGTACAGTGTGTATATAGTGTGTGTACAGTGTGTATATAGTGTGTGTACAGTGTGTATATAGTGTGTGTACAGTGTGTATGTAGTGTACAGTGTGTATGTAGTGTGTGTACAGTGTGTATGTATAGTGTGTGTACAGTGTGTATGTAGTGTGTGTACAGTGTGTATATAGTGTGTGTACAGTGTGTATGTAGTGTGTGTACAGTGTGTATATAGTGTGTGTACAGTGTGTATGTAGTGTGTGTACAGTGTGTATATAGTGTGTGTACAGTGTGTATGTAGTGTGTGTACAGTGTGTATATAGTGTGTGTACAGTGTGTATATAGTGTGTGTACAGTGTGTATGTAGTGTGTGTACAGTGTGTATATAGTGTGTGTACAGTGTGTATATAGTGTGTGTACAGTGTGTATGTAGTGTGTGTACAGTGTGTATATAGTGTGTGTACAGTGTGTATATAGTGTGTGTACAGTGTGTATGTAGTGTGTGTACAGTGTGTATATAGTGTGTGTACAGTGTGTATATAGTGTGTGTACAGTGTGTATGTAGTGTGTGTACAGTGTGTATATAGTGTGTGTACAGTGTGTATATAGTGTGTGTACAGTGTGTATGTAGTGTGTGTACAGTGTGTATATAGTGTGTGTACAGTGTGTATATAGTGTGTGTACAGTGTGTATGTAGTGTGTGTACAGTGTGTATGTAGTGTGTGTAGTGTGTGTACAGTGTGTATGTAGTGTGTGTACAGTGTGTATGTAGTGTGTGTATATAGTGTGTGTACAGTGTGTATGTAGTGTGTGTACAGTGTGTATGTAGTGTGTGTACAGTGTGTATGTAGTGTGTGTACAGTGTGTATATAGTGTGTGTACAGTGTGTATGTAGTGTGTGTACAGTGTGTATATAGTGTGTGTACAGTGTGTATATAGTGTGTGTACAGTGTGTATATAGTGTGTGTACAGTGTGTATGTAGTGTGTGTACAGTGTGTATATAGTGTGTGTACAGTGTGTATATAGTGTGTGTACAGTGTGTATGTAGTGTGTGTACAGTGTGTATATAGTGTGTGTACAGTGTGTATATAGTGTGTGTACAGTGTGTATATAGTGTGTGTCTATAGTTATCACACACACTAACAGGCTGCTGATAAGGTCGGTCGGTCGGTCGGTCGGTCCAGTCTAGACGCAGCAGAGGGAATGATGCAAAGGAAAACCAGAGTGAGCTGTTGCTTCCGAGTGTGTTCCTGCCTTCCTAGACTGATAGAGACAGAGAGACAGAGAGAGAGAGAGAGAGAGAGAGACAGTGAGACAGAGAGACAGAGAGAGAGAGCGAGACAGGACAGTAGTAGCTGAGTTTTATCAGCACATACACTCCCCTCTCCCTGGAAGCGACTGGAGCGTCCGCTGCATTAAACTGATTCTGGAGGTCGTTTGCGGAGCTGCTGACATCAGGAGAGATGAAGAACAGACAGTCCAGCGTGGGGTTTATCCTCAGAACAACCCAGCTGCAGATAAACCCTGGCGTCTCGCCCCACACACACACACACACACACACACACACACACACACACACACACACACACACACACACACCACCGAGCTGAACACGTGGCAGGAGAACAGTGAGAACCTCGCACAGATCCTGAAATTCCTCGTCAGTTACTGCTGAGTGTGTTTTTGACGCTCCCTCGTTCAGTTTCTCTTTTAACCTTAAGCAAGCCGCTGACCCCTGAGCTCATGTGAGGATCAGGAGCAGCTGTAATCCAACCCAAACCCATTACACATTCCCGAAGCGTCCTCCTCATTTACCTCGCTAATTTAAACACTCTCTAACGCTTTCTCGTTCACTTCGCCTCACAATAATCTCCTCCATCTTCCAGGGAGGTTTCGGGGCGACCCAAGGGATTAACATCACTGTAGGATTCGGGACGCCGCGATCTAACTCGCGTCCAAAATGTTCATTACACAATTACACAACTTCTGGGATCTTATTCATCAAGTCCTCGTTTGTTACGCAATCCAGAAATATGCTTTTAGTCTCTTGCGCTGTAATAGAACGCTCCCCTGGTCACCATCAGGGGCGTCAAGGTGCAGTCACGCGCCAACAGATGCTCATTAAAAGATCTCTAGAAACCTCGCGAGGACATGACTTACCCAGAATGCTTTGTAAAACTGCACCTCGAGTTTCGCCACCAGCCAGCTCCTGTCACAGCTGAAGGCTAATTTTAAGTCATTTTATGTTTTAAAAACATTTTGTTCCACACAAGACAGAATTCGGGTTTCTTAAGGTCTCTAACTTAACTAATCAGCTGATGGGAGTCTTTTACTTATAGCTAGTTAGCATTTTAGCAAAAAAAAAAAAAAAAAAAAGTATTTTTTAACTTACAAAAAGTTTAAGGTGTTCCTCAAGGTTCTGTTTGCAGCTCTGTCTGTTTGTTTGTTTTTTTGGCAAGAATACCGCTAGGTATCAAACACAATCTATATACTCACTCATGAGTGGCTGTACTGTTTTCAACTACACGATTACAATAATGTTATTTTTGTTTGTTTGTTTGTTTGTTTCTCTGCTTTTCTCTTTAGGCTAGTTCCCAAACCTTGTGCTAGAGTGCACGCAGATCTGACGCCAGTCTGAAACAGTTCGAATTTCGGAAACTCTCGACAGCTCTTGGACATGTGACTCTGTGATGTCACATGCTTTATGAATCGGTAGTACAGTTACGATGCAGTCACCTGTAATTCCGTTACACACCGCTCCAAAGTCACGCTGCACCGCCACACACTGTCTACAAATGTCAGTAGGAACGCTCAAGACCTGCTCCGATTCCTCACATCCTCCAGACCCCGGTGTTTTTCATCACTGGTTCAGGAGCTGGTAAGCACACCTGTATTAAACCTCTCTGTACGCAGTGTGGGGTCTCCTAGCATGAACTGTTTAGCATGTTAGTGTATTAAGGCTTCTCATGAGTGCAGCAAGTAGTGTGGCCGACTTGAGATGCGTGTGGTGACTGAGGACGGTTCCACTTGACCATGGAGACGGTCCTGGACGAGGCTGATCTCTGAGGACTCGTGACTGCAGTCGTTCGATAGTTCAGGACTGAAAGTCCTACAAACAAGTTTCCAATAATGAACCGGACTCCATATTAACTTAAACTCGTCTCTTGTTATACTGAACATGATGCAGATGAATCGCTGCTCTCCGTTACCACCCAGATGAGGACGGGTTCCCTGCTGAGTCCGGTTCCTCTCAAGGTTTCTTCCTGTTACCATCTCGGGGAGTTTTTCCCTCAGCACCGTCGCCCTCGGCTCGTTCATCAGGGACCATCTGATCACCATCTGATTCATACACATTCACGTTCCATATGGACTTAAATAACTCTTTTGATTGTGTGAAGCTGCTTTGTGACGATGTGAATTGTTAAACGCGCTGTACGAATAGAACTGAATTGAACTGAACGGAATTATTGTCGCTGCACGCGCAGTTACTCAGCAACAAAATGCAGTTTGGAATCTACCAGGAGTGCAAACAGTAGTGTGTACACATCAGTGCAAATATTGGCATTCTGCAGCTCATAAGGTGTGGGTTAAAGTAGATTAATATATTTATACAGTAAATATTATAGAACAAGGCTGTGGACAGTGAACATGTGCAGTAGCCGTAGAGTAAAATGACACTGTTAGCATAGAAAAGCTAACTTGAATGAGAACTATAAGCAGGTTTTACTGAGTAAGAGATGTGTACAGTGTATATAGAGATACTGTGTATAGAGTTTATGATATATATATATATATTCAGAATCTAACTAATAATGGCTTTTTTTTTTGGTGACAACATATAATTTTTCATGTGTTGAACACATTATACTTTTAATACCAATGTAATTTATTAACTTTATAAGATAAACATGAACATGAACTCAGCTAAATTTCCATATAAAATATAACACTGTATATACATTTTTAATTCCTGTAGAGCGAACACAAAGCAACCGTAGCGGAAAACGCAGGTTGGTACGGCGAATTATTACTGTACAGTTCTCACACCAAAGAAATGGAATGAAATCAAAGTGTTTTGGAAGCATATTTAGGATTTAAACGATAAAAATCGGCATTTTTTTTTTAGACCACATCAAAATCTGGCGGTTTTTCACCATTCGTGGGAACTCTCAGAACGTAACCCCCGCGACTGTCGCGTGTCGCCTATAGCGGGTCTCAGTGGTGTGGAGGTCAGAAGAGACACAACGCACCTGTGGAACAGCGAATCATTCACGAACCGCCACGATGGTGACTACAAACTTTGTTTTTTTGTTTTATTATCATTTTCTGCATTGTGCTCGTGTAGCATTTGAACACTTTCTTCAAAGATTTCTCACACAGACACACACAGACACGCACAAAGCTCTGGCGTCGATTGCAGTAGCACTAAACTCAGGACCATAACAGCTAAAAAAAAACAAAAAAAAAAAACGTCAAAGACAGACGAGCGTGTCAAGTCTTAAGGGGTTATCGCATCAGAGCAAAGAGCAGGAGAAGGTTTCACTGTGGACGTCCTCTCTGTCTACTGTGTTTTCTTACACACACACACACACACAGACACACACACACACACACACACACACACACACAGACACACACACTGTCCTCTGAGACTCGACATTCCAGTCACACGCAGGTGAGCGCCGTCCTAATATGGAGATAAAAAACAGGCAAATGGAAGGACAGCCATATCGTCTTTCTCCCCGAGCCCAGGTCCTGAAACCAGAGCTCGGGGACGAGCGCTTTGATATTTCGGCTGCTCGTCCGTTTGCCTTGTGCTCCGTCCAAAGCTCACACAGCAGATACTTCACATTTATGAGGTATATTTGAAAGAACATAAATACGGCAGGGGGAAAAAAAAAAAAGGAGAACGAAAGGGCCGGGTTCGAACAATCAGGCCTGAACGTAAACAGGCCCCATGCCTCGGCACTAACAGGGACCACATTGGAGCAGATGGCGTGCCAGTGCATGTGGCATAAAAAAAGAGCAAGAGTCCTGCTCTTGTGTATATGACTGTGTGTGTGTGTGTGTGTGTGTGTTCTTTCGAGTGGTGTTTACGAACCCCAGAGGTTCCCTCAGTGTTTGTACGTGTGTGTTTATGATTATCGGTACACGACCGGAGTGTTTGAGCGCATTTCCGTCCAGCGCGTTTCATGTTTGTGTGTGTTCCTTTTTTCCTTTCCCCCTTGTGCTATAGTGTCCGTGTGTGTGTGTGTGTGTGTGTGTGAGTGCATGTGTGTGGTATGCGAGTGAGATGTGTGTGAGCGAGAGAGAACCATATGTGTACTTGCTCCCTTGAACCGAAGGCGACTGGTTCCCATTTCCTCATGGAAGATGTTGCAGAAACAAGTCAGCAGTGAGCTAAAAAAAGATGTGTGTGTGTGTGTGTGTGTGTGTGTGTGAGTTTGTGTGGATTTGCCATGAACAAAATTTGATTCAATCACCTTTATCTACTTCCTGTCTCACACATTGCTACCAGTAGCGTTAACGTTATAGTCTGCGTAAAAAAACGAAGAAGAAACAAGATAGAGAGAGAAGGGTGCGTTTAATTTTGATTCAAGTTCAGAATGAGGCCTCGTGCGATCCGTGCACGGCGACCATGACGACGCGTGTTACACGTCTGTGTATGAGGGGGCGGAGGTCATACAAAACCAACTACGTTACGCAGTGAGCTTAAGCGTCTTGTTCATGCGTAAGTAGCGGCGCCAACTCTAGCGCCCCCTTCTGACACGATGACGGAACCGCAGTATGAAAAACAATTAAACTTCTAAACTTTTTAAATAGAATTTCTGAATTGAAATAATTAAGTATGTCCCTGTTCAATCACACATAGATTACAGTTTCACAACCTCATCTATACAGTACTGTGCAAAAGTCTGGACACCCCCCCCCTCCCCCTTCTTTTTAATTTTATGCTTCCGAATAGCCAGTCTGTCTTGTTTTGTTTTTACTTTTAGATTTTTTCTCCATTTTTTTCTCCCTAATTTAGTTGTATCCAACTCCCACCCGCCACTAGGGGGCTTCCACATCAAGGCTACGACTACCAGTCAATGAGGGATGAAGACTGTCGAGTTTCCGAGCCACGCGACGCCACCAACCGCATCTGCACAGCGCCATCCGCGCCCTCCGCTTGCGGGAGCTCGCAGACGCCCGTGATTTGGCGATAGATTTTTTTGTGGTTAATGTGGGAGCACCAAATGCCCCTCATCCCGCCCCCCCCATTTTTGCGGGAGCTTGGCCAATCAGCTCTCTCACACTGCTGGTCACACGGTAACAGATTAGCGACACACCAGACGCCCGGTACATCGCCATCATCATCTCTCTCTCATACATCAGCCTATTAATGTCGGTTGTTTATTCCCTTGGCTTTTATGTTACACTTTTTACAAGATTAAATGTGTGTGTGTGTGTGTGTGTGTGTGTGTGTGTGTGTGTGTGTGTGTAACCTGAGTCTGAACACCAGGAACACTGTTCTAATACCTTTTCACCTGATTCAATCATCCACATAGAAGAGTGCCTGAGCTTTAATGATGTCATTAAATTGAACCAAAATTGACATTAAGATGAAACATTGTTGCACGTTTTCGTCCTTTGATGTTCGCCGGAGCTTTAATATGAATGTAAACATGATTATGATGTTGATTCGTAGCCTTGATGAACATTTCTCACGCTTCCTTCTGATGGTGTGTTTGCTTAATCAACTCCTTTATATCAGCTGCTCTTACACACACACACACACACACACACACACACACACACAGATCACTGTAAATTTATTGCTTCTTAAACAATCAAAAATCAATATAATTACCTAAGGCGTGTGCGTGTGTGTGTGTGTGTGTGTGTGTGTGTGTGCGTGTGTGTGCGCAGACACTTACATACTGTTATTAGTGTATATATTTATCATAACCGGGTGTGGCTAGAACAAACACAGGTGCGTCTCCACGTGATTCTACACGTTATATACATTCTCTCTCTCTCTCTCTCGTTAAGCTGTGTTGCATCGTTAACGCTCTCCTAACGACCTTCTCCCGACCTGATGAAGTAACGGAACATCTCAGACGCAGGGCCGAGGGCGAGGAGAGGTGAGGAGGTCGACGTGGGTGTGTCAAAAACTCTGGAGCTCGAGGCAGAACAGGAACACGAGGAACACACTTTCCATTCATTACATTGTATATATGTACACACACATACACACACACACACACACACACACACACACACACACACACATAGAACAAACTGGATGCAAATGTTTCCACCCACGACGTTTCCCAATTAAACTCGCTCCCTTAAGGTTCTGTTTCATCAGGGCTTTAGACTCATCATGATCCATCCGTGTTTCTCATTACACACACACACACACACACACACACACACACACACACACACACAGTAAACTCTTGACATGCTAGATCACAGAAAGTTCCTTTGAAGAACTCTGCTTCACATACAGTAGATGGATTTTCTAAAAAAATAGTAATAATAATCATTTTTGCTTTTGCCAAAAACATTTTTTAAACCAGCAGCACATCAAAAATAACAACAAGAAAATATCTGTAATAATATCATCAGATGGAATTTTACTTTCATTACATATGACGTACTGTATATACGCGAATGTTTTCCTCCCTGCGTTTAGAGATGTGATGAGGAACGTTCCGGATCTCAGACCCTCATGGCTGCAGCTCGTAGCTCAGCGTGACTGAAGCTGATAAAGCAGCAGCGCGCTACGAACAAGCGACAGGACGTGAAGTGGAGCTGGACGCGGAGGAGCGTCAGCACGCTGGAACGCCGTCTGGATCAGGGTTTGATTTCAGAATTTAAAGCAACTTGTATAGAACGCGGTTGGGAAACGGCGAAGAAAAACCTTCATCCAATGTTAGCGTTCGTCTGGATTTCTGCTGCAGGTCCATCAATCGCTCATTTCATACTGCTGGTTCTGGGGGGTTCAGCACCTGAACCCGGGTCACGGCGGTGTGAGTGCAGAACCCTAGCCACTGGTCCACCGGGTCCTCGGAACCGTGTGCAAGATTTAGTGAAGACGTGCTGTAGCACCGCGAGTCCCAAGAATGTTAGCAAAGAGCGCGGCTAGAAGGGAAGAGAGCCGCTTTCAGTTTGGGTTCGAAAGCAGCCGGTGCCGAGAGGAATCATACATTAATGTTAAGTGAGTTTTAATGTCTATTTATTTCATAATTTACTTCATTTACACGTCTTGTTTTTAACGTTTTGATTGTTTTTATATGCAGAAATGTGATTATAGTGTTGGTAATATTTTACGTCAAAAATCTAAAACCAACAGTTCCCCCCCCCACCCCGCCCGTCTCTCTCTCTCTCTCTCTCTCTCTCGTTTTTCCCAGTTTTCCCAGCAGTATCGCTCCGTCTGAGGCGAGCTTTGTTATCTCTCCACCTCCACCTCCGTCCATCCCTCCATCCGGCGGAAGAACAACGGACACTTGTTAGGCGCAAAGCTGCTCCCCGCGGCTCGGAAGGACTCGGAGACAACGAAAAACAAACAGGCTCGACGCCTCGGAGGGGTATCAGGTTCATCATCTTCACTGCTCCTCCTCCTCCTCCTCAGTCCCTCGCTCCGGTAGCGGCCGGGCTGAGTCAGGGCATCCAAACAGAGGGGGAGGGTGAAGGTCCGGGTCCGGTACCGAGGCCGGGGTTCTGTTCAGCGCGGAACAAACAACTGGAAGGGTTTTTTTTGACGCGTTTACATGATGACGTTTTATAGTTTCGCAGTGTAAAGGAGGCCGAAGTCACTCTAAGCAGCGTGTAAATCAGTTTCCTCTTGACTGATGAACAGAATTCTGGGGATTTTCCTCTTTTTTTTCAACCCAGAAACGACACGAAGCATCGACCCCGTGTCCTGTTCCAGCATCACTTCTGAATCACTGGCGCTGGAGACTCCTTCCATTAAACGTACGATTATGTTCGAATAGTTTCATAAAACGCAGCTGTTGCCATGGTAACGATGAGGCATCAGAGCGACCGGTTGCGAACCCCCGAGCAAACTGCCGTACGCGGGTTTCGAGTCGCCGCGCGGGTCACGTCTGAGAGACTCGTCTCTGCAGTGGAGCGACATCGTGTTTCAGAAGCGGTGAAATAAAATCACTTCCTGTTCCGCCGATACAGAGAGCGCGGCTCATACCTGGGATTTTTGCGTATCATTTCACTGGAATGCTTTGTGCATGTGTGTGTGTGTATCTTTCTCTCTCACACACACACACACACACACACACTTACACTTACACTTACACTGTGCTGTGTCCCAGCAGTGACCCGAGACCCCACTGGCTGCGGTCTGCATTACACACCCCATTCAGAGAGCTCGACTGGGCGAGGGGACAGCATGAAACACACACACACACACACACACACACACACACACACACACACACACACACACACACACAGAGCAGCCCGGCTGGAGAGAAGACACTTCGGTCGAGCTTCCTTCGTTACTGCTGTGTTTGGCACATGATCACACACACACACACACACACACACACACACACACACACACACACACTCAGATACACTCATATTTTCACACGTGTTCAATCACACACATCCACAGACACACAAATTGTAAGTCTACATGGAAAGACATTTTATATACAACAATTAGGTGAAATTATTATTATTATTATATTATTATTATATATTATAATAATAATAATTCCTTAAAATACATTTGTGCTGTCTATTTATCTATATAATTATTCATCTATCTATATAATTCCTAATTAAATAAAATACAAGTGTTGTAAACAAAATGTGCTTATTATTATTATTATTATTATTTGAAGTAGATTCTCACTATATAATTACATTTTATATTATTCATTATTAATTATCCATTAAATTAATCACAAGAACTGAAATGTGTATATATATATATATATATATATATATATATATATATATATATATATATATATATTTTTTTTTTTTTTTTTTTTTTTTATTAAATGCTGTATATACAAATGTTCTGCTGCTACAGTTTTCCCTGCAGTTCAGTTATGAAATTCTATAATAAAAATAATAAAATTTACATGATGAATATGAGATTTTCCATCACGTCTCCTGAGCTTTAAACACCTCACACACACACACACACACACACACACACACACCTCATTCCTCACGCCTCCCAACATGGTCCTTGCATGAGAACAGAAAATAAAATAAATAATTATTAAAATTTTAATTGAAATAAAGACACACTGATGGTGTTGATCAGGAAGTGTGTGTGCCGGGTAGCTTCAGTCGCTGCACTGGAATCTTTAAAAACGGCTCAATTTTATACCAACAGTGAACACACACACACACACACACACACACACACACACACACACACACACCAACCAGCCATGACATTACCCCCACTGACAGATGAAGTGAATAACTCACTGATTATCTCATTACAAAGACGCCTGGAAGTGGGCGGGGTTTATTCATTAGGCACCAAGTGAACGTTACGTTTCTGAAGTTGACGTGCTGGAAGCAGAACAAAATGGACAAGATGAAGGAACCGAGTGACTGTGAGGAGAAGGTCCACATTGTGACGTCTAGACGGCTGGGTCAGAGCAACTCCAGCACTGCAGCTCTTGTGTGATGTTCCCAGTCTGCAGTGGTCTGGACATAAAGTACCAAAAGTGATCGGAGGAGGAAGAAGAACCGGCGACCTG
>QNUK01000798.1:17500-22500 GCA_013621035.1 Clarias magur
ACTGAGGAGCCCGGGGGCCGTCTGGCAGCGATCTCTGCGCAGTAAAAGCCGCAAGGTCTTCGTCTTTTTTAAGAAAAAATTTTTATTGAATGGCAGAAATAAACGGCACGGTTTGATTAAAGAAGTCAGCGGTGGCGAGGAATGCGGCCCGGGCTTCTGGAGCCGCGTTCTGTTCCACTCCTTTATGATGTTTATATTTATTCTCCTGGCACCGGTGTTTATCCGTCGAGGTACGAGCGAGGCAGAACCCACAGCCTTTTATCTTTTTGCTGCTGCTTAATAGCTGAACAGCGGTTTTGGGATTAGAACCTAAACCCTTCCGTTTTACTATTCGGCTCTCAACACTCAAGCCCGGGACATTTTATCCAAACAGCATGTAGCTTAGCTTTACAAGACCTGTGTTAATTCCCCTCAGCCTCATAACCGCGGTTGAGAAACGGAAAGCGAGCGTTAGGAAACGGAAAGCAAATTGGCCCTAGCGTCTCGCTAATCCACGAGCTTTAGCGCAACGAAACAAAGGGAACGAGGGCATTTCATCTCAGGAGCGCAACAACTCCTTAAAAGTGCTGCCTGCTTTGTTCACAATAACACCATTGTTACTCGCGCAACGTGTTAAACGTGGCAGCGTATCGTGTAACACGGTTTCACTCCCTCAGCTCTCATGATAATGATCGCGACACGGCAAGCAACTGTTGGCGCTTGGCGTCTCGCTAATCCACCAGCTTCAGCTGCTCAGCTCGGCTCAGCGCTCTTGATTCGGACTTCTCTCAGGTCTAAGCGATGAAATCAGCTTCACCTCACTGGGATTGTTCTCCGGTCCAGGATAGAAATCCAGCGTGTTTGTACTAGCCTCAACTAGCATTTACTTACACAGCCATTAGCGAACGCTCGAGCAGGGTACAGAAACGCGCCTGTTTATATCCTCCATCTGGTGTATTTTCTGATCCTGCCTTCACATCCCATAATCCTCTTCAGTAGCCAAGAAAACATGGGGTTAAATTGAGCATAATGATCTAACGGTACAACATGCACAAACAAAACTTTCTTTCGCTCAAAAAGGACCTCCTGGGGCTCAACTTTACCGTGCTAATCAGCTAGCTAGCTATGGAGAACATGAAGAAGAACTCCCTGAAATGGACATAAGGCACGAGGGTGGAGGGAGGATGGGGTGGGGTGATTTTTTTGTTGTTTTTAAGGGTTTGGGTTTATAAATTAGGGTTGTCAATATTAACGCATGTGATTAATCTAGAAACTTTACCATGTTTCTATTTTTTTACGCGAATTAATCAGATGACCTTAATGGTTTCCCATAATCACAGCACGGTTACCCCGCTGTGTGTGATAACGGCACATTTAACGCGGGTATTCAGACCCCTGAGGAAACGTCACCAAGTGCTGAACGGCAAGTTTCCTTTTAAAAAGATGGAAATTTGGATAAAACCAAAGGCGTGTGCTCGACCTGCCTTCGAGGAGAACTATTTTTACAAGAATACATTAAATGTAAAGATGTGCGAGTCGTGTCTCAGACAGCTAAGGTTCTCGGTTGTTGAGTTTTCAGATCTGAGGATCCAGGTTCGAGCCCCACGCCCAGTACTACTGAGCCACTGCATGTGGTGCCGGTCCCGTTCGAGAGATTTTGATTTAATTGTTACTTGATGTTAATGTTTGAGATATTCCAAAACACTCGTAAACCAAATCAAATTTTCCCATAAGAAATAATGAAAACTCAAGTTATTCATTCCACAGCCCAAAAAAATAAATACATAAAAATAATTAATACAATATATGAAGTAAAAAAATAAGTAAAAATATGACAAAAAAAACCTGCAGTTTACCTTTAAAAAAAGTACAAATAAATTCCCACAGATAAGTATTTCCATTTGTGTGCGCAGGCGCCGTGTATTTGTGTGTGTGTGTGTGTGTGTGTGTGTGTGTGTGTGTGTGTGTGTGTGTGGAATTAGCCCCTTCCCTCACCTCGTCTTACACAGTAAGAAAAAAAGAAATCTCTCTAATGACACGCATGAGCGCATACTAACGGAATCACTGCTGTAATGTAAAACACAAAAACAAAACAAATGCACCCGCACCGTACCTTTGAAAAGAATCGCGACAGAGCAGAGTTTTCTGTATGTGTCTGTATGTGTGTGAAGCTAGGGTGGTGTAACGGCGAGAGTGTGTGTGTGTGTGTGTGTGTGTGTGTGTGTGTGTGTGTGTGTGTGTGTGTGTGTGTCAAATTACGCGTGTGCACACACGTAGGAGAAACGCTGAAACAGAGAGGGAGATGTTGATTATACCAGTAAGAGACGAGCACTAAGACCCAGCAGGGGAGACGATTACCCACAATTCCGCAGCGCAAGAGAGAGAAAAATCATTGGCAGTTGTGATCATGTGACGCTCGGCGTCAAAACAAGAGCGCATGCGTGATACATGATACTCTGCACTCGTAAACCAAGACTTGCTCGTTTTT
This sequence comes from Clarias magur, assembly GCA_013621035.1. Classification (NCBI taxonomy): domain Eukaryota; kingdom Metazoa; phylum Chordata; class Actinopteri; order Siluriformes; family Clariidae; genus Clarias; species Clarias magur. The sequence continues at coordinate 19,968 of QNUK01000798.1, forward strand.
CAAGTCAAAATTTATTACAAATCTTTGCTCGTCTTGCGGAACGCTCGTAAACCGCGTTACTCTCAATCCGAGGTTCCACTGCATTATAAAACAGCGTAATCTGTTTCCCCCAACCAGTTTGCCATGGATTTCTTTATTCCAACATTGCACGCTTATTTTAATCGATTGACGGCACTATTATAAATATAACAGTACAGTTCATTTGCTACGCATTTGGATTAGCTAAACTAGTAGTAAAAATAATCACAGTGTATTTATCAGTTATTACAGACTGATCTGCACGGCTTGAGGTTCTGTTCTGGGTTTTTGATTTTGACTGAATTTGAACAAGCCACACCCACAAGAGGTGACACGTGTGACATGTTCCTTGCTAGTGTAAATGTAGAATTAGACCAAATGCTAAGCGAAGGAATAGACGACATTCCATCTCATCATCCGTTAAATTCTGGTTGAGTGTGCTTTAAGGGAAAAGACAGGAAGAAAAGCAGGAGCGAGAGAGAGACAGAGACAGAGAGAGAGAGAGTAGAGCACGCAGAGAGCTGAGGATCAGAGATCCGGGCTGGGCTGAGTTTCTGGCGAATGCCCTTCATTCCAAACCCGGCAGAGATTTAGGGACTTTCAAAGTCATAAAAAAATTGGAAACAATAAAAACGCAATGACTCAAAAACCATTGTTATGGCTAATGAGCACTTGGCAAAAGGAAGCGAGCGCAATCCAGTACAAAGAAACGCGCTGTCAACTTAATCATGTCCTCGCATTTAAACAAAGAACACGCCAAAATTCAAAGAGGGAGAACCCAGAGAGGCACCCCTCTCCTCCTGACCGCTCGCCCGCTGGGGACCTCGCGCTAATAAACCAGAAGAGTTAGCATGCCTCAAGTCTATTTATTCAGCCCTGATGGAGCTCGATCCTCCATCTCCACCTGCACCTTCTCGAAGCGTCCTGCATCGGCCTGATGTCATGATGGATGAGGGACGTAATGTACATTAAGTATGTCCGGCTTCTTAGAGAGGGGAAGAAAAAAAAAAAAGGAGGGAAGACGAGCGTTTGAAACGCAGCCCAACAGGATGAGAGGAGATCCTGCGTAGCGTCAACGCCATTCGTGCATAAATGGACCGTGTCATAGTGGCAGTAAAATGCATGGAGAGAGCGAGAGAGCGAGAGAGCGAGAGAGCGAGAGAGCGAGAGCGAGCGCTTGAGACTGTCATTCGTTAGGGATTTTGATGTCATGGGTGTTTCTGTGGAAATCTGATGAAAGACTTTTCAGCTCGGGACTGGCAGAGACGGAGCCGAGCTTTGTTCCCGCTTTCTGGTTCCTGTCACATAAACATGGAACCAATCTGGAGAAAACGGACAGAGAAATAACGAGACGGGTTTAACGACGACACACGGAGCGTCCTGACTCAGCTCTACTCAACACACACACACTTAAGGTTTTGATTTGCTTTTATTAAAAAAAAAAAACAAAAAAAAAACAATTGAATGATAGGATACAGCAGGGAGTGGAAAGCCACACCCCTTACATAGTGACCCCGCCCACCAACAAATCCACTTATACTAACACACTGAGTAACCACACCCTTTTAACGGTACTGATATGCACGCAGGCCACGCCTCCTTCATAGGGACTTAGACACACAGAAGGCACGCTTTCGTAATGATTTATAGAGACCACGCCTCTAATCCAAGTACCTATTACTTATCGGCCCCGCCTCTTTCACAGTGACTGACAGAGAGGACACGCCCCCTACATAATGAGTGATAGAGGCCACACCTCTAATCAAAGTGCCTATTACTCAAAGGCCACGCCTCCTTCCTTGTTACAGACAGGAACAGTGAGTGACAGACGGAGGCCACACCTCCATTTACTGCTCCTGATGAAAACTTAGTGTTTTAAAGAGAAAGGATTAAAATATTAAATAATAAAATACATTTCTTTACTTAATCAACGTAATGTAAAAATAATACAAATAAAATTCAAAGCCCAATTACATAAAATAACAAAGATGGTTTTGTTAATAAATCAATAAAACAATAAATCTTAAGTGTGTTTCGATTCGCTTCTCGTCCTGATGAGGATTAAGAACCGGAACAGAAAACTCGTGAAAATATTCACCGGTGTGATTTTAATTTGTGTCGTTCCTGCAGCAAAAGGTTAAATGGTCACGATTCGGTAGTAAAGCTCGGGGAAATCCCTTAAACGGCGACGAGTTACCAGAACTTTCCCAGAGCTGAGCTCATACGATTGGCCGCCGCTCGGAAAAACCTCCAACAGGAAGCGGTTGTGGTCACGTTGGACGCTTTAACACCAGCTCGTAAAAACCGTAGCATCTCTAAAGAGTCAGCGTTTCCCACCGAAGGGGAAACACAGAAAAGCACACAAACACACACTTCAACACACACTTCAACACACACACACACACACACACACCAACACACACTTCAACACACACCAACATACACACACACACCAACACACACTTCAACACACACATACACACACATACACACACATACACACTTCAACACACAC
>QNUK01000798.1:30000-50000 GCA_013621035.1 Clarias magur
TGTAAAGTTTGGTATGAGCCCTAATGGTATTTGGTTGCCCCCCCCATGTTAAACTTGACCTTTGTATGGAATTAAACCATAATTTCCTACTGTACTGATTCAAGTTCCTTAAATTCCATTCCATCATTTTTTCTATTTTTCAGATCGGCGACGTCCTCGACTACCCCAGGCAGTAGCCTACCCCCCTTTCAGACTCCGAGTCTCTTTCCCCTGGTGCCCTTGCATGCCGAAATCACAGCGGTCTACTTTTACCCCAATTCCCAAGAACCCAAGCACTCGCAGCTCTCCAGATTCCACAAAATGTCCCAGTTTCCCGGTTCCCCGAGTTCCCAGGGTGTTTCTTTTATTTATTAGTTCTGTTCCTGCCGCCTTCTTTAGTACCCCAGTTATCCAAGGTTAGTGTGAGGGAAGTTTTATATTTCCTCTCGATCTTCTGATTCCAATTATCTCAGTGTTTCTAGTTCTGCCAGGACCGAATCCCCCGTAGTGTCCCGCTTGCCGAGCTGACTCAAACTCACTAATTCTAGGAAGAAACCTTGAGAGGAACCGGAGTCAAAAGGTAACCCATCCTTATTGGGCTGATCACCAGACAGCAGGGATTGATCTGCACTCATACCGTGTGTTCCGTCTTCCCTAAGCGTCTTCCTGGTGTCTGCTCTTTATTCCTCCAACCATCCCGAGAAGGACCTGCTCCAGCTGGATTCTTCTTCATGTTGGTCTGGACCTCCACATGCTGCTCCTGAGCTCCCAGTGATCCAGACCCCCATCTGCCCTCTGCACCTGCTGACTCGTCCCTGTGCTGAACCGGACTTTGTGATAATTGAAAGAACTTCTGTTATACTGAACTTTCAGCTGCATAACACACACGATGTTATACAAGTTCTGTGATCCGTTATCACCCAGATGAGGATGGCTTCCCTGTTGAGTCTGGTTCCTCTCAAGGTTCCTTACTATTACCGTCTCAGGGAGTTTTTCCTTGCCACCGTCTCCGTCCCCCCTCGTCTCGTTCATCAGGGACAATCTCATAATTATCAAGACACATTTTTCTCGCTCGTACACACTTCCTTAAACGTTCTTTTCATTTCGTGAAGCTGCTTCGAGACCAAGCGCAATAGATAGAATAAAATTGAATCGAATATTGAAGCGTTTGACTAAATATCGAACTGTAACTTGATCTCATGTAGTTTGCTAGTAATTCAAGGCTCTCCAGTTCATCTAAATGTCCCAGTTCCAGTGGTTTTCCAGTTTCCAGTATCCCGCTAGCATCCCAGTTAACATCGAAGTTTAACTAATTTCTTCCCGTTCTAAAGATTCCACGGTTCCCTTTAGTTCTGCTTCCCCGGGTCTCGCAGCTTCCCGTGCATCTCATTTTCTTGACTTTATTTCCTCACACTTTCTCAAGTGTCTCATTTCTTCTAGGACTTTCCTTCAAATTCCTCGTTCTGCTTTTAGAATCTCTAGCGCCTCTAATTCCTGGCAGAGTCTCCTTGTCCCGCTTGCCCTAGTCTAGTCCCCTAGTTCACTTCGAGTTCGGTATGTCCGAGTTCTGCTAGACTAATTGAACCTAATTTCTGCAGGTTCCCAATGTTCCTCTTTGTCTGGGTTCCTCCGGGGCTCGACAGAAGTTCTTCTGATTCGCCTCCCCAGTGGTGCCTGTAGTTCTCATACTCCAGCTCTGACATCTGCATGCGAACACACACACTCGCTAAGCCATCACCTAGCCATAACCCTTCATCACGCCATCTCTTCACGCGCTCAGGCCGACACAAGGCTTCTCTTTATGTCGTATTAAGCCATTCGTCGCGGCGCCGAATACGCATACTGACTCCAAGAAGGCATGTTTGGAGACAAAACTAAAATCCCCCTATTCTGAGGACACATTCCATGTTCCCTTGTGAAGCACGAAGGGAAAACTCACTCTCAATCTGTGTGAATGTGTGTGTGTGTGTGTGTGTTTCTTTTTTTTATATATATATATATTTATATATATAGTGCAGCTGGACGCCATTCAGCTGTGAAACAGCGGCGCAGAAATGTGCCCACGATGATTCTGGACTGATCCCAACGCACCTGCAAACTCTCTCTCGCTGGTTTTTTCCCCTCTCGCTCTCATACTTTCGCTCCTTAAAGCGCTATGAGGTCATTAATTGGACACATTTGCATCATTAAAATGAGAGCAACACACACACGCTAAAACGGCAGAGTTCACGTCGAGGTGCTCGCCACCCGGACGTCAGTCATTCTGACAAACGTTTGCGAGTCCGAGTGTTACTCTGTTCATTACCCATAATGCACAGCACATGTCGAGTTTGTTTAAAATTTATTTTTTTTTTTTTTTTAAACGGACTTTGCTATCGTATTTGTCACGTACAGCCTGAGATTCTTTGACCTGTGCTGTTGCAGAAAAACAAATCAACCACCCTAATGATGTGACCTCCTGAAGTGCAAAATAACTTGCACATGCAAACAGGACGTATACAATATACAATTTATAAAGTTATACACGACAAGTGCAAATCTATTCCACATATACATCAACCTTTCCACGTGTTTACTTTTAATCCAAAGCGCTGACACTGGAGACTCCTTCCGTAAAAATGTTATAGTAACATACGGTAACCATCTAACCCTAGAAAGCTTCGCCACTACAGTACGTCCTCCCTGTGCATCAGCTGTTGCTATAGAAACCATATCATTCATATAAACCTCCTGACCAATCAGAATCTGGCGCGTTCCCGTTCCTCGTTCCGCGACTCGCCGTCTACGTCCGCGGCGGCCATAAACAAACCGCATGTTCTTTCATGTCCACATTAGCGTTTGAGATAGAGCCCACTTGGAAGGACGTGTCCTCCAGGGCATCGAGCTTTCTAGTGTTCGGATCGTCCAAAGTAACCAGCAAATGAGGCGTTTATTACAACGCGAAACAGATGTACGACGTACGAGTACAGATTTCATAAAGTTTATGCGGCGTTTGCCGCGGCGAGCTGACCCGGCGCTATTTACATGACGTAAAGTGTATCGGTAGCAGAACCGTGTTTGTTACCGTTCTAACGAGAGGCGCTTGGTGAAACAAAAAATGGCCCCCGCACAGAAACTAATTGCCCTTGCATATTTCTGCACGGCGGGATTTTTTTATTTCTTCTTTTTTTTTCCTCCCCCGTTTAACCTCAGATTTATGTAGCGTGTTCGGCTTTTTGCTGCAGTACAGGAGAAAGTGCAGTCAAACCACCAATGCAAACATCCACCTTTGAGGTCATTGTTAATTTTGGACGGAGCCGCATGTCAAAAGATCCCGCAGAGCAGCCGTGGTAGCCTGGGATTGTATTTTTAGGCTTTTATTTATCATCCAGCTTCTCCAGCTTTTCCCATTTTCTCATGTTTGCTAAGTGCAAAAGGGCAAAGCGTTAGTCGTGAATCACAGTTTTACAATTTAAGCACGAAACAAATCCCGATCACTAAGGAGGCAGATCTTTTAAGCTTCCCCGACGCTGCCAGTTTGTGTTTACGTTCCCGTTCACGAGACGTGGTGCTGACGGAATGCGGTGTAGGTGCTAAAACTTGAACAATGCTATAAATTCACAGTAAGCGGCAAAGTGTCCAATAAACTGTCCGGCCCAATACCAGGGTTTATACGTGTCACAGAAAAACAGCATGTAGTGAAGTGCGGTACGGAGGTCTTTAGTCAGAGGAGTCAAACCGAGGGCTTGAAGCGAATGCTGAAGGAGCTGGAGAGATCCAGATCTCAGAAGAGGCGAGCTGTTCCCAGGACTCCCACAGCCTGGACACTGCACGCAGCTGGGCTTTATGGAGGAGCGCTGAGCCGTGGCAAATCCTGTTTGGAGTTTGCCCAAAGGTGAGACTCAGAAATTGCGTGGAAAACATATTTGTCTTTGGCACAAAGTCCAACGTCTGGTTGAAACAGAACACCAGGCGAATCCCCCTGAGAACAGGGAAGAACATCAACGCCGGCGTGAAGCATGATGGTGGTAGCACTGAGGCGAGCCGAGCCGCTTTTGATTGCTCCTCTGACTAGCGCCAACTTTTCAATCTGTTTGTAATAATGCTTTTAATGCCACTATGTGGAATGTTCAGGATTTTGTTTGGTTTTGCGTTTTACAACCAAAAATCACGAGAGATGAACTTTGTCCTGGACTTGTTTTAAAAGCTCCTTGGTCTCCATGATGTGTGGATTCGTTCTCGGCGACAGATCTACAGTACTGTGTATATATATATATATATATATATATATATAATATATATACGCCGAGATCCATGTGACACTTTGATTGCACTTTGCTTAACTAATAGCGATGAAAATACTTACACCAGAAGTAATCCAGTGGTGTTAATACGTCTGCATTTCCAACTTTTATGTTTTGTAGTTGAGAACAAAATGCATTTATTTTTGCTCCCCTGCGATTTATTGTAGGTTCATAATATATCTCTCTGGTTAAATCTATTTCAGTTCCACATGGTAGCATTACCAAAACATCCCAGGAGGAGCTACGACACTCAGGAATATCTAGGAGAACTGGGAGAACTAGGGATGGAGAAGTGCACGAGATACTGTAGGAACTGCGAGAACCAGGACGAGACTGTGTAGATCGAGGGACCGTAAGCAAGAGAAAACACAAGGAACCAGGACAGCAGGAGACCTAGAAGAACTAGAAGAATAGGGAAGATACAGGAACTACATGAACTAGAATACTTGGAGAACTACAGTAGGCCTGTCGGTACCATCAGTGGTCTATTAAAATTAGAACAATTTCCTGAAAGCAGGTCACTAAGAAGTGGAAACAACAACAACAACAACTGGGAAACTTGGACTTTAGGAGACTGGTGATTATGAAGAACTGTGAGAACAAGAAAACGTGCAGAAATTGAAGGGTTTGGATATTTGGAGAGAGAGAGAGGAATTATGGGAACACATAAAATTGAGGAACCAGGACAGAGACTAAGAAGAGTAGATTACCCTGGGAAATAGTGGATCCTAGTAGTTCCTAGAAGAACTGAGGAACTGGTCAACTGTTTGAATTAAGACAATAATGGAGAAAAAAAAACAGGAAAACTTCAGAAAATCCAGAACATCTTGTAATGACTAGAAGAACAAGGAGAACTGAGGAACTCACCTCCTGTTAGAATGAGGAACTTTTCAATGTGGAAATAATATGAGGATTTTCAAAGTAAGTTAATTACACGAGAAGACGGCTTTTTCGAGTTCAGCGCAGAGCACGCAGTGTTTTTCCCGTCTTTCCGTTTCACATGGTGACCACATGCTAATCAGGGTCGTTCTCCATGACGAGGGAAGCCATGTGTGGGAAAGTCATAAACTTTATATAAGCAGGATAAAATTCTGACAACACAAAGCATCGCTGGGTTTGTTTCCACACACACCAAGGTTCCGATGTTAGAATTAAACTGTTGATTGAGGGTCGATCATGTGACCAGGACATTTCGGTTGTCCAGATGCCATTAAGGTTCCAGCTGACCTAAAAACAGCATGGAGTCCAGTATGAAGCGACGGTTTCAATTAGATGTCGGACCACATCACTGACTCCCAGTGGGACATCTCCTGACATTTTAGAGAACTTCCTGCCAGAACATGTGGACCCTGAGGTGAGTGAACAAGGCAACACATGAGCGTGAAGCTCCAGAAACAACTGCATAAGACTTCATAAGTGAAGTAGAAGTTACAAAACTACTAGACCTTCTTTATACTTGGTGAATATAAGAACTTGGAGAAAAGGAAAGAAAGAGAATCAGGCACTTGCAGAAACATCTGCATGGCTAGAAGATAAAATTAGTTGAAGGCGCGATGAATTCAGGGGTGGGTGTAGCGCTAGGAAAACTTAGGAACTGAGCTTTAGATGACCTTGGAGAGAAACTACTGGACCTCAGTTGGGCTACGATATCCATGTAGATGAAGAAATCGAAAGAAAAAGCAATGAACTGAAAAGTAACTTGGAAACTACAAGAACTGGGAGAGATAGCAAATTAAAGAACATGGAGAACTGGAAGAACTAAGACGCTATTGGTGATAAGTTGGGCCATTAATATAGTTAATGAACCATGAGAACTAATGACGTAAAGAACTAAACAAAACTAAAGAAATAGAGAACGAATGAACTGGGAATCCAGAGGAGTGGGAAATCAGAAGAACATCTCTGGAAACCTTGGAGAACTTAGAAATCATGGAAATTAGATGAACACTGAGAACTGAGAACTGGAAACCAGGGGAACTTGGAGAACAAGGTAACTTGGACCTGAGGAAGCTAACGGACCAGCGAGACCCAAAGGAAATTATGAAAACTATTTAAAGTCAGAGACCTGGAGAAAATTAAGCCGCTTAAGAAACAGGAAACCATAGAAACCCATAAACTGTAAACATCGCTGATGGAGCGATTCTGTGCAGAGGGAAGAAAGGAAGGCGAGTGGTGGCAGATTAGGTTGTAGGGGTGAGGAGCAAAGGAGGATCTGTGGTAGAACCTGGAAGTTCTCACTCTGTCAGAGCAGGAACCCTGAGAAATGTGGTTTAAGGGGAGGGATGGAGGGATGGAGAAGTGGTCAAACACATCATTCTCTGGAATCTGTGGCATGAACAGCTGGAATTCAGAAGAGAGAAGGATAGAGAAAGAGACACGGGTGGAGAAAGAAACAGAGAGAGAGAGAGAATGTCCCAACCCATTAGGACCATTAGAAAGCTAGGAGGAGGAGTGGGAGAGCGTCCAGATTTGAGTGATGACTCAGATTTACGGAACGAAGCGGGAAAACCGGGAATGGCAGGAATGTACAGTCGAGATAAAGATGGAAATCTTCCAAATACTCTCCAGTCTGTTACTTCTCCTTATTTCAGTAAGCAATCTTGGACTTTTATTTGAATATTTAAAAACTAATCATAACCATAATTCATCATCAGGCCTGGACGTCCCGGGTAAACCACTGCACATGGCGCTGTTCTAGTAAAACAATCAACAACACGCATCCTGATGGACAGAGAAATGACGAAACCGTTCTGAGATGGAGAGATCATGGAAACATATTTACAATACTCCCATCTCCCCATATGCTTTCTCTTTCTCCCTCTGTCTTTCTCCGCAGAAGGGAAGAACAAGCGACAGAGTGAGGAATGAAAAGTAAACACACCCTTGCGCATGGACCGAGGGACGCTCTCAGCCTCCATAACAGGTTTTTCTCAAGAAAAAGCTCGGCTCTCCAGGCTTCTGTTTAAAACCCGGGTTTCTTAGGAGACGGAGAAATAAAAGCAAAGGGCCGGGGGGAAAAAAAAAAAAGGAGAGATGAAGATCCTGTTAAGAAGCCGAGAGAAATGATGCGCGGGGAGGAAACAGGAATGCGAAGTCTCGTTAAAAAGCCATTAGCTTAATTCCATCAGGAAAACCTCGAGAGGGGAACGTGTTGAAGTGTTCCGCAGCTCCGAGTGAAAAATGTCAAACCTTCTGTTCTGTTCAGGGCAAATTTTTTTTTTTACATTGTTTTAAAACTTTACATCGGATAAGACGGCGCTAGTCGACGGCTGTCAGCTGACGTCGCTAACACGTAATAAAAGCGTTTAGTCTCGTGGACGTTTTAATCGTACCGCATCACGGCGTCGTTTATCTGTAAAATAGCTTGTATTACATGTAACTCCGCGAGCTTTAGGCCACGCCTCCTACCGGAATCCCGAAGGGGCATTCCTAATGCCAATGTAAAGTCAATCAGCCCAGTTCAGCAAGTGTTTTATTTCCCGAACGCCACAGAAACTACAGTTTTTTTTTTTGCTTATTAAACATGAAATTTTTAACTGTTTACAGTTCATGGCAACAACTAAAAAAAAACGAGCGTGAACAACTGTAATCTTTTTCTCTCTCCAGGACAACAGGATGACGAGCTTGGACTGGGGACTCCTTCCAGAAGTGTTACATTTTACAGGAACCTTCACCACATTAACGGGTCATTTGTGTTCTGTTCATGTGACGCCTCTACTCTGGACTATAGTCCACTCTGGATTTGTTACCATGGAGACGCTAACATAACGGAACAAGCGCATTAATAGAAACCTGCCATCTGCAGCTGAATGACTTCACGGAGATTCTTCAGCACGTTCCGACCAATCAGAATGCCGAGTCCGGTCGTGCATGTGAGGCGGGATGACCGGATCGCCCTGGGGCGGTCCGAAGAGGTTAAACTCTAGTGTTGGCAAACAAGTGACTGGCATATTTTTGTGAGGAACCTGCGGAGAACATGCAGTATGTTGGATGGAACATGGGGTGGCAGAGGTGTGGGGCAGCAACAATACAGACATGATGCAGCCTGAAGGCAACCGTGCTGAGGGGGAATAAAACCTTCCACAGGAAACATGAATCAAAAAGACAAGAAGCTGATTTCCAGAAGTAAAGGAGTGAGGATACTTGAGACATGATGGAGACAAGGATCCGGGGAAGGCTTCACATGTCATGCTGATCTGATGCTAGTGGCCAGTGGAAGACTGTCTTAAAAGAACCTGGAGTAAAAGGAGATGCCGTAATGAACTCCCAAAAATAAATGTAAAGGTATCAAATCCAGCTCGAGTCCCTGAAGCCCCGTATCTGTGCTTTAACTCAGCCGGCACTCCGGTACTTTTTAAAATTTTTTATTTTATTTTGAAGCTTTACGACCGCTCCACTTGAAATAACCATTACACTAACGTATTCTGACCGCCGTTTCCCCCTACGGAGCGGACAGTGTGCCAAAAGCAGCGCGATTCACCGCAGGAGAATGTGTTTTCAGCGCTTGAGCCATGTTAGGGCAACTCCCTGATGATGAAACTGCTGGGAACCTTAAAGGGAAAAAAGAGAAGTGAGAGGAGCGAGCCAGCGTGGGTGGAGACGCAGGTTGAAAAATAGGTAAGAGAAGAACGCGAGTCCGGGTGAAGATGTGAAAACGGGGGAGTTTTTATGAAACCATTGTTCAGCACCACAGAAAACAAACCTGCGCTGCAAAATCATCCCCGACTGCATCGGTGTGACGGCCTGAGCAGACCTGACAGTCCTCCCGCCTGCGAGTCTGACACGGCTCTGTTCGAACCATGGAAACGTCACGATCAATCATCTTCTTGCAGGTCTCGTCCTGAACCTTGCAGTGACACCAAGAAGACCTGAGCTCAACCGCCAGAGATGGCCAGAGGTTTCCACCCCGGTGAGAGCTCGGATCAGGACGTCCACGGTGAGGTCAGCGTGTTGTGAAAGATGGCTTAATCCCTCGCTTCCTGCCGACACCGAGCGATGTTCAACCGTGGGCGGCTCGGGATCTCACCTCCGATGATCATCTACAAGTTCTGACAGCACGACATTTGCTTTAATATTAATGACGCATAGTCAGTCGCATGTTGTTTGTGACATCACCCGTGCTTCGTAGAGGGCACGACCCCAGTGGAGCTGGGAAAACAAAACTTCCAATCAAACTTGATGGGTGCTGATCATTTTGGAGTAGTTAAGAATTTAGGTTCATGTTTCTTACCTACAGTATGTAATGACCTTATGAATTCGTCTTCACGTACAGTATGTTTCTCAGATGACACTGAGAAATGAGATGATCCTCGTTCTAAACCACCATGATCTCACCGGACTGGGGAAAAAAAAAAAAAAAAACGGCCCACAAATTGCCCAGCGGTGGGTGTCGGTTAGATCAGACCTGGCAGCTGGTAGCGTGTACAAGTCGAGAAACCGGTTTAATATAAATATTAATTATGACTTGTTACATCACCGTGTGTGATCAGGGAAGAGACGGTCCTGTTTCATGGAGGACGACAAAATGATGGATGGAAGAATATTAGAAGCCTGAAGGGGCAGGATGTTGGCAAAGTAGCGCTCGGGAAAAGAGGACTGGATAAAATGAAATCATGCTAAAGTACAAGAAGGAAAAACAGGTTTAAGGTTTGTTAAAAGGCGAAATAATTATGACGGACAAAAGGGACGAATCTAAACGTATGGCAAAAAGTGGCCCAAAATCCAGTCCAAATTCCAATCTACTTTCTATCTACTCTAATCCAATTCTAATCTAATGAAATCCAGTCCAAACCCAAAACATTTCAATGCCACTTCCACTAAAATCCAATCCCACTTACTGCCCATTTCCACTTCCACTGCACAAAACCATTGAATCTGACTGCAGTCCATGTCTAATCTAATTCCAGTCCAATTTCAAATCCAGTTTAAAACCAATCCAATTTAGCTCAATCCAAACCAGCCTATTCCAGACCTGATTCAGTCCAATTTAAATTCAGCCCCAATTCCCAATCAATCCTAATCCAACCCAAACAAATCTAATCCAAATCCAACTCAATCCAGCCCAATCCAATTCTAATTCAGGTTCATCTAATTTAATTCGAATCCAAATCAGCCTAATCCAGTTGTAATCCAGTACAACCAAATTCAAATCCAATTCAAATCCAGCCGAATCCAAACCATCCTAAATTTCCAATCAAGTCCACCTGAGTCCTTTCCATCCCAAATACATCTAATCTCGATGTAGCCCAACCAGCCACAGAGCTAAGATTTCTGATCACCTTCTTAAGGCTGCTAAAGTAATAAAAGTTAACCCTAGCTCTCATACTAACTGTGAATTCAAAGACAAGTAACGTATGAGTAAACAACAACAACAACAACAACAGCAACAGTAGCATCCAAAGATATAAGAAGTGTTAAACAAAATGGAAAATGTGACGCAAAAACTTGAATACTCCACATGCTCGCACTCAACCATCAACCCCTGACGAAGGGCCGCGTGTCAGCGGCTGCGAAACCGAGACTCGGCGTGGAAAGGAGCGCTGGCCCGAGACGAGCGAGAACGCTACGGTACGCCGACATCCACTCACCGCTCGGAGAACATCTGGAGTGGACGGCTGCTGTGTGAAATACAGTAAGGAGCGAGACATGTTGTTCCAGGTTCTTCCAGTAAATCCAGGACAGTTCGAGTGAGGAACCGGATCAGGATTACACACCGGAGTTAGAGCCATGCTACAGGATTAGAGATTAGAAACCTCAGAATTAAATAAAGTTTAACGGCACGAGGACGGGATGAAATGGAATGAAAATTCAGGAATATAAAAGAAGAGAAGAACAAAACCGAACCGAAGGCGTAGAGAAAAGCAAAGGATAAAACACAAGTAGGAAGAGGATGTTTTTGCTTTATTGTAATGTATAAGGAGAGTCACGATGTCTCTGTGCATCGTTCACATGGTAGACCACGCCCCCATGGTCATCCACTGACTCTAATCATCCCTCCGTCATTAAACTGGCGCAGTAACGAGTATAAACCCGAATCCCCTCAGCCTTACACGCAATCCGGCCCGAATCGCAGGTTTCCGAATAATCGTAGGTCTTTGACACCGAGCCCGAGAAGTCGTAACTCAGACGCCATGTCGCTAAACCCACCGGGACGTATCAGGGAAAGAAAAATATTCTCGTGTGCCGTCTCGCACATGATGGAGGTTTCATAAGAAGGCAGGGATCACCTAGTCGGTGTAGACGTTACGGATGATTGCAGGAATAAAAGTTTTTAAAAAAATAACAGTCCTGGAGCCGAGGATCCGCCGTGATGAGAAAGACAGAAGCGTATTAAACTGACGAGAGAGAGAAAGATCGGTTTTACGACGTCTCAGAGCCAGCCGGGTCTTAAAGTGTCACTCATCATCCACCGCTGGGCGGGGGGGGGGTGAGGGGCAGCGGGGGGTTCCATCTCAAACCAACGCCGGCTGGTGAAGAAATATCGATTTACACGGAAAAATATTGAAACGTCATAGAAGAGGAACAATTACACATCCAGGGTTCAGGATCCTGATCGCTCAGAAGGTGTTGATTAGTTTTCCGTAGCGGCGGCTCTGACGGTAGCGCCGGTTTATATTATGTGATAAGCTACTGTTTCTACGGTAACACGAATAAAAAGTAACCCTGATGAAGGGAAGGAGTGTCCAGTGTCAGAGCTCTTTCCCAGTCTGAAGAGAACACGTGACTCAGGTCCGCTGCCTCGACATTAAAACTTCGGCTTTAAAATCGCTCGCTCGCATCCAGACCAAACGTCCGCGACCTGGGTGGGGCGGGAACATGCCATCTGCTTGGTAGAGCTCCCAGGTGGTCCGTTGCCACCGACAAACGGGCCAGAGGGGTGCCAATACTTTGCACAGGCCAACACATGGTCTCTATTCTGTAATTGTACACGTTCATACAAAGTGAGAGCCGAATAGCAAACGTATGCTTCTCGCTCCTGCCATACTTTCTGTGTTTGTCTCTCCATCTACTCTACAATCAATCTCCCTTCCTCCCCCCCCCCCCATCTCTCCATCTTTGTCTCTCGTCCCATCCCCCTCCGTGCGTCTCTCTCTGAGATCTGTCTCTTCTTTCCTCTGTCCTGTTTAGTTTAACTCTCTCTACATTACCACTTACACTGTACAGCTCAGTGGAACAGCGCACGCTGAAAAATGGGGACTCGCAAATTAATGGCTAACACATGTTCCCCATACCTTACACACACACACACACACACACACACACACACACACACACACACACACATGTGCTGGTCTTTTTTAAGCTGCTGCCAGGAAGGTAAGACTACACTGCAATCAAATAGCGCTTTGGGACAAGTAGCTTAGCGCTCGTTATTAGAGTAGCAAGACCAAGTACGATATCAACACCAACGTGCGTCAACGTTTCATTTCTCGACCATCATGGATTTACGCGCCAACGTTCACCTTTTGTACATGAATCCATGGCACGTATAATAAAATCAGTCTGAATAGTTTTTTTTTTTAATTAATTTGTTCACCAAATGTGAAACAGCAAAACAGTTTGTTAATTGTAAAATAAGCGGCACTCTAGACGTCGAGCGATATTAGAGTAAAATTTGCATTTTCGTTGAATTATGTGAATATTGCATTCGGAAATCGTGAACTATGAATATTAATGATACACTTTCTATATTTATAGTTCCGACAAATATACAAAAACAGAACGAGCCGTCTAGTCAGCCGGCTAGCTAGTTGAAATGAACCCTGCGGTTAAGCTAACTACTGTAGCTTTCAAAACCGTTGAAAAAAAAAGTATTTAACTAATAAAAATTGAGAAATATCTATTCTTCAGGCGCATGTTTACAAAATGATAAAAGAAGATAAGAGCGTAACTGAATTTCATCTCTGTAAGTCACTTTTCTGGCATGGATCGTCAATCACGCCAGACTAGAGATGAGTACCAAGTCGTTTGTTATTCCTGCCAACAACTCTGCATTGTTTTCTTTCTCCCTTCCATGACCAAGAACTCAAGACAAACACACTTCTGTGCTGTTTAGAGTGAAAACACACTAGAGCGATAAGTTCAGAGCTGCTTCAGGGTCAAACAGCCACAGCCACTGGATCTCGGAAACTACGAGAGATAAACGCTGGGCGCTGCAGATCATGTTTTTAGCCCGTAACAGCGCGGCTTTGCTCCGTTCCCTGTGCACGCTCGCAGGAACTGTTGGACTGACCGGTGCAGGTGGTTTTGTAAACAAGACGTCTAAAAGGGCGTCATCTCCAGAGGATTGAAATAACGCTGAAATATAACAGAGCTGACACAAATCCCTCCGCAACTCCGACGGAAGAAGAACGTGGCCTTGAACGTGCATGTGCGTCTTTTCCAGCTGACACTTGTCACGATATGACGGGGTTGCACGAGTTTCCATTAGCATGCGAACCGTGCGGTTCCGAGCGAACGATTGGTCAGCATCACTCTGCGGTGACAGGAAGTGATGGATCAAGCCATCTTTCCCAATCCAATGACATCATCCTCATCATAGATGTCATGAACCGTGCTCTCAGCGGGGAGGAAACTTCTGGCCACGGATGACTGTGGCATCGCCGGGAATTGAGCTCAGGTCTTCTCGGTGTCACTCCGGAGTTTATAATGACCTGTGAAGCCGGTCTATGGGGGCGCAGGAAGCTTATTAATCATGTCGTTTCTGAGATTTGTCAGAACGATGCCAGAGTCTGACTAATGTGACCACGTCGGAGACGGGAAGACTGTGGGTCATCACACGCAGTGGTGCAGCGTTCAGCTGACAGCACAGGTTTTCGTCTGGTAGCCCAGAAGACAGCTTTTAAGAGACTCGTTTCTACTGCCAATGCCTTTCCTTGGTCCCAAACCTCTGACTCAGTTGAATCTCGAGAGGTCGCTTTTGTTTGCACACCTTCTCATGGAGAACTTCAGGCCTCCATTTGGATCGGATATTTGGACTGCTGATTTGTGAACTGGCAGAACAATCCGACGCTGTTATAGACGTTGAGGAATCTGCATAGAGATTAGATAAATGTTTATTTTCGTTTCTAAAGGACAGGCTGACGAATTTTGTGGCTGTACAACACATTAACATCTGACTCACCAACTGTTTGGGATTTGGAAATTGGAGATGAGCAAAATATCCTTGTCATAATAACATTAATAATGTGTCGGCTGTGACCGTTTGGAGACGTCTGTCTGGTTAAAGTTACTGAGGGTAAGTTTAAGGTTACCTGGGTAAAACATATGGTCCTTGAGTTTGAAGTTCCTGGGGGAAACAGTCAGATTATTAAGGATATGATTAGGGGTAATGAGGTTTACTGTAGGTTAAAGTTAGGCTTACTAAATGTTGTATTCGGATATACTGAGTCTTTAAGATTTCTGGTGCAAAACGTAAAGCTCTTAAGATAAAGATTAGGGTCCCTGGGGGCAAAGAGTTAGGAAAGTTGAGGTTAAGTTTCTAGAAGTTGATGTTCTTGAATTTTAAGTTAAGGTTCGTGGGTTGAAAAGCAGAGTTATCAAGTCTATGGTTAGGATTAATGAGGTTTAGATTAAAGTTGGGCTTAAGTATTAAGCATAAACGTTAGGGGTTTTGGGTGGTCTAGGGTGGGAGCAGGGTCTAGAAATTAAGCTTCTTGAGGTTTATATTAGAGTCAAAAGGGTCTTAGGTTAAGTTTAGAGGTAAAGGCTAGGGTTACTGGGGTAAAACTGGAGGTTCTTGAAGTTGAGATGAAGAGAACTGGAGTATGCCAGGTTACAGTTAGGGTCACTATAGTGGAATGTAGGGTTGTTAAGGTTAAAGTTATAGTTACAGGGGTAAAGATTACTCAAGTGAGTTTCGAACATTAAAAAGTAAGGTTCTTGAGGTAAAGTTTATAATAAAAAAGTAGGTTTACTGAGGTTAAGGTTCTAGAGTCTACCTTTAGTGTCGATTGTGGTTTTGGTTAAAGTTGCTTGGTTAAGTTTACTTGAAGATGGAGTTAGTTTTACTAGGTTAGCAGTGGGGCTACTTGGATTAAGGTGATGATTCTTTAGGTTAGTGTTTCTTGGGTAACAAAAACTGTTATTATGGTGAAGGTTAGAATCACTATGTTAAAGTTAATTGTAAGTAAGTTCTTGAGGTTAAGATAAAGATTGTGGAACAAGCAGGAGGAGCTGAACTGAAGGCCAGGAGAAGATGGGCCATGGCTGGCATCGCTTCCAACTCACCATCTAGAGGACATTATGTTTTAGGGTCGAAAGGCCTGAGGACAGTCGGATACCACCTGATGACATCATCTCTAGCTTCAGTTTTTTTTTTTTAAAGTAGCGTCTAGGTGGTCCTAGACAGTTCGGGTGAGGGTTACTGAGGCTGGGTTTAGGGTTCTTGGGGTTAGGGTTGAAGATTTTAAGGTTCAGAACTTGATTCTTGGATATACGACACTGAGAAGTCTCTTGTCTGAGCTGAGGTTGGTGCACTGGCTGGTGGACGTCCTGACAGTTCTACTGCTTCAGTAGTTCCTAGTAGGCTGAGTGTCTTTGTGATCTCTGAGGACCTTTCATGTCAGGAACGCTGTTTCAGGTTTCTTGTGATTCTCCTTCGTTATGAAGGTTTCAAAGAACTGCACAAAACCACAGCGCCACTTCTAATTATTATTACTACTACTCTAGTACATTTCATCTGTAAAAACTCCCAAGCCTTACAAATAAAAACCTAAAGGTTCCTCACAAACACGATAAACAGGACACAGGCTAATAACTAACAGACGCCTTAGACAAAGGTCATGTCCTGAATCTGCTTTGCAAAGTGAACAATACTGTAGTCTTTATGAAGCAGACACATAACGGTTTAATCTCGCGCTTCTTGTACGAGACAAACACACACACACACACACACACGCAAGACATCTCCACAAGTGAGCTAAAAATACTCTTCTTAAACGCTTCCATATGTTTCAGTGACCATTAAAGCAAATATGTTAGCGGCATGAGGCTTCTGCGACTTACACACTTCCCCTCTTTTTCGTCTCTACGTTCTGCTCTTTTCACGTGAGCACAAACCTCAAAATGCAAATTATTCGGCCCCGTCTGGGCGGAATTAGCGGGAAGGAAACGGCTAGCAGCTTGCAGATGCGTCTCCAGGTGGTAGTCACTACGCTAACAGGATATTAGCTACTTACGCTATTAACAGATTAGGGCACGGAAAACGGTCTTCTGTGTCGATCGCTTCCTCCGCTAACCTCCTCACCTAAAAGCAAATTGTCGAGAAATATGCCTTTCATCCACCTTCATGATCGAGCCCAGGAAAGGAGATTCAAGTGCAACGCTCCTAAAGGACAAATTAGCCAAGGTCCGAGTGCGCGAGTTCAAACGAGGAAGATGCTTCCGTGCCACACTGTGAAGGGTTGAATACGAACCACACCGGGTGTGCTATCTGAGGTGGATGAGTGACTTCAGCTCATCCACAGTACATTTATGATCAATCAAACGGACCTTCAGTTCATGTACACTTCAGTTTACAGTATATACAGACACTTCACACAGGATTTTAGCCATTTCATGATGTTCATGCTAATCAATACTAAAGTCTGTTCTTTAGACACAGAAGCTCTGCTTTATTGGTCAGTTTATGGATGCTTATGACTCCCTGCGTATCCTCAGATCTTTATCCCAATAAATAGAATATTTTTTCTACTAACTCTTAGACTTGAACAAAGTTGCTACAATGCTGAGGAACATTTTTCGTTTAAGCTTTTGCAGCCTACAGTCGTTAGCTGTGCAGGTCTTCATCAACAACAATGTCTGAAAATGTTCTTGAGGTTCTTGAAAGGTTATTGCGCTAATGTTTCTACAACATTCACAAAAAAAAATTATTTCGAACCAAAATGTTCTGAAACCTTGAACCTTCTTTGAAAATTTTAGCTCTGCAGATCTTCATCATCAAGAAGGCCCATGGTTCTGCCCATGGTTCTTTATATACTGTATTTCCAAGAACATTTTCATTTTGACTCTTTGGAACATTAGCAACGATGCTCCTGTGAGTTTGAAAGAATGTCCATGAGCATAAAATATTCTGGAACCAAAATGTTCACAGACTCATGATCTTCGGACATGTTTCCTCCTAACCCAGATGATCACGAACGGCCTTGTTGAGGATCTTCCCTGAATGTTCTCCTCCTCGCCTATGAGCGCAGTCTTTTGGTTCTGAGGTTCTGCATCAGATACAGGACGAAACACCTCATGAAATCATGACGTGCCAATTGAGATAAGGGTTCTGAAGGGTTCGCCTCGAGATCCATTAGAGTCCAGTGAGCCGCGCCTGGAATTTTCGGCTCTTTAAGCAGAAAACTTTTGTTCTCTGAATAGAGTCCGTTTGAAAGAGGAGCGATCCATGCGATGATTTACAGCGAAGAGACGTACGGATTTCAGATCGTCCGGGTTTAAAAGCAAACGCTGCGTTTAGAGATGATGCATTTGAGCCTGGCTAATAAACATGGCTATAAATAAAATTCTCATTAAAATTCTGCACAAACAGATTCATAACCGTTCGAGCGCTTTATATGTATTGTGTGTTACGTTAAACTTCAAACGAAGGATGAAGATGTCTTTTAATAACGGTAAGATGAAAAGGTTTAACTACTGAATGGAATTTAATTAGTTTAACAGTTTAATAGAAGACTCTTGTGCGGTACACGCTGAGAGAATCTGCTTTTGCTACTTTTGTGTTTTTTCATTTTTGTTTTGTTTCCTTGATACTTCTGAAGCAGAACATCTATGCTAACATTCCAGACCCAAACTCTTGCCAATCTAGATATTTTATGCTAATAACTGGTCCTGCTAAATCAAATACAGCCCACTTCTGCTAATTTTTTATTTTTATTTCTTTTTTGCTAATCCAGAAGTTATGAAGATGGTTAAACTGTTTCTGCTAAACAACTTCAGATGTTTATGCTAAAAAATAATAATATATTTATATAAGCTAGTTCTGCTAAGGTACAAACATTTTTATTTGAAATAAACACTGGTTTAATGGTTGACAGATGTTTATGCTACTAAATACAAACTTTTTTTTTTTTTTTTGTTAAATCACAAACTATTTTACAGACATTTGAGTTTATTTACAGGATGCCTCTGCTAAGCCTCAGAAGATTACGCTAATAAATGCAGACTGTTTTCCCTAATTCTCTCTCTCTCTCTCTCTCTCACACACACACACACACACACACACACAGACACACACACACTTTAGAAATTATTTTGACTGAACAAAAAAAAAAAGCAACCCTAATAAAGTGGATTCTAGATGCACTTCAGAGCCTTCCATTTTACACACACACACACACACACACACACACACACACACACACTCTAGTCAGCTAAGGGGCAGCGCTACATTTACCATCTCCCTGGCTCCCGGCTCTGTCCAGACCCACGTTCCTGTAATTAGGGTTCAATTAGAGCACCGAGGGATCTGCTGCGGCCGGATACTGAGCAGAGCGCTGAGGGAACCCCGCTGGGACGCGCAGCTACCTCGATACGCCATATTCATCAACAGCCTATGCTAACACGTCAAGAACAAAAGGCAGCACTTCGCCTCACTTTAGCCCTTTTAATTGTTTAAAAACAATATTGACGATCAGATGTGAAACAACTCAGAGCTCCGTGTGAACTTGTTCGACTCGTCTTAGCGTGCTAATTAACTCTCTCTGCATAATAGCATGCTAATTCTCTCACATTCATTCAAGCTAATCCTTTTTCACCTCATGCTATTCGTCAGGCTTGAAGTTCTCCCTCGCTAATTAAAATCCACGGCTCGCTACAAGCTAACGACCCTCTAGGGCTCTATCCGTTAGGAGCCGTGTTTTCCTAGCATCATTTCTTGCCATTTGTGCCTCAGGCGTAAATTTATATCAGGCGGCTGCGTGCTGTGCTGTGGATAAACGTCCATCATTTGTACGAGCGCCCTGCGACTAGCCGTTGCCCAGCGAAAACTAGCTATCGATGGATCTATTGAACTCCAGTGACGACTCACCTCACGAAAACGGGACATTTTTTTTGCAAAACCGACATCTTCAAACGAGAGGCACGTCGAAGCGCTAATCGTCTTTTCATCTCACTGAGATTTAGCGGCCGAACAGAACGACCTGGCGCTCCCCAAAGCAAATATTGCTCAAGTGAGAAATGTTAAAAAAAAAAAACAAGGCTTAATTCAAAAACATTCAACATTCAAAAAAAAAAAAAAAAAAGGAAAAGAAAGAAAAATTGTGCTAATTTACACACACGTTGGTGCTGTTAAAACATACTTTCCATGCTAACTAATGCGCACTTTCTCCTTTCAGACCTTCTTGTAGGTCTGCTAATTCACAGATTTTAATACATACGGACCACACAGATATTTATGCAACAAATACACAAATGTTTGTCAACTTAAAAATAATAATGTGTTCATTTGCACTGTGTTTTTGTTTCTTTAAATACAAAGTTTATAAATGTACTGGTTAGGCAGAGCGTTTTTTTAGCAAGTTCAGACATTCAGACATGCTAATAACCATAAACATTCTGATTGTCAAATGATGCTTATGCTAATCATTATGGACTGTTTCTGCTAATTCAACAAACGCAGGCTAATTTATGAATTGATCATGCTAATTCAGGCATTTATGCTAAGACACAGTATGTAAATGTTTATGTGAATGTGCCAATCGACTTTGCTAACTTACAGACTTTTGTGTGTTAATT
>QNUK01000798.1:55000-105000 GCA_013621035.1 Clarias magur
AGCAAACAAATCCACAACAACTGGAGTGTTTTTATCACTAACTGCTCACCTAAGACGGCTAATCACACACACACACACACACACACACACACACACACACACACACACATACACACACAAAGCAATATATTTTACAACTTATGACTTATATTTTACAAGACTTATGACTCAAGGAGTATAAAGGTGGTTTCATTATTATTATTATTGTTATTATTATTATTATTGTTATTATTATTGTTATTATTATTGTTATTATTATTGTTATTATTATTATTTCTCCAATACATTTGTTTCTATTCCCGAGTTCATTTATTAACACTGCAGTTCAAAAGTTCAAATAAAGTGTTAATAATTTAACTCAAGAATAAAATCTTATACTAAACTACCACCAAAATAATAACTAATATTAAAAAGCTTATACAGCCAACAACATTACAGACTTTCTCTCGGCCTCCTGTATATAAACACTGTAACTATTTTATTCATTAATAAAATTCATGTATTCATGAAAACAAATAACGAGATGAATATAAATAAATAAATATATATATATATATATATATATTTAGAAATAAATACTTATTAATCAATCAATCAATCAATCACATAATTAATTTACGCAGGGTTGCCAGGTGTACAGTTTCCAAAGATTTTATACACATACTGTAAATATATATTTGTTCTCTTAATTTTAGGTTTTTGCTTCACCGTCCTGTTGCAGGTTGGTTGCCGTGACGACTGTACTGGAGGATGCGCCGGGTGTTTATTTAAACCGTGTGAGCGATGAGACGATGTACGATGGATTTTTAATGATTAAAGACAATGAAACACACTTTACGCAGAGCGGAACGAAATGTACGAGAAGATCTTCTTTTCTTTCCACAACAATCACCGCACTTGACGCTACCGCTGATGACATCACGTTCTGGTGCCAGATTTTTCTGATCTTTCCTGAAGGTGGCGCTCCGGTCAACGAGCCTTGAGCGGCTGTTACAGAGTGTGGAGTCAGACACACACACGCACACACATGTTGACTTTTGTTGCTAGCTGCCGCTAGTGAACACCGCGCAAACAGAACAGAACCACACAGAGCGAGAGCGTGCAGAACAGATCCGCCTCGGTCTGCGAAGCCTCCATGACGTCACTATGATCGGTGATGGACACTCTCCCGCAGTGTTAGCTTTAGCATTAGCCATTAGCGTCTCTAATGAGGTACATAAGGTTTACTTGGTAGTGCTAGCGTGTACATGTACAAACCGGACGCTTTAACTTGAGTAGCGACGGTAGCTAGCAGGCTCGTCTGTGAGACGTTTCCCTAATCAAGTGAAGGATTCTGCGTGCGGAAGTGCTAATGGTAACGTACGTCAACGACCTCTGTGCCTTCGCGATGACCTCATCATCCTCATCATCGGCAGTGTAGCCATGTGATCTGGTGGCGTTTCCTCACAATAACTCGACGCTTGAAAAGAAAAAGCTAGGCGGTTTATAGCGCAGCGAGTCGGTGTAAACACTCGCGCGGGCGGTTTCAGCTTTCTGGAACGTTTTAGGAGAAATGTTTGGATTTATGGTGAGTTTTTTCCAAAACGAAAACGGAGAAATGTTTGTCTCCATCGTACCGCCGCGTTTCCCTGGAGCTAGTGTCCTGGGGGAAAAAAAAAAAATCAGGCACATCTTGTGCTCATCCAGAACCCAGACATGTTTCAGTTAGATAGCGGCGTTGTTTCCATCCGGACCGCGATCCCACAACCATCGCAGGAGAAAAGTCTAATCAACCTGTACAGGGTGTCTCTGCTCCGTCAATAAACAGACTGAAGCGTGTGGTTGTGTGTGCGAGTGTGTTTGTGTGTGTGTGTGTGTGTCCTGGCAGCAGGTAGAACGTAAGACGCTGTAAGACGCTGATCAACCAGAAACTTCAAACGCAAAAACAAAGAAGTTGAAAGAAAGACAAACTCACTTTATGGAATCTGAAGCGGGATGTTGGAGGACGGAGACGAGGCTCGGGGTTTGACCTCCAGGATCTGAAACAGGGACAGGAAACAGGCCAATAGACGCCGATGACATCACTTCCTCAATGTTCCAAAGTCCCACCCACAGACTTTGATTGACAGCCGAGTTATTTTCAGTTGATATTTGTTGCAGTTTATATATTTTTTAATAAGAGCACAGCGCTTTATTCTTCACGCCGCGAGTTACAAAGCGCAGACGCTGACACTGGAGACTCCTTCCGCTCACGTAACAACGTCTCCTAATTCAAACGTCAAAGCCGCGCACTGATCGTACCCTGTTTATTCTCATTTTTATTATATGGAGCGTCGCTACGGCTGCTCTCTGTTGCCCCGATGTGCACCGCGGCTATAGGAAACGAATCCCGTCCTCCTGACCGATGGGATTTGAGGATCTCTGTGGTATGCGGTCTGACGCTCGGTCACCTCATACACCCCAGAGCTCTAATCTCCCGCAGATTAGACACAGATTAGAGTGTTTGTTTTTTTTCCCCAACACACAGAGATACGAGCGGGTCGCTAATCAGCAGCAGCTGTGAAGCCTCGCTCCGCTGTTTACTGCGCAAATTAGCGCCACTTAATTACACCAACGAGGTACTAAAAAGGTCACGGCTCGGGTCAGGGGCTTTACTCTGCTCAGGAATGCTTATCGCTCATCGCCACTTGACTAACACGCCTGGAATGTGTGTGTGTGTGTGTGTGTGTGTGAGACTGACCCTCACTCCTGTGACCCGGCTGGTAGATAGCAGGCAATCAAGTGCAGATCGGTTTAAAAGCAGCAGAAGCGGACCACACCGCCGGATTAACAACCGATTCAAGATAAACTCCGATTAGTGAGAAACTCAACCGCTATCTCTCCATTTATACCAAACGGCTGATTAAACAGTTAAACAGTAATCGAACTCGTGTAATCTAATGTTATTAATTAATTCTGATTTGTATAATGAAACATGATTAGTGCTTTTAGGGTTTTTGCTTCACTTTGACGACTTACGACTCGATTAAACAAAACAATCACAGCTGCCTTTTACGTTCCAGTGATACTTTTATTTGATATCAATAAAAATAAATCAATTAACTGCAAACAATCCAAGACCTAGGCTGTCATTACGTTATGACAAACGTTTATTGTACACCATAATATTGTAAATATTGTACACCCAGCCTAGCAAAAATCTGAGCTTCGCTTAGCTTAGCCTAGCCTAGCGGAAACATGCTCAAAGCTACAGTAATTATAAGACCCTCGTGTTGCCGCAGAATCATCCAAGAAATCAGCCCAGAAACGCGGCACACTGTAGAGCGTCAGTTGTTACTGTTCACTAGTGATGGCCGTAGCTAGCAGGGAGCTGTGACTCACTGGCGCCACCTAGCTTCACACGAGAGAATAACACATGACATGTCACCAGTCTGATCGGGGTTCTGAACTCGACGTATGATTGTCGCGCAGTGCTGCGAAAGTTGTAAGCAGAAATATGGACGAAAAGAACTGCGGCTGTTTATTCACTGCTAATTACGCGATTCATATTTTCTAAAAAATAAATGTTCGTTTAATAAGTTTGTAAGTGTAATAAGTGTTTACATTTCAAAATGATCATGGTGGTATTTTAAGTTATTTATTATTATTTTTGTTTGTTTGTTGTTGTTTTTAGGGTGAGGCATCAAACTGCAAACTTTACATTTTCACCCTATTTATTTATTTATTTATTTCTTGTAACTATTTTTTTTACACTGACTTATTTATACAGATTAATAATAATTGGAAATTGTGAACTGGTAGTTGAGCATGAATTAAAATAAATAAATAAATAAATAAATAAAATGTTAATAAATAAATAGGAAATCTAAATTTTTCATACATAATAGTTTATAATATTTAATAAATAATGTTAAAAATATGCAAAACTTAAAAAAAAAAAAAAAGAAACAATGTGTGGTAAATTTATGGATTTTTTAAACATTACAATGTAGATTATGTACATTTACTTATATTTACATTTTTTTTTCTTTAATGATGTTTTCATTTTAGAGGACGATTTAAATCACATAACTTTAAATTTAATAAAGAAAAAGTTTCTCCTTCCTGAGCTCAGGCAGGTGGAACGTCAGCGCTCCCCCCCCCCCTCTTCCTCCCCCCCCTCTCTCTCTCATTATTGCAACATCGATACGCAACAAAGTGTCGAACATTTCGACATCACAGGGACCCGCCCGTCTCCTGCCGCGGTGTTTGTGCGCTGTCATGAATGAACAGAGCTCCTCTCAGTGTGATGGACGACTAAAGGTCAAAGGTCAGCATGCTTCTCTCGCATAAGTCCGCACTCTGCGCTCTCTGACAAAACTGTCGAGCAATCGGCATAAACGTGTTTGTTTATATTTGTTTACTATTTACTGATGTATTTACCGTCTTCCCGCTTATGTTACAGCGACAATAAACACCAGCTGCTCTCTCTTTCTCTTTTCTCTGTCCCTTTCTGCCTGTCTCTCTGTCCTATCCCTCTCTTTGTCTCATTCTGACTCACTGTCTTTCTACTGTCTCATTTTATCTCTCCCTCGTCGTCTCCCTCTGACTCCTTCTGGCTCTCCCTGCCTCTTTCTGTCTTTTCGTTCTGTCTTCC
The DNA here is from genome assembly GCA_013621035.1 of Clarias magur. Taxonomy (NCBI): domain Eukaryota; kingdom Metazoa; phylum Chordata; class Actinopteri; order Siluriformes; family Clariidae; genus Clarias; species Clarias magur. The sequence goes on from QNUK01000798.1 coordinate 59,616, forward strand.
AGTCTCATTCTGTCTCTGTCTCTTTCTCCCTGTCTCATTCTGTCTCTCTGTCCCTGTCTCATTCTTTCATTCTGTCGCTCCCCGTCTCTCGTACCGGTTCATTGTCTCTCTCCCTCCTTCTCTCTGCCTTATTCCATCTCTCTCTGTCGCTTTCTCATTCTGTCTCTCTGTATGTCTTTCTGTCTCTCTCTCTTGATCTGTCTGATTCTGTCTCTCTGTTTCCTTTTGTCATTTTGTCTCTGTCGGTGTCTCATTCTCTCTCCCTTCCTCCCTCCTTCTGTCTCTCCATGTCTCATTGTGTCTCACTCTGTCTGTCTCTATCTCTCTCCCTCCTTCAGTCTCTTTCTCTTTCATTTCTGTCTCAAGAAGACAAGATGAAACACTCCAGAAAGTGTAAACTCCTCTGTCCTAACGTTGTCAGACAAAGTTACAGTTGTCGCTCTGACACTGGAGGCTCCTCCTACACGTCTTATTAATTACTATATACAGTAAACGCCTCCTTACAGGACACTTGTACGTGGAGAGTCCACCCTAAACGTCTCCGTGAACCTGCAGTTTCTATAGAAACGGTAAACGCATTAATAGCGACTGGTTTATAGGAGACAGACCGATGCTTTCTGTTCTGACCAATCAGAGCGCGGGGAATCCAGCAGCAGCGTGGCCGTGGGATCTGCAACTGCAGGTGCTTCATCTGTACAACCTCGGAGCTCCAGGACTCCACACTTCGAACGTCACACACACTTTGCAGAAGTCGCTGACTCGAGCGCTCCGCTCATCCATCAGACAGACGAGCAGCTCACCGAGGCGGATGAAGAAGGAACGAGGGAGCGCTAGGAGTGCAGATAAAAATCCCAAGTGGAACTCCTGTTTGAGGAAAGTTCTCTACTACAGCCTGAAACCGTTCAGCTAATGATGAATCTCTCGCTCTCTCTCCTGTGAGACTGACTGATGGAGAGGGGGCGGAGCTTCGTGGGGAAATCGCAGCCTCCTGGTTTTGTTTGGCTCGGCTGGACAACCAGAAGTTCACTCCGAGTTCAGGTTGTGAAATCTTTAGTAGCAGTTTCGATTGAAGACGTTATTTGTGGCCGTTTCGGTTGAATTCATTAAGATGGTGAGATTACAGGACGACCCGGAACAAACGTCTCGTTATTTATTGCTGTTAATTCTCTCCGCTGTCTTTTATCTTTGTATCTTTGTATCGGATGAAGGGAAGAAGTCCGGAAGAACTACAGAGGAGGTGGACAACATTTCAGAACATTCCGCCTCACAGCTGTAATCACGTCTCGTTTCAAGAGACCTCGACTTTACCCGACCCGACCCGAAAAGCCATTCTGTACTTTTAACATAGATACGTTTTAAACTCTCAATCAACAGTTTTCTCAAAAATCACAAACTTGGTCATGATGTTCTCCATCAGCAAGGACTCAGCATATTCTGCTCCTGTTCCTACATACTGTACGTCTAGAACCTTCAGGGTGCTCCTCTCATCCTTGAATGTTCCATACAGAACCTCCCAGAACCTCGCAGAACCTTCCAGAACCGTCGTTTCAGAATCAAATGCAAACGCAGCAACTAAACAAACTGCTGATGTCAGCACACATTATCAGGCGGTTCCTGATACCCTCAAGTCTGTGGTTCCACACTCATTCATAACAGTCTCCTCGGGTTTCTCTGGTGGTTCCTCGTACCCTGAACACTTTGTTATATTTCTTCTATATTACAGGAGGCTCCAGAAGGAACATGTGCTCCTGAGCTGAGAATCCCCGAGGAGGTCTTAAAGCTGCTCGAAGATGACATCATCAAAAAGCGCCATACACCAGGTTCCACTACACACGTCTTTCACACGATTGTTCTTCTCCGCTTTACAGAATTTACGATTTGTTTAAAACAGAATCATTTCTAATAATCAAGTGAGGAGCGTGTAACCGTCTTCGCTTGCACTGAAGAATCATCTCAGGTGAAGAACCTTCTCAGCTTCTGTTTAGTTTCCCTATTAGAGATTTTTTTTTTCTATTGTTGTGCAGTTTGATGACATCATCAAAACCTGCCAAGCACACACAGTTCTCGTTTAAAATGTTCTTTGATTGAGCCTAAGTTTTACCTCATACACACCATAACTGAAGAGAATCCGCAAAGGAGCTAACGTGGTTCCTCAAAGAGGAACAGCAGAAGGATGACATCATCATAAAGCGCCAACACGCTGTGCCCATGCGCTCCACTACACACTCACATACTCTCTGCCTATGTGCTTTTAAAGTTCTAAAGCTCCTCCACGGTTCTTCTTAAATGTTCTCTGCAGCTTCCTGATCAGAGGGGATCAACGCAGAACCGTCAAAATGCGCCAACATGCACCGCGTTCAGGACTTTATCAACAGTCTGTACCCTGCAGAATAAAATCCTACCTGTGCGCACACACACACACACACTCCTACACACACACACACTCCTACACACACAGACACACACAGACACACACACACACAGGTTGCAGTGAAGAAATAAATCTGCAGCGTTTCAGCAGCTCTGCTTCGTATCTCTGTCGCTGCAGCTATTAATATCGCCGCGACTCTGCGTCCCGTCAGCCAGAGATGGAAGTCCAGGAGCAAATATTTTCATTCGGAGGGGAAAAGGCACTCGAAAATTACAGGAATCAGTCAAAGCGGTGCTGCGGAGCGTCCAGTAATGACAGCACTTTACTCCGCCCCCTCCCCCCTCCCCCACCCCGAGAACAAGGAACGTTGATTAATACTCCACCGTAAGCAGCTTTAAAACGAGCTGATAATTGGTCGCGCTGATTGCGGCGGTGCGTCCCGCCAGAGCAGGATTTCTATTGTCAATAACTGAAAAGAAAATATTTATGTCTGTCGAGCGTACGAAAAAAAAAAACAGATAACCCTGCTTAAAGTGTTTGGTGTTTGGTTTTTGCCGGGGAATCGGCCCTGGGCTTATTGCGCGCGGTATTTCATTATAATTAGCTGAAAAAACAAGGCTCGGCCCGCCGTTATCAAAGTGGAACTGTTTTCCGAAGCCGTGCCATGTTATTGCAGTCGGTTAACTCGACGGGCCGCTCGAACCCCAGCCTACCGTTCCTCCTCCGGGCTCGAAGGCACGCTCGCGAAAAAATCATTTTCTTTTTCTTTCTTTCTTTTTTTGGGAGGGGGGAGAGGTGGGGGGGGGGGGGGGGGGGGCGAGGGGTTGATATTCCCCCGTAACCACGACAAGCTTCCAGAACGCCAGCCAAGTCCAACATAAGATTTCAGACGTGAAAAATACGAAGATAACAATTATTTATCCTGGTAAATGAGAGCGAGCGAGAGGGATTACTGTACATTCACTTGCTATGACACACATTAGTTTTCTGTTGCCAAGTCGCTGAAAAGAAGAAAAAAAGGAGGAGGAGGAGGAGGAGAGCAGGAGGGTGGAGGGAGGAACAAACTCGGCCCGGCTGTGAGAAAGAGCCTTTCTGTATCCACTACATTTTATAAATGACCCAGAGGATCCATCGTCTTCTGTCTGTCGCGCTCAGATACGGCGGTGTTGTACAACTGTATCCGTCAGCGCGCTGGCCGCTGCGCCGAGATCCCGCGCCCGACATGGCCTCACTCGCGCTACGGTACGGCCCGCGGTGTTCACACACACCACGTTACTCTTGTTCCGGGAGAAAACTAGAGGCCGCGGGGTCACATGTGTCCTCTGAACCGGTTACGCGGCTCCCCGACTCGGATCGAGCGCTTAGCGAGGGCGTGGCCCGGCTCCAACCATTCTGAGACTTCTTTTTTATTTAGCCTTTATAACACCTGCTCTGAGACACACACACGCACACGCACACCCCTCCGGTGGAACATGGGGCGCGAGGGGGGGATTGGGGGGGCTGCGTGGCTAAAAGAGGGTGAAGCTCCGACACTTTAACTAAACCGGAATGAGAAGAAGAAATAATCCCCAAAGTGCCGAGACGGATCTGTTTCAGAGAAAATAATACACACATCACCGCTGGTATCACACACACTCACTATACACACTCACTGTACACACACACTGCTCTAACACGCTCACTACACACACTCACTGTACACACTCACTATACACACACACTACACACACTCACTACACACACTCACTATACACACACACTGCTCTAACACGCTCACTACACACACTCACTGTACACACTCACTATACACACACACTGCTCTAACACACTCACTACACACACTCACTATACACACTCACTATACACACTCACTATACACACACACTGCTCTAACACGCTCACTACACACACTCACTGTACACACTCACTATACACACTCACTACACACACTCACTACACACACTCACTATACACACACACTGCTCTAACACGCTCACTACACACACTCACTACACACACTCACTATACACACTCACTATACACACTCACTACACACACTCACTACACACACTCACTATACACACACACTGCTCTAACACGCTCACTACACACACTCACTACACACACTCACTACACACACTCACTATACACACTCACTATACACACTCACTATACACACTCACTATACACACTCACGCCTCAGCAAATTCTTTTCTGAATCACACTAAGGCACTGTGGAACATTCTTAAAACGAGGAGTAACATATGACATCATCAGAAAGCGCCAACCACAGCACCCGAGGCTGGAGTGTTTTAAATAAGGAGGAATAATATGATGATGTCATCAGAAAACGCTGAACAAGACGCTTTACTGTCGAACGTCCTCCCGTCCTCTCGTCACACTGGTGTACGGTGACGCTCTGATCAACGCGCGGCTGCACCGCCACACGCTCTAAAGTACAGACATGACATCATCAAAAAGCGCCCAGACGTACAGTGCTGTGTGTATAAGAACCGGCGTTCTACCGAAATGTTTGTTAATGAAGTCAGTGAAATGCACACACACACACACACACACACACACACACACATATCTGTTTGTAAGTTTTCCAGTGGATGTTTATCTTTACTGATATCTTGTACAGATTCATCTCTCCATCAGTCTACACTGTCTCTCTTTTCATCCGTTTCTGATTCTCTTCGTCTTTCACTGCATCACTCTCTCCTCCTCACTCTCTCCTCCTCACTCTCTCCTCCCTCTCTCCTCATCCCTCTCTCCTCACTCTCTCCTCCTCACTCTCTCCTCACTCTCTCCTCACTCTCTCCTCACTCTCTCCTCCTCACTCTCTCCTCCCTCTCTCTCCTCACTCTCTCCTCCCTCTCTCCTCCTCACTCTCTCCTCACTCTCTCCTCACTCTCTCCTCACTCTCTCCTCCTCACTCTCTCCTCCTCTCTCTCTCCTCCTCTCTCCTCCTCTCCTCCTCACTCTCTCCTCCTCACTCTCTCCTCCTCTCTCTCTCTCTCCTCCTCTCTCTCCTCCTCCTCTCTCCTCTCTCTCCTCCTCCCTCTCTCCTCCTCCCTCTCTCCTCCTCCCTCTCTCCTCCTCCCTCTCTCCTCACTCTCTCCTCACTCTCTCCTCATCCCTCTCTCCTCCTCCCTCTCTCCTCCTCACTCTCTCCTCCCTCTCTCCTCCTCACTCTCCTCCTCCCTCTCTCCTCCTCACTCTCTCCTCGCTCTCTCCTCCTCACTCTCTCATCCCTCTCTCCTCATCCCTCTCTCCTCACTCTCTCCTCCTCACTCTCTCCTCGCTCTCTCCTCCTCACTCTCTCATCCCTCTCTCCTCATCCCTCTCTCCTCACTCTCTTCTCCTCACTCTCTCCTCCTCACTCTCTCCTCGCTCTCTCCTCGCTCTCTCCTCCTCACTCACTCCTCCTCACTCTCTCCTCCTCACTCTCTCCTCCTCCCTCTCTCCTCATCCCTCTCTCCTCACTCTCTTCTCCTCACTCTCTCCTCCTCACTCTCTCCTCCTCACTCTCTCCTCCTCACTCTCTCCTCCCTCTCTCCTCCTCACTCTCTCCTCGCTCTCTCCTCCTCACTCTCTCCTCCTCACTCTCTCCTCACTCTCTCCTCATCCCTCCTCCTCACTCTCTCCTCCCTCTCTCCTCATCACTCTCTCCTCACTCTCTTCTCCTCACTCTCTCCTCCTCACTCTCTCCTCCTCACTCTCTCCTCCTCGCTCTCTCCTCCTCACTCTCTCCTCCTCTCTCCTCCTCACTCTCTCCTCCTCACTCTCTCCTCACTCTCTCCTCATCCCTCCTCCTCACTCTCTCCTCATCACTCTCTCCTCACTCTCTCCTCCTCACTCTCTCCTCGCTCTCTCCTCCTCACTCTCTCCTCCTCACTCTCTCCTCACTCTCTCCTCCTCACTCTCTCCTCCTCACTCTCTCCTCCTCACTCTCTCCTCATCACTCTCTCCTCCTCACTCTCTCCTCATCACTCTCTCCTCCTCACTCTCTCATCACTCTCTCCTCATCACTCTCTCCTCCTCACTCTCTCCTCCTCACTCTCTCCTCCTCACTCTCTTCCTGTCTTTCTCTCATCTTTTACTCTCTCTCTCTCTCTCTCTCTCCTTCAGCTCATCTCACCTCCTTTATTCTGCTGCCTCTTTTTAACGCTACTTCTACTTCTGCCTCTGTTCCTTCCTCTATTTCTCATTTCATATCTACACTTTCCTCGCTCAGTCTTCCTCTCTCTGCTCTAAGCTCTTCTCCATCACTCCATTCCTCTCGTCACTCTCCTGCCCGCTCTCTCCCCCTTTCCTCCCTCTTACACTCTCTCTCTCTCTGAGCAGGTCAGACCAGATGCACAGACGGATAAGTGCTCTCTTTACAGACGGGTGCAGAGGTCAAAGGTCATCAGGATACACATAATTCCCTGCTGTAAAGCTGAGAGAGGAAATAAATGCCACCATTATATGTTTAAAATTGATTGCTGTAAATGTGTGGCTTCTTTAGTCTGGCAGTTCACACACACACACACACACACACACACACACACACACACGCTAATTTGGTCCTCTTGTAGTTAAGGGTCCAGTTTAAAACAATTATGTAGCATGAAGTACTGAAACAGTTTCCCTTAATGAAAGGTTAATTATAGGTTTATGACAACTAATGCTCTAATCTCTTCCTCACACACACACACACACACACACACACACACTTAATTAGTTTTACAGATGTACAGCATTGTTCAAACATCACAGGTGGCTAAACCTATGTGTGTGTGTGTGTGTGTGTGTGTGTGTGTGTGTGTGTGTGTGTGTGTGTGAGAGAGAGAGAGAGAGAGAGAGACACGGTTGCTAGGCGACAAGGAAAAACACCTAGCATCACTAACACTCATGGTACATCACTCTGGGTTGTGTAGTTAGAGAAAAGTAATCAGACTCTTATCGGAGTAATAAGTCTGTGTGTGTGTGTGTGTGTGTGTGTGTGTGTGTGTGTGTGTGTGTACAGGTGCTCGCCACAACATCTGACTTTCATTCTGCACTAAGGAAGAGAAACTTATTACTGAAATGTGATCCACACACACACACACACGGAGACGTTCTGGAGGGAAGCTGCATCTCGGCTGTTCACGTGAATCAGCGCTCCCTCTATCAGCTCGTCAGGAAATTGGTTCCCTACGGCACGCGGTCGCGCCACATGAACCCCCCTGCAGAGGCGCCGTGGTCAAGCGGCCCACCTTCAATCTAAAAGGGCGGCGGGTCGAACCACTTCCGCATCGGGGCTGAAGGAGCGGGGAGGGGGTCGGGTGGGGATTTTGGATTTGTGAGTTCTGTAACAGAAGAGCAGAAGGGATCAGGAGGGTTGAGGGTTGAGGTGAACCCCAAGCGCTGAGGGAGATCGCGCTCACGTAGCCAAAACACGCAGCGTTACCCGAACAAACCGCTCGAATGTGTCCAGAAGCAAAAACAACACGGGATGATTAAACCTCACGTGTGCGTGTGGTTGTGGAGTCAAACAGAAACGTTATTCATGTACAGGAACTCCTGGAGGGAACAGCTCCGGACACGTTCAGGGATTTAAACTCACGACCTTCCGAACTTTTAACCTGCCTTCATGAGGTCATCAAACGACGACACAACAGTGCCACAAGCGAGGTTGCCAGGTCTCAGCAACGTTTTCAACCCGAAAGCACTTCACAACGCAACAAACAAGACGGCACTTTTTTAGAAAACCACGACCTCGATGCACGTCAACGTCTCACCCTTTCACGCAAACGAGGTATGATGCTGTAGAGCGACGACTCCTGCGGCGGTAGCATTTGGTTCCCTTTTACCGTTCAGTCCACACACACACACACAAATGTTTTCATGTTGCTCTTACACACACGTCAGATTATTAATTCGAGGAAAAACAGAGAACAAGTTAAACGTGACGAATGGAGTTTTGGATGTTGCTCAGTAACAGAGCACCGGAAATGCGTGCACGCACACACACACACGCACACACACACACACACACAGACACACACACACACACACACACACACACGCAGCATGCACATACTTCAAACGCCTCTTTACTCCAGTGTAATATGATTTCTGCTCCTGATACTGATCTCGCACTTTCAGGAATGCGCATTTTTAAAGCGTTCCGTATCGGAAAAGTTCTGACGCTGATCAGTGTAACGAGGTCAAATCCTGACTTTCTTGCAGGTGCTGAGTTTTTTTTTTGGCTAATCAGTATTGATCACACACACACAGGGTTACAAATGACTCGAACTTCATCTGCCTTTTAGTGCTGTGAAATTGCTTCAGTATGACGGTGAAGTCATTTTTGCATCGTTCTTATCAACAGATATCAAACCTGCTGCGTGAACATTAAATAACTTTACTTTCCTTCTCATTTTTTTAAAGCCGCACCCACGCTTACTGTCGCTATGGAGATCAAGCTTGTGTAATATCGCAGCAGTAAACCGTAACCAACCCGAACAAAACACAGCCGAACGCTAATGTTCATCTGCTCGAAGTGTTTATCTCTCAGCAGAGCTTCTCGGACTTGTTCTTCCAGAGCTAAACTGCAACCATTAAACAACCATCTGATACTAAACTGCAACCATTAAACAACCATCTGATACTAAACTGCAACCACTAAACAACCATCTGATACAAAACTGCAACCACTAAACAACCATCAGATACTAAACTGCAACAACCAAACAACCATCTGATACTAAATTGCAACAACCAAACAACCATCTGATACTAAATTGCAACAACCAAACAACCATCTGATACTAAACTGCAACCACCAAACAACCATCTGATACTAAACTGCAACCACCAAACAACCATCTAATACTAAACTGCAACCACCAAACAACCATCTGATACTAAACTGCAACCACCAAACAACCATCTGATACTAAACTGCAACCACTAAACAACCATCTGATACTAAACTGCAACCACTAAACAACCATCTGATACTAAACTGCAACCACTAAACAACCATCTGATACTAAACTGCAACCACTAAACAACCATCTGATACTAAACTGCAACCACTAAACAACCATCTGATACTAAACTGCAACCACTAAACAACCATCTGATACTAAACTGCAACCACTAAACAACCATCTGATACTAAACTGCAACCACTAAACAACCATCTGATACTAAACTGCAACCACTAAACAACCATCTGATACTAAACTGCAACCACTAAACAACCATCTGATACTAAACTGCAACCACTAAACAACCATCAGATACAAAACTGCAACCACTAAACAACCATCAGATACTAAACTGCAACAACCAAACAACCATCTGATACTAAATTGCAACAACCAAACAACCATCTGATACTAAATTGCAACAACCAAACAACCATCTGATACTAAACTGCAACCACCAAACAACCATCTGATACTAAACTGCAACCACCAAACAACCATCTAATACTAAACTGCAACCACCAAACAACCATCTGATACTAAACTGCAACCACTAAACAACCATCTGATACTAAACTGCAACCACTAAACAACCATCTGATACTAAACTGCAACCACTAAACAACCATCTGATACTAAACTGCAACCACTAAACAACCATCAGATTCTAAATTGCAACCACTAAACAACCATCTGATACTAAATTGCAACCACAAAACAACCATCTGATACTAAAATGCAACCACTAAACAACCATCTGATACTAAACTGCAACCACTAAACAACCATCTGAGACTAAACTGCAACCTCGTGACATCCATCTGATTTCAACCATCAACCTTCTAACATCCACCTGTTATAAAACTTGGAGAACCACAGCAACGATCTAGCAACACTGAAGCAACCATGTGGTTACCATAGCAACCACCTGCCAATAAACATGCAATGACCTAAACACCATAGCAACCAGGTAGCAACACAAAAGCACATCATCCGGAGTACCATAGCAACACACTAACAAAAACACTAGCAACACCTTAGCAACCACCTGGAATGCCGTACTGATCAGATAGCAACATCGTATCGACCACCTGACATCTTATTCCAAGCACATGGGTTACCACGGCAACCGCACGAGGAATGAATATTGTTCTGCTCTTTGTTCTGGTTGTTTTATTCTTTTTTCTTTCTTTTTATTAGCACACTGATGTTCCGCCATAAAACCTGTTCTGGAAGCAACAGTGCCGCTTTGAACACCATCGCACTAAAAATGTGTTTTTTGTTTATTTTTCTTTCCGATAAAATGTTTTTCTTTCCTTTTTGTTTTTTTGCTCCCGAGGTCGTCCAGTCAATCTCACACATCTCTGCTTTGCATCGCCGGGAGTTCACACTGCCACGGTTTGTCCAAACCAGCCTCCATTCACAGGAACTTAATCACGACTGCTGTGTGTGTGTGTGTGTGTGTGTGTGTGTGTGTGTTCTCCCCCTCTGTTCCTGGCTAAAGGAAACAGCCGTGCACATTATAGTTTTCCCTTTCATCATGGCGCACTCAGGAATGTGATTACGTTGGGTCGAACATGTGTGTAGTCTCAGGTTCAGCATGCTAGCATGTGACAGCGCTATGAAGCTAACACACACACACACACACACACACACACACACACACACACACACACACACGTCAGATCTCGTTGGTAGTTTGAAAGCTCTCGGTGGTGTTTTGACAGCGCTGATGATGATGGCATCGATAGCATCGAGAAAACTAGCCGCTCCATTTCTGCTAGCGTTATTAGCGTTATTAGCATTATTAGGATTATTAGCATGCTTTGGTGTAATCGGCGCATTTTTTTTCTCCCGTCTTGAACGTAAAGTAGCCTAAGGATAAAACGCTAAGAAGCTGTAACTATGCTAATTGTCATAACTATCCTAATGTTCATGCTCAAGTGGGTTTTAATGAAGCCAGATAAATGCTGTGTGTGTGTGTGTGTGTGTGTGTGTGTGTGTGTGTGTGTCGTAGCTAACATGTTTTACACTGGAATTTTAAGTTGTGAGTCTCTAAAGTTGGAATGCTGTTCTAGTGAGGATGTAGGGTCCAGGGCTAGTGTGTACAGGGAATAAGATACACACAGACACACACACACACACACACACACACACACACACACACACACGCCACAACAGAGCTGAGGAATTCTACATCCAGATTGGTCAGGAGATGTTGATTAGGTTTTATTTTCGTTGCTTATTCTCGTGTCAGCGCACCCCGAGAGCCTTAATCAGGAGTGAGTGAGCCCCGCCCGCCCCCTCCCTCAGCGCCTACCGAGTAACCTTCAGTAACGCAGCACGCGCTCAGGGGAGCGACCGCCCTCTCGGGGGCTGAGGATTGGGACGACACCTGCATTTGCTCTGCTGCTGCCCTCTGCCCCAGCTACAGGCAATGAAGTGTCCCTAGAGGATGGTGAAAGGGCCCTAACCGTGCACCCTTCTCCCCTCGCTATGAGACGGGGCAGACTGGAGACCCGCGGAGGAATTCCACTGATCTTTATCAGCCACCCGTCTGGTCACGTCCAAATAACACGCTGTATTTTTGGTGGTTTCTAGAAGTAGAACAATGCAATATGTAAAGTATGCATGTGTGCGTGTGTGTGTGCGTGTGTGCGTGTGCGTGTGTGTGTGTGTGTGTATGTGAACGACCAAGCATTCCATGACCATGATTAAGAAAACCTAAAAATAAAAAAATAAAGAAATGAGTTCTCAAATAAAAGAATATAAAGTATGAAATTGACATTTAGCTGAAATGGCATTCGGATATGGAAAAGTGTGTCCAGTTATAAGTTTGCATAATGTGTAATTGTGGGTTAACGTGTAACGTGTAATGTGCAACGTGATGAGTAGTGAGATTGTTATTCTGTGAGAGAGCAGATCAGTGTTTAGTCTCGTGTGGTGTTGTGATTGCGAGTCCGTACAGCCTGCGGGAAGAAGCTCCTCCTCAGTCTCTCTGTGTTGGCTTTCCGGGAGCGGAATAGTGAGAACAGTCCATTGCTGGCGTGGCTGAGGTCCTTCACCATCTTGGTCCAGCACCGCTTGCTGTAGCTCGAGTGCAGGTCAGTGAGCGCGGTACGGATGAGGCGCTCAGCTGATCTCACCACCCTCTGTAGAGCTCGTCTGTCCTGCTTGGTGCCGTTTGTTCCCGAACCAGGTGGTGATGTTTCCCATCAGGGTGCTCGCTAGGGTGCAAGAGTAAAAGTTCCTTTGTTTTGCTGACGTTAGGGAGAAGGTTGTTTCTCTGGAACCAGTTCTCCAGGTAGGCCGTCTCACTGCTGGAGTTGGTATTAGCAAAGCTATGAGTCTTATCCACATAACACAAAGACCAGAAACTAGACAGACTTCCATTTAAAACACAAGTGTTTCGCTGTAATTACGCTTAGAGCATCAAGCACTAAGAAGATCTTGAGAGATCCTAGCATCAACCCTTTGAGCCAGTCAGTGCTGCCTGAGAAGATCTGATTCATGCTCGGGTGAAAACTTTATTTATTTATTTTTTAAATATGCTGGCACGAAGCAAGTCGGGCTTAGCATTAATGGCATCACAGTTTTGGCTGCGGAATGATGTTCACCTCAAACTAACGGAAAGTGGAGCAGCGGATCAGAGCCGGGAGTTAATGGGTCATGGATGGATTGGTTCAGCCGCTGGGAACAAGAACAGCGCGGATATGTCACAGTGAATGAGAGGCTAATTAAAATCCAATCAGCCGAGGCGAGGGCTCGGCGCTTTCTGACCGGGTGTTTGTAATCGCCACCGAGAGCCAAAAGGAGCTCTGAGCGCTATCGCCTTGGCCTCTGCGCTTCATTACCGGCTCCTCTGGATGATCCGACGGACAGGAGCACGTTGGCCGTGCCGAAAACCTCAAGAGGAGAAGCTTAGAGACGGATGACTTGGGGCCCGTCCAGGATGGACTGGTGATGGTGAGACTTTTGATGGGTGTCTTGTGTGCCTGACCCCCTGCTCCCTACACACTACATGACGTGTCATACCTGCACTACAAGGCACCGTGAAAGTTCAGGGAAACACAAGATTTTCTGCTGTAAAGCATTTTTTTTTTTTTATCTGATGCACTAGACAGTGGATAAGGTGTGGTTTTGAACATATGTTGGACATTTCGGGCCCGGCATTTAGCATCGGTTCAGCTCTCAACAAAGTGTCGTAAAAACCTGCCCGCAAAAATAACGAGACAAAAGCATCCTGCTCTGGTTTCTGTTACGGCTCGGCTTTTTATATCTTTTCCGTAACCTTGTTTTCGTGTTACGAGAATTTAAATACAAACTGTGGAAACGAGGGCACTTTGGTCGGGCTGCTCGGCTGGGAGTGAGAAAGAGGCGATGGACACACACACACACACACACACACACACACACACTCACATACATGGAGCGTCTGTTTATCTGTGTTTATTTGCCGAGGAGAGCGAGAGAAAGAGAATGAGAACCTCTCAGGGCCTCCGGAGATGTTTAGAGGACGTTTCAAAACATGTCAGACATCTGAGAGGACGCGAGTTACTGATGAGCAGCCAGAACATCCTCCGCTCAGGACACGGACAAACTGAGACAGGCAAGGCTACGGTACGCTAGTGCGTTCATGCTAACGGCTCAGCATGCAGAGGTGATTGTGCTCGATATAAGACTACAGAAATATAAAGTAAAAAATATATATACATATATATTATTCCGTTTTCATTCCTCGTATAACAGTTAGTTCCGACCGAGCAATCTGATTGGACGAGAGGCGTTATTCCACGAGTGCTGATAATGGACAGTAACAGCACTGTGACGTTTAATTATATGTATGAATGGGCGTGTTCCAGGTGTTGTCCAGCGGTTAATGACACTAACTGTGTCGCACGTCTGATAACTTTATGTTGTCTTACACAACACACCGTCTCTGCAGTAGAACCGTCCATGTTATCTTATTTACTTTACGGAGCTAACTCGCTTCCAACACAAGGCTGAATCCCAAATTCCCAAACACGTGATAGTCTTCGGCCCTCCCGGCTGAGTGGTAGTAGTAGCCTTAATGTTGGAGCCCCCTGGTGACGGGGGGGAATTGAACACGACTAAATTAGGGAGAAAATCGGGGAAAAATAAAAGAGTTAGCGTATGATGCTAACTGTAATCTAAGTGTAATTTGCCACATGGGGTAATTTTTTTTTAAAAACCTAACACCATATCTGAGGTAAATGTTGACGTTTCGGGCACTGTGACATCTTCACAATATGACTTCAGCTCGTCTGACTCGAGCTAGCTGAATTGTTAGCCTCAGTGATTAGCCAGATTCGGGCTACGTATACAGTTTATTCTTACCCTTGCCGCTTGGCGACACTTCTGTCTTTGAAATTGTGGCTTTTGTGTGTGATCTGTGTGTCGCGCGACACGGTGTGCTGGGACGTTTTCGCAGCGCTGAGTTTTATCGATCAGATTTTAATAGTTAATAATATCACGAGTTGTGTTCCTTGGCGTCAGACACAGACTCTGCGCACAACAGTCCTCGCTAGTCCTCGCTTTTTTGCCAGAAGAGCAATTACCGTAAAGAGCGTGAGGTAAACACGCGGGCTTCGCTAATAGAGCGAGCGGCAGCGGGGTGAACAGACTAAACAACGCCGTCAAATAAATAAACCTTATTTAAGTCGGCTCCTGGCTGAAGTGGACACTCTCGGGCTAAACTGTCCTTGCGTAATCGTTATTAGAGCAGAAGGAAGCCTTTGTTTAAAAATTCCCTTTACAGAAGCGAGGCCACATCCAAATCCACACCGCACTGACTGCATAGTGCACGAGCACGAGCGCTGTCGTGTGCATGCGTGTCTGAAGGCACGGTGGAGGAAACCTGTATGCCCATAATGCACCTGAATGCAAGGCGAAGCGGATCAGGACGTGTCCATTGTTGAATTGGTGTTCATGTGGCCTACAGAGTGAATGTGCTTTGATTTGGGTGCGATTTGTATTAGCGATTCTCTATTATGAGCGGTTTGGGACACATCCATGATGGACATGAGGACGTGATGGAGTTTATTTAGCCTGGGCGTGTCATTTGGGACGTAGTGTATAGTGTAGGTGTGTGGATGAGGACATGTCCACTGATAGACATTCAAGATTTGGTTCACGTATCCTGCATTGTTTGTGGTTTGGGACACGTCCATAGTAGTCACCAGTAGTCCTCCTTAGTGTCTAGGGTAGGTGTGGGGTTTGGGACGCGCCTCCCGTTAGATACTTGGGATGCCGTTTGTGTGAGCTGTATGGTTAAACCCACAACCAGCACCGAAGACGCCATGTCATTTGGAACGTCTCCATGACGGTGAGACAATCGTAGTGGTGTTTATGTCCACTATGTTGTGAACGCACAACTTTTATACCCTATAGTCTGTATATAGAGGATGTCTCGGTTGTGCGGTTTGGTGTTGGACACTTGGCATGTTGTCTATGTGGCCCAAGGCAGTATGTCCTACCATACGCTGTGTGGTTTGGCACGCGTCCACAATTAAGTGAGATGTTAATGATGTCCAAGTTAGTGTTGGTGTGTGTGATTTGGGTGTACAGGTGACCTTCAGTGCCTCATGCTCAAATACCATTTTATACACTTTGGAGATAGTGTATAATGTTTTAGTGCTTGTGATTTGGAACACACACACACACACACACACACACGCACACGCACGGCGCAGTATGTTTGGCATGCACTTTTCATTCTGTCCGTGTTTATTCGATGCGCTCTTGTCCGGGTGTCTCACATCTTCAACACATCCATCAGCGAGAAGCTAAATAACTCGGGCTCTGGGATCTAAACACGGTGAAAAACATCGGTGCGCTTCATGCCACCATTTCACGACGAGGGCAATAAGATCCGTCTTCTGTAAACACGAAACAGGAAGTGAAGCGCGAGCGGGCCGCAGAGCGTACACTCATCCGCCTCTGAAGTGGTCCGAGCGTCTGGGAAAACTCGGCTCTGTTTTACAAGGGCACTTCTGAGGGGCTCGATGAGGGACGGCTGACACACACACACACACACACACACACACACACACACACACACACACACACACACACACAGTGACAGCAGCGCTAGCGTAAGGCCCGGGTGCAGCCCCAAGCCGAACAGAGACATGAGCGGAGGAGCATCTGCCCCCCATTAGCAGCACTTCAGCGGCGCGCGAGTGGCATTTCAATAAACTCACGCAGATCAAAGATCAAAAACGACTCCAGAACAAACAGATCCACAAAAACGTCTTCTTCACTTCTCATCTGCAACATGGAGCCGGGCAGCACCGCGCTAATCCGCTTATGCTAACGGTCACAGAGAGACAACGATCCCGAGACAGAGAGGGACAGAGAGAGAGAGAGAGAGAGAGAGAGAGAGAGAGAGAGAGAGAGAGAGGAAAAAATGAGTGGGTGAAGGAGAAAGAAAAGGAGAGCAATTCAAGTCAGAGGGAGAGCAGGAGGAGAACGGAAATCACAAGGAGAATGAAAAACATGGCTTTAGGTGATTGAGGGAGATAAAAGGAGAAAAGAGAGAGACATGGAAAGGGGACAGAAAAGAAGATGAGAGAACAGAAGGAGAGCAATTATGAGGCAGAAAGAAAGAAAGAAAGAAAGAACCACAGGTGAAAGAGAGCAACAGAGAATGACTGAGTGATGTAAAGAGAGAGAGAGAGAGAGAGAAGTGAAAGATAAAGAGGCAAAAGAATCGTTCAGGTGAAGGAGAAAAAGAAAGACAGAATTATTAGAAGTGTAAAAGAGAGGGTGAGACTGTGAAAGAGAGGCCCAGTGTGTGTGTGTCCTGTATAAGAAGAGCTAGAATGAACCGATACATTTTCTCTCTGTCTCGCTCTGTCTCGCTCTGTCTCTCTCTGTCTCTCTCTGTCTCTCTCTGTGAGGTCCCCTGCACCCCCTGAGGAGTGAGGAAAGGAGCGTAGGATGACAACAAAGTGCACACTTCACACTAGAGGCCTCGGGGCGCTGAGTGCACTTCACTTCCTAAACCTGCCTCTCAACACCGAGAGGATTCGCACACACACACACACACACACACACACACACACACACACAGAGAGTAAGAGATCAGATTGTAAGAGAGAGAGAGAGAGAGAGACAATGAAAGACAGAGACACATAAAAACAGAAGGCAAATGAAACAGAAGGAACGAAAGATGAAAGAACAATCCTAAGAAAAAAAAGAGTAGAAAGAAAAAAGAAAGGAGCAGAGAGAGAGGGGGGGGAGGGGGGAGGGGGGTGAAAAGGAGAGAGAGAGAGGAATTTAAAAAAGGCCAAATGGAGAGAAAGAAGGAAAAGGAATGACAGAGAGAGAGAGAGAGAGAGAGAGAGAATGGAAGACAGAAACAGGAACCCACATATTGTGTGTGTGTGTGTGTGTGTGTGTGAGATGAAAGCGGGTCGTCACACTGCACAGCTGCAGATCTGCTGCGTCTCAATCCAGCAAGCGAGTGCGTGATGGGTGGCCGAGAGGAAAAAAGAGAAGGATGGAGGGATGAGTAAGAGAAAATTCCCTAAACTCCCGTTACCCATGATGCCTCAGCGCACTCGCCGTGACGTGGTCGGCTTTAAACACACTGCCGATTACATACACACTGAGAGACACACACACACACACAGAACTCTCCATGCTGATAAAGCAAAACATTTCAATATGTAAGTACACATACAGTACAGTATACATATGTAAATATATGCAAATGAGGGGAGTTATACATGATGCTGCAAGAACTTTTTCATACCCCATTGTGTGTGTGTGTGTGTGTGTGTGATTGAGTGAGAGAGTAAGAGAGAGAGAAAGCGTGGGAAAGGATGCCCTCAGCTGGCAGCTCACAATGACAATTTCTGCACACACACACACACACACACACACACACACACACACACACACAAACACACACACACACCTCACATGTTTTTTGTGAAATACAAAAATATTTTATAATTTTCAAAAAGTTTCCTCATAAAAAACTTCAAGGTTCTTTGGTTCCTGCTCTGGAGAAAGTCTTAGAGATACAAAGGAGTAGACGGAGTAGAACCTCTGTGATAGAACCACTCAAGAATATTTTGGAGCTCATGTTCCTGTGTGGACACTCATGAAAAGAAAAGATTTCTTAATTATAAACCTTATACCTTAAACGGCACGGTGGTGTAGTGGTTAGCACGATCGCCTTGCACCGCCAGGGTGCGGGTTCGATTCCCGTCTCTGGAGTCTTGCATGTTCTCCCCGTGCTTGGTGGGTTAACTCCAGGTACTCCTGTTTCCTCCCACAGTCCAGAGACATGCAGGTTAGGATAATTGGCGTTTCCAAATTGTCCAATTTCCACTTGTGCCCTAAGTCTCCTGGGATAGGCTATACCCCCCCCCCCCCCCCCCCCACCTCCATTGGGTGGAACCTACAGTATGTGGAACCCTTTCTGATGGAGAAAGAGAACCTAGAACATCTAACTCTTTAAACTGAGTGACTTGCTGTTAGGTTCTATGCAGAAAATACCCAAGGGTTGAGTCTCTTGGAGAATCTCCATAAACCCGAGAACCATGTGTGTGTTTCCCTGTCAGCATTGGAGTAGAACCCATCTTGTTTTTGGAGGTTAAGAACCTTTAATTATACAACAAACTATTCAAGAAACTGAACCATTTCTAAGAGAACTTTTTTTTTTTCTTCCAGAAAGTATCTAAAGAACCTTTGGGAGGAAAAGTCCTAAAAATTATCTGCACCTCTTTCTTTATTGGATGAAAAGGAAGCGTCTACTTGGATGGAGAGACTTTAACAGGATCAGAAGAATAACCCAAGAACCCTGAATGGTTCTGAACTTTCTTCGAAGCTGTAGGGAACGTTTTAAGAGAGTGTTTTAGTTTAAAATAAACATGCAAGTAAAATCTTAGGATACGTAAGGGACGTTAGCTTCCAAAGCAGGTTCTACAGAGGAACTGGACGGATAGAACCTTTAGATGACAACCACAGACATGTTAAGTGTAGCATTATTGTTAGTTGTGCTAGCTCTGTTAGAGAATGTTCTAGCTCTGGTGTAGCGCAGTGACTGAGAGAACCCTGGTTCTCTGTACGAAACCGACGCCGCGAGAACCGTGACGGACGCCGAGCGAGTTTGTCTCCATTACACGGCGGCGTTAATGCAGCGTGAAAATTCAGCCTGAGTAAATACGTCCAGGGGAATTCACACGTCCAGGACGCTCTCTCACCGCACGCCGCCGCTGGCGAAAAGACCCGGTTCCTCTGTCCTGTAGCGGGAATTGGGATTACGCTGAAGTGAGTCTGAAGGTTTTTAGGTTTTTGGGGCTGAAACACACATGGAAATCCTGCTAATGCGAGTTAATACGGCTTTGTGGAAATCTGGAAGGCTGAGGAGCGCCGAGGAGCGACAGGGATCCATTACGCGCTACATTTAGCCGATCGTTCACACTCCTGGAGACCGCCGGTGCGGGGGAGCGACATTAAAAACAGATAATCATTAAAGAGTCGTTACAGAAGCTCGGGGAAGCAGAAAGAGTGAGAAACGGACTGGGAGAAAAAAAAATACAACCAGAAAAGAAAGGTGATGAAGAAAACGTACGTAGAGAAAAATGGAGCAGAAGGTTCTGGTTCATGGGAAAAGGTGTCGGGTTTAAATCCCACAGCTAGCACGAGGAAGATCAGCCTGCTCGCACTGGATTCCAGTATCTGAGGCAGACTGGTAAAAATGTTTAGGTTGAACCATATAACGTAAATATGACATCATCATCATCATCATCATCATCATCATGGTGCTTTTGGTCTCCAGGCGTCGTTAGTAAAATCAAAAGAAGAAACATTTTCCGCTGGAATTCTGCTTTAATTGTGAGACAAGTTTACAAGAGTCACATGAAAACAAACCTCGGATTATGTAGTGAGCGAGCTGGGTAGGGAAACTAGCCAATCGTTGTCCTTCACCAGAGCAAGAGGCGGAGCTACAGTTTCCACGCTGGAGACTACTTCCAGACCGTCCTGAGCGGCGGCTCATACCACAAAACATTCTTTACTTACAACGGTTCTAGCAATCTACAGTAGTCCTAACGCTACATGTCGCATCTCACAGACGGCGAATGCAGCCTGATGTTAAAGCTGTGACGTAACTTCAGAAAGCGTCTGTCACGCGCGCTAAAGAGCGTCTTCCTGAGCAGAAGATAAAAGACGCTTCCTGATGAAGAAGCTCCGGTGTTTGTTCGGTTTGTTCGTCTTGGGAAAACACAGCTGCTGAGGAGAACCCCGCGAGAACGCCGCGAGAACGCCTCCTCCGGAGAGGACCGCTGTTTGCGCCGTTTGTTCGGCGATCACGTGACCTCCACCTGCAGCCGACTTCAGACGGGACGACGCGCACTCGTGTCTCGACATCTCACCCGGAGACGCAGCTGCGGGGGAGGGGGGGGGGGCGGGCGTGTTTATTTGCCGAGCCGTCGTCACGTCGTGTCCGTCATGTCGAGGCTCGTAGTTAACCTCAGATCACAAACTCGGGTCACAGAAGCGGCTTGCGTGCGTCCAGGCTCGTTAATTTACTGCGCACCGTGCTCCGAGATGAGCTGCAGTTAAAATGTAACGCATCATGAACCATCACGCAGAAATGCGACAGAACTCACAGACTTCCGCGGATCTAAAAAGTCGTGTTTAAACGCTCAGGCGGTTCTCCAGCGTACGAACATTAAACATGAGAAAATAAATCATTTCCGGCTTTTTATTCCTTTTACCTGTGTGTACTGACCAGGGCTTAAACAAGCCAGTGAGATTTTTTCCCCTGATGTGACCTCACACAAGAACAGCCCCCCTATCCCGCCCCCCTCCTCCCTCCGGTTTAAAAGCTCTAAAGGGGTGTGGCTCAGCATGGAGACCGAAACGGTTCGACTGGAGGAGGAGTGAAACAAAAATGCACGACACACAGTTTAAAGGAGCTTCTGGTTTAAGACGGGACCTTTAATGGAACGGCGATGCCACTGGGAGTACCATGTTCTAAATAAAAAATTCTAGCGTGTGATAAAAAAAAAAAATAAAGGAATAAGAAATACGAGTCATGTGGAATCACAAACGTCAGTAATTAGTATAAAACGTTAGAAATGAAAAGCACATCTGTACCACATCTGTACCAACTCACTTCATTACATGCAAAGCTCTTGGCTCTGACTTTGGCCAGGTGTCGGGGGGTTAAAAAAAAAAAAAAAGAAGAAAAAAAAAAAAAAAGTGAAGATCCAGATTGCAAATTTGGCTACGGTCATGTTCGAGAGCGAAACAACAAACTGGTGCAGGATGGGGAGGTTTAAGGAGGTGTGTGTGTTTGGGGGGGAGGATAGTGTCCACAAACAGGGCAGTGACCCTGTTGACCTCTCGCACCCCGTGTCACTTCCTTTGGGAACACGAAGTCATTTTATCCTCCTCGGTTTGCTCACCTGCTGGCGTTTCCGTCGGCCCTCGTCCGCTGTCTGAGAGTCTCGGGTTTGATCTCGGTGCAGCTGGACGTTTATTCGAAAGCAAAGTTCACTCGAAGGAGTTTTGGTGGAACTGGTGCCCCTGAAGTTCAGGCCTCCCCTCTGACAGCAGGTGTGTGTGTGTGTGTGTGTGTGTGTGTGTGTGTGTGTGTGTGTGTACAGGTGGAAGTGAATCGTTTAAAGAAAGAACCCACAAATAGTTTTTATTATTCTTGCAGGATTTTTGAAGCGGGTCACTCCGACACCGAACAGACATAACACGGCGCTTAAAAAGGCTGAGTGTTTGTGTTTGTTCAGCTCTCTCCGTAATCGAAGCGGGGCCCACGGGAAGTTATTACAGCGGGGTGGCACAACCCGAAACTCCCGCCGCTAATGACGGGGAAAACAGCGGCTCCGAGGAGAGCAGGGATTAAACAAACACGAGCGGGGCGGCTTTGAAGTCGGGCAGCGGCCAGCTAGAAGTGCGGGAGGAAAAATATTGTCGGACGGAGGAAAAACACAAAGTTACGGACGAGGCCTGGAAAAAACCCGCGAGGCTACCGAACGGCACATCGTTACGGATCCAGGTGCAGTCAGGAGAGCGAAGGAAAAATATTTATCTGATTGTAGACGGAACAGAAACGGAGAACTCAACCCAACGTTCTCACAAAGGGTTTTATTCCTCTTTTTTTGAGAGGACAGCTGGTGAAGCACGGTGCCGGTAGCGTCAGGAAACAGGGGCCGTTTTGGAAGAAATAATGAAGAAGGACGAGGAGAACCTCGGGGCTCATGAGCAGAATCTCTAAGCAACCGTGAGATGGACGGAAGTTGGGCAAAGTTTTATACCAGCACAGTGTCGGGTCTGTGAGAGGACACAACGAGAAGCGCGGTCAGATGTACAACCAGGACTGATGGAGTGAAACGCTTGTTCACCCTAATGGCTGATCAACGTTCTGACCCGGTGTTGGTTCCAGAAAACCTAAAAATAAATGAAACCCTGTGCTTCAGCCTCTCGGTGTTTTTCTTCTGTTAACCCAATATGGCCATGACGTTCACGTCAATAAAGAGAGTGTGTGTGTGTTTGTGTGTGTGGGTTGGGGGGGGAGTGTGCGCTGATGTGTTTGGGTAAAGTCTCTCTGGGATTTGGAAGCTCTAAAGTCATGTTTTCACCCAGGAGTCGCTTGGGAGGGACTTGCTGAGGGAGCGTCTGTTCCACCTGCTCGCCATTACGCAGCTGAGAGACATTAACGCGGCAAGAAAGGGAAGAAGAGAGAAGACGGCCGCAACAGACGAACACAATGGCAGCTGCCACAGGTAGACTGTGTTTACTCTGAAACCGAAAACCCTGCGAATATTTTTAGTGGAAGTCGATCTCACGGGACCCGAGACAAAATCCTGGAGCCGTTCCGACTGGCAGCGCACATCGCAGCGCCGCGCCCCGCCCCGCCCCGCCGCGCCCCGCCGCCCAATACAAACACGAGGGACGGTGCGAACCGCTGAACCAAACAGCGCAGAATTTATTTAACAACACAATATTAACATACTCTCGTCTCTGTGTGTTGTGGGCGGAGCTTCATATCAGTATGAAGGTTTAACGCGAGCAGGAACTCTGACATAAGGAGTAAATTATTTATACTTTATACTTTATATTTTTACAATTGCCGTTAAAATGTACTAAACCGGACGTCAACGTTGATGGGATGAAGTTTCCTCTAGTGACCAGAGGCGTGTAGAGGAAACCAAACATGGACGCAGCTACGAGCAGCTGTACTTCAAAGTAATATTACTCAAGTAGAAGTACAAAGTATTCATCCAGAGTATTACTCAAGTAAGAGTAAAAAAGTATTCAGCGCTGAATAACTGTTTCATCATGATGTCCGATTTGTTATTTTTAGAAACGATGTAAGCAGTCAGACAAGATGATAAAATAATGTACAAACTCTGACATTTCCAAATCATAAAAGAAATGAAATAAATTTAATAAAATAAATTAATGAAAATAATATGGAGACAATAATAAAATGAAGACAACCCCCCTCCCCCCCCCCCTTCTGTGTGGTCATGTGACTACATGTGGTTATTGTTATTGCGGCTGATTGGTGAAACACAGTCACATGGTCCTGTAGATCCACCGGCTGCATTTCACTGGCAAACGCAAAGAAGATCCAAGTCAAGTCAAGTCAAGTCGGCTTTTATTGTCATTTCAACCATATGCAGTTGAGTACACAGTGAAACGAGACAACGTTCCTCCAGGACCAAAGTGCTACCACATGCAAACGACATAAATGCAAGATTTTTACATTTTTAGATTAAAGTGTAGAACAAACGGTTAGAACAGTAACGAGTCGAGTGTAGCGGAGTGAGAGCAGCGTTTCTTCTTCTCAAATCTACTCAAGTAAAGAAAAGAGTATCGTAAAGTACGAGTTTACAATATACGAGTAAATCTACTCGTAGAAGTAAACGTAACTCGTTACTAATCACCTCTGCTAGTGACGCGTTTGTGCTGGGAGTCTCCAGTGTCGATGAGTTTACACCGTGTTTTTCCTGGGGAATCGGACATTTTTCCACTTTTAGGAGAAGGACAAGAAGAGACGCTGGTGCTGGACAACTGTTATAACAATAATTTGTATAATTAAAAAACACACAACGAACTGTAACTGTTGGAAATTTGCTGTAGGAAGAGAGGAGTGAAAGACTTTGTAACTTTGTCGTTCTGTCTTTGATCGGTTCTCTACAGGTTTCCTCAATGCAACAAGGTTCTTACAGCGTGTTCCTGTCTTGTACTACGGAGAACGATGATGTCATGGCTCTTCATGTTCCCTTAATGGTTCTACAGATACTATAAAAGGGTTCTACATGGGAAAGGGCAACGCTATGCATTTAGGGTTCTTTGCATTATTAGGGTTGGAGGCTCCGTGTAGAACCTGCTGAGAGATCTTTGCCACGTTCCTCTAAGGATCCTAGAATTGACCAGTTTGTACAGGACCGTGTTCTTAGCCGTGAGAAGACACTGCATTTCACGTACCGGCGCGTTCACACTTTGAAAAAGGTTCATTAAGTGTCCTTTCAAATCTTCTAATTTGACTCTTTTGTCTCTCTCTGAAATAAAACGAATCATTTTACATACAAGCCGTGTGTTTCACACTACAGCCCATAAAAAAATAAAATACACACACACAAACATTTCCTCCGTTCCAGCTACGAGCAGACGGATGGTTTCCGATAGCGTCCAACGGTCTGTGAAACGGCTGCCGCTCCCAATCAGGACTCAAGCGTCCGCGTGCAAACGGAAAGGGACAGGTCCAGGTTTGGAACGTGACCAGCCTAAACACACTTCCACTCACTCGTGAATTGCGTTTGACACGAGCACTGAACCGTGAAGCAGAGGCGCATCGGATGCTAAGGCTGCCGTTAGGACCCCAAAACGTCCAGGCCACCCGAAACGAACCACGCTGACCTTAAGGAAAATAAGCTGAAGTTTAATTCGAGCCACATGATTTCACGATCGCGTTCACAAGCCTTACTGGGTAGCAAGCAAGCATGATATATAACAGCGACTAGCTACGTAGCCATTTTTACCTAATAATGTTTTTCAGAGAATACTTTTATTTTGGCTAACCTGAAGCCAGCATGTGGTTTTAATATGACATTATTAGCACAAAGTAAATCGCGATCGCTAGGAACAAAACTCAAACACGATAGCATGGACAGAAACTAAACAATTACAAGTAAATTCGATCTTTGTACCTGCAGCAGTCGAGCTGTGATAGCTGTGATAGCGGGATGCTGCTACTCTAGCTAAAGAGCAGTTAACGACTAATAATGTGACCCAAACATGTTAGCATGCGGTGTTACTTCCACAGTCGGTCCTTCTATAAGGAAGTCTCTAGTCTCTAGTCTCTAGTCTCAGGTAATTGAGCTTTCAGGAGCTGCGGACTTTATGCTTCATGGCTAACATGAAGTATGTTTGACGTTGATCTTCAGGAAAGATTTCCAGCTAGCATGACTACACTAGCGATGCTGCCGAGCTATTTAAACCAGGTTCTCTCCGGTTTCCAGTCTTGATGAGAACCAAAGGAACTAATTTCTGTCTAACTCTCTAATAACGGCTAAGAAAATGATTGAAATCAGCTAGCTGCTTCTCGTGTGTAAGTAAATAACGCAGAAAGCAGATGTAGTTCTTGCCAAGGCTTTGGAAGTCGGTTAGCCAACATTTGATTCAATGTTTAGTACACTTAATAAAGACAAAGTTCCTTTCCAGTGTAATTCGGTGAAGGCCTCCATTATGGGTTTATTCGAACCAGCGTGGCTCCACATGGATCCAATATTGCATTACAAGCCTTATTGGGTACTAAACAAGGACGATGGGCGAGCGTCGCTATCTAAGTACTCACTGGAGCACTTCAGCGGTACAGGTTAGCCAATGTTTGATTAAGTGTGCTTAATAGAAAGGGTTTTTTTTTTGTTTTTCTTTTTCCTGGGAAGGGGTTCCATTACAGGTTATTTAAACTAGGGTTTCCCTGCACATGGCTTTAATATCCTCCTCCGCGGTCCATGCAGTCTATTAGCGCTGCCTGGTAGGAGAGATACGGTTACTCTGAAACGCCACCGAGGAGCAGCGGCTCCCTGATTGCGCTTTTACAGTTTTACGAGCTCTCAGATGCGCTAAATGCGCTTCAGATGTGAGCCGGGCCGGATCCGTGTCCGCCCGCGTCAGGAGCTACACTTTGGACGCACCGTATCGTATTTGCGTCTTGGCAAGCGGTCGGGACGGCGAACGTCAAGGTTGGCTTTAAGGCAGATTGACAGCCTGTGGTGGGCTTTCTATCTTCAGACAAAACTCAGCTCTAAACTCCCCTGTGGAAAAGCCTGATGAGGGCGAACCCCCTCTCCCAGCTTCACCGCCTCCCTCCCTCCCTCACTCCCTCCGTTCGCTCGCTCGCTCGCTCGCCGTCCTTTCTTAAAAATTCGATTAGACGAAGTGAGATTTGTGAGCTGGACTGGAAATACCAAACCGGTCACGTACACGACAGGAAACGCTTTGATGTAGGTGAAGATACCCCAACCTCTCTGACCAAACGCTGATGACTGAAATTAAACACCGACAGAAGTTATAATAACGTTAACGCTCAGGAGAAGGCGATCAATTACGCACCGGGGTGAGGGGGGGGGGGGTTGGTCGTATGGGGGGGGGGCGGGGGGGAATTCCCTCCGAACGACTCATGTTTATATTTATTATCTTTATATCACGAGATCCTTCCTATATTACCCACGACGCTGGTTGACTGGCCGCGGCGCCGGGAGCTTTAGCGCTCGATGCGTCTCTAGTTAAAGAGAGAGATGCGGCGGCGCTTTAGTCTGTCCAGCTCTCTCTCTCTCTCTCTCAACTCGTCATACTGCAGTTTAGTTGCATTTCGTTCTGGAACTCGTTCGTACCCTTTTGGCTGCTTTCTCCTTAAAACACTAAATAGCGAGTGTGTAAAAAAGGAAGCGTACTGAACGTTTACGCGGTGAATCACAGTTTAAGGTTAAGCGCTTCCGAGCGACGCACTAAATGCAGACGAGGCTACGACAGCAGGCGGCATGTTACCGATAAATATCGTAACCTCAAGGGTGGAGGAAATCCTCTTCTCTTTTTTCACTTTTTTTTTTCATCCAGTCAGGGGAAGACCCTCTTCTTGACCGGCGTTCTCCAAACATTCCCAGCGTTTACACAAACTCGTAGGACGCGCTGAAAAATGTGACAGCTCCCCTCCCGACTCCCGAGCGCTAAATGAGCGAGAACGGCCCGGGCGATGTAAACACGCTGGGAAAGAGCGAGCCGGGCAGCAGCGGTAGCACGTCTTTTTGTTTTTAATATCGCTGACGCGTGTTATTACATGTCCAAGCTGTTGCAGTGAACTTCTTCTGAACAGTAGCCAGGCGATGCGATCATCTGAAAACCTCTTCGCTTCCTTTTAGTTTCTTCTTTTTCTTTTTTTGTAAACCGTATCCGTCTATCCATATGTACTGTATATATTTATATATGCGCACGCACAAGCACGTGTACGCATGAAGTGCATGAACTGAATGCTCTGCTTGCCCATTTTTATTGGGGTCAAGGGTCAAAAACTCCCGAGTCATCATGCATTCCGCCGCAGACGTGACTGTGCAGGACAGGAGCCGCGAGCCGCGAGCCGCGAGCGCTCCCCTGCCGCCAGACCTACGGGGTAGAATCAGATAGGAGTGCGAATTTGTCTCATGCACAGCAGAAAAAAAGACAAAAAAAAGTGAGAAACATTGAGCGCTGAGGTCAGCCGTGCGACCGGCGGTTTCCAGTGAGCTCCAGCGACTCCGCAGGGCATGGATGCTCCTGGAGTAAACCAGACGCAGGCCGCGGAGGCTCGAGCGCCGTCTGAGAGGTTCTGCATCGCTGTGTGGGGAAGGAAAAAAACAAACCGAGGGTCTGAGATATCGCTCCATCTCCACGGAGCCTGCAAGCAATTAAAATATGGCCTTTTTTTCATTTTTGGCAATTACGCTGATTGTATTTTTGTAAGGCCGCGAAATTTGCAATTACCTCCTACAACGCCAAACAAGCACTCTTGACTTTTTTTTTCTTTTTTGAGTTATGCCTTTCTCTCTCTCTCTCTTTTTTTTTTTCCCTCAAGTTCCTTTCTCTGGATCTCCGGGTCTCAGTCGAGCACACTGTTTCCTCGCTCGCTGCCAAGAAAATGAGGAACATTTGTGCTGCAAAAGTGGAGAGCCTTGTAATGGCATGGAAGCTCGAGCTGTAAGCCAAGCCGAATATCCATCTTAACAGATTCGTTTTCACGCATGTGTTCCCTTTCTCGCTAATGCTTTATGGAAATGAAAACAGCTAACCTCCAGACCAGAAGAGAGAGAGAGAGAGAGAGAGACGTCGTCAGGGCAACAGGATCGCGATTATTTACACGCGTTGTAGATAAACAACATCGCTCACATCTGATGGAGTTTCCACCGCGAGTCCAGCGATCCGCGCTCGGGGTTCGGCGCTAAGGTCGCTCCTGGGTTCCACCCGAGTCACGACACGTTCAACACGAGGTGAAGGATACCTCCGTCTGACGGTCCAAGGCCTCGTAATCTCCAATTCATTCCTTCCGTTTCTGTTTTTACACCAAATTCATTCCACTTGTTGAAAGTGCAGCTGCAGAGAAATTACCGCACGTCGCGTTTGTGTAAAGGCTAATAGCAACCTGCTGTTTCCGCACTATTCCGGATCCGAAGCGGCTCCAGAAAAGTCAGTGGAAGTCATCCATCATTCTCCGATGAATAATAAGTCAAAATTGTTTAAAAAAAAAAAAAAAAAAAAGTAGCAAATGTAAGCGGTACATAAAGGCACAAGGGTCAAATATCAGGGGTTCGGCATCAGTCAATGCGCAGAAACCATCTGGTGGGAGACGCACTAAACACATCGTGTCACCAAAAACATGGACATGTGAAAATATAAGGATCTGACGGGTTTTGAGAAAAATCATATCAGCACGACGCGGTTTACGTTTCGGAGATGATTATCTGACTTGAATAAAAGAAATGTTAAAATCTGCGTTAAAACTATTCTAGCGCCGGTACAATTTTAAAGATTCAAATGTTTAGCATAAACATTCTTCAGCTCTCGACCCGTTATTAAACATACATTTTTAAATTTGTGAGATCAGTGATGACTCAAAAGTGCCTCGCGATACAATTCATCGTGACCTCATCGTGATATTGCGTCACGCACCTAAAGACGTTTTTTGCGATTTGTGTTCGCCACAACGGCTTCATATCCTCAGGAGGAAAATCTGATTTGTATCGAACTGCAAGTCATTTTTTGAATTCGTGCAGATTATTATAGCGCCGTTACGTTCCTGCAGGGAAAGCGGTCCAGTCTCGGACGTTTCCGGACTAAATGCTGCTCGTCTATCGCTCAGGTTTATTGCACATCACGACGCCTGAAATGATGCGGAAGATCAAAAAATTGTGCACCAAAGTCTGATTTAAAAGCTTTAAAAGAAAACCTTTGTTTTACAAAGTGTCACAATTTCTATCTGTCAAGTCGTCATCATCATACAAACCGTCCATCAGCATTGAAATGGTGCTTCGGTCCGAGCCGAGCCGAGCCGAACCGCGTTACTCTGCACATGACGCTCGGGACCATTCAGGCCGCGAATTTTGTTCTTGCACACGGAAAACTGCAGCTTATTATTCTTTTCTAAATCACTTGGATAATGAATGAACCGTTAGTTAATAACGGACACGTTGATCAGGGCGCACATGTGCAGTACACGCCAGCGTGACCCTCATTTTATAGCCCAACTTTGTATTTATTTATTTATGACATTTTTGGGAGTAATAGATCCGAATCTAAATACAGAGACCTTCACCTAGAACTGAAAAAATGAGAACTGAAAGGCGAGAGGGAAGATGTTGTGATGATGATTTTGTGAACGGATGAACAATCTGTGAAACCAGAGTACCAGGAGGAAACACACCAAGCAGAACCTGGAGGTGTCACAGTGCCGAGCGCAGATACTACAGTTCTTCAGTACAGATTAGATCGAGACTC
Source organism: Clarias magur (assembly GCA_013621035.1). Lineage (NCBI taxonomy): Eukaryota > Metazoa > Chordata > Actinopteri > Siluriformes > Clariidae > Clarias > Clarias magur. Next base: position 89,985 of record QNUK01000798.1, read on the forward strand.
TGGCTGTTCAGGTTCCAGTTCTTGTACTTTTCACGATTATTAAGAATAATTATTGCACGTGAAATCCACAGTTCCTGAGATGACGAATATAAAGGTTCTGTCTGAAGTAAATATGTGTAAACCGTCTGACGTTCCTGAAAGGTTCTCCTGATATTCTGAACACGGCTGAGTAAAACAGCGACAGTCCTCCGCAGTGCGCTCTGGCTTTTAGCGATGTTAGCTGCAGCGCGCCGTCGCGGGAACGTACGTGTCGAGATAAAGGCCGCCGTCTATATTTCAAACACTGATGGCGTTATTGCGCGATGAGGAGCATTAGCCGTGAGCCATATGGCTTCTGTCTGTCTCACACCTCGGAACGGATCGCCCCAACCCCTTCCCCCCCCCCTGACTCCAGACTTTTTTACTTTCCCTTCATGGTTTTTTTTTTTTTTTAAACTTCACTTTCAGACACATGGGTGCTAATAGCTAGCGGCGCTCGTTGACGGATACATTTAGCCTTGATGTGCTTTCGTAGCCTCCCACTCACTCGGGCTACGTGTCTACATAAATGCTCACCTCTTATCGGGTTTCACGGCCGGCACTTCAAATGATCCGTGTATTTTTTCGGTGCACAGAGAGGGTCAGGGTGCGAGGTCAGGACACTTCAGTTGTGTTTAGATGAGATCCCGGCCCGGCCAGGATGAATTAGCCAGCGCTAGACGGCGGCCATCTCGCGCTCAACAAATTTCCCTCTAGAACCTGCGAGACGAAGGGAAACGCTTTTAATGCCGGATTTCACAGACACGGCAGCGATGACCTGTTCGAGACGCACCACAAGTCCTGTCTCGCGCATGTTATCGTTTCCAAAACGGTTTCTGCATACTACTACTACCACTACCACTACTACAAAGAAAAAGGGAAAAAAGAAATGAAATGGATGACGATGCAACACTGTCATCCCCGCCGAGATGGGACTTCCACCCCGTGCAGTGGATGAGGGTTAGAATGAGTCACGGAGTGAGAGAGACTGATGGAAAGGCTGGCTGTCACAGAGCGGAGATGGAAAAATGAAATAAAATATGCTTCCACTGCCGAGCCACGGACTGTCAGAACATTCTCCGGATCCACGCTGACGGGTTCACCCCGAGAATCGCTCGCCTCACTTGCCCTTTAAAAAGAAGGGGCCGAGAAACAACATGGCAGACGCACGTGCCATAAACAACGCTCCTCTATTCCTCGGAAAACGTCTTCGCCGCAGCGTCTGTCACTTTCATCTCAGGTTCCCGTGATATACTGCGCTCTCACTTGGCGAAGCATACGCTCGAGAGCGCTGCCATACCTTTTCTTCTTTCCCTACAGCTATAGAACAATGAGCGATGATCTGATTCCGACGTGTCCTTTGGAGATCGTCCCCGTAAAAATAAATAAATAAATAAATAAAATGAAGAAGAAGAAGACAAACGGTTCCAGAGTTGTGCAAAACGTCGTAAATGTCAAGAAACGATCCGCGTCCAAAAAGTGCAAAAGCGTAAAGGATCACGTTTGCGGTGACATCAAGAAGAACGGCGCGATGAAAACTATAGCGCTGGCTGATTTATCGCAGAGACTCTGCAGATCGCTCAGGTGGATTAAGGTGTTTTTAGATCGCAGGACCTGGAGCTCAAACGCTTCGATGACGTTCAGTTTTTACTCAGGCGTCGTGTTATTGCATTTTATTGCTGCCGCTTTCACATTTTCAAACCTGAACACACAGAAAGGTTTGAAAAGCGCGTGATAGCGGTGATGAAGGTAATAGTGAAAGTGATGAAGGTGGCAAAGATGAGCGTATTGAAGGTGATGAAGGTAATGATGGTGATGGTGAACCCCACACCCCCGTCCCCCCCCCCCCACCCAAAATAAAAATCCCCTCCCCAACTGTGTTCAGTGACTGATGGCACTTAGTTGAGTAACTTACTGTAGGAACCTTGTGTAAGTAACTATCCAATGACGGAAACATCAAAGAACTTGTTGTAAGTCCGCCGAATGCCGAGATGTAAATGTGAGGTGATGAGGGTGATGATGAGCGAGTATGATTACTGTAATAAAGGTAATAAAAGTCATGATGATGTTGGAAAGGTGATGAGGAGGGTGATGATGGTGATGATGAAGGTGACGAGAACGATGGGGGATGAGGGCGATCGGGGTGATGAAGATGATGAGGGTGATGAAGGTGACGAGCATGATGGGGATGAGGGCGATTAAAAGGAGGAAGCCGATAAAGATGTGTGAAAGGTGATGATGATGATGATGATATGGGTGACGAAGGTGATGAGAATGACTGTAGTGATCATGAAGGTGGTGATGAAAGTAAAGGTAATGAGGAATGTGAAAAAGGCGATCACGATGATCAGAAAGGTGATGACAGCGATGAAGGTAATGATGACCAACATGGCAGTGGTGATGATGATGATGATGATGATGACGGTGATGAGTTTCTGGCAATTTTTTAAACAACGACTAAAGACACATTTGTTTCCTCGATACTTGGGTTAAGTATTTAAGCTGAGCTTAAACACATAACCTGTGTGTGTGTTTTGTTTGGTGTAGATGGAGTATCTTGGCACACACGTACATCTTACACACTGACTGTATCAACACGACGACGGTGTGAATGTTCCTACTGTTGAAGAAGACACTCGTGTCACCTCCACGTCCCCTAAAGGACTTTTTATTCTCTAAAGACGGCGGGAGGCCGCAGGCGAGGACGCTATCGTTGACTTGGTCGTCCTAAAAATGCTCGAACTCCTGGTGACCTTTAATCTCCACGCTCAGCGGGCTCCTTTAAACACCCCCGCACCCCCCCCCCACCCCCCACCAACCCCCAGCTCGGACCCCGAGACAGACGCTTGGTACAGGAACGCATGACCGCTGTAATTTCACCGCTTTGCCCATTTACATCCAGAACGCCTGGAAGAGGAGTGTTGTGTCTGTTTACGCGTGCAGCTACGCGTATGGCAGGAGATCATCGTGCCAGGATCAGTGTGCGCTAATGTACGTTTGGCAGCGGGTGGCGTACGGTTTAGACCTCCAGCAGGAAGCCATGCAGGCAGAGAGAGAGAGAGAGAGAGAGAGAGAGAGAGAGAGAGAGATTTATCTCAAAATAAAATAACTTTTCATAGCAACCATTGCATCACGTCAAAACGCGTAACCGCTCCAGCCAACCCGTAAACGTTGGTGAGTCAAGGCACAATCTCACCCTGGACTTCCTTGTTTTTAGGAACAAAAAACATCTCCCAGGTCTTCTCAGGTTCCTGAGCCGTGTTTGTCGAATGCCATTTCTCTTACTCGCACTGGGCCGTTCCTGAGAAACTCTGAGTGTTCCGCTGAGGACTTTCCAGAGCCTCGTCATCCTCCCAGAAACCTCAAAACATTACCAAACTGATCCTCGTGCTCCTTCAAAGCAAAACAATTTATTACCTCGGGCCGTCTCCAGTACGGTTAGGGATGCCGGCGATGACGGACCGGTTCCTGACAGCACCGCCTCGGGAGACGGCTTGGGATATGTCACATGTTCACCACCCAGGAAGAAGCAACTGGTTTGAAAAGACAGGAAGGAATTGCTGTGTGGATGAATGCACAAGTGTGTGTGTGTGTGTGTGTGTGTGTGTGTGTGTGTGTGTGTGTGTGTGTGTACTGGTTTGGACTGGGGGGAAAAAAAAGCAGCGGTTTGCGCCAGAGCAACATCTGCCTCAGATCAAAGCCGTCCGCTAGAGCATCAAATCCAACGTTGCTCTGTTTGCGGCTGAGAAGCGGAGCTACGGTAAATGTTTTTAAACCGCGCTGAATTCGTGCCGTGCGCTTCGATAACACCGATCTGTGTTTGCGCAGAGGCAGGAAGGGAGGAACTGGGAAAAGGAAGGAAAAAAAAACAGAGATGGAAACTAAAGACGTTTGGTTAAGCAGGTGTGCGGTCGGGAATGGTGCGGCGGATGGTCTGCATTTGGAAGGTTTACACGTGAGGCTCATGAGCGAAACCGAAGCTGATTAGCGTCGGGTTTTGTATCTAAGGACCGGCCTTGAGGTGTCTGGCCTCATCACGGCCTGAAAATCCCCACCGCTTTTATATTTAGACGTTTTTCTCAAAACATGCTGCGTGAGGTCGAGGTGAGGGCAGCGACGCTGGAGACGGCTGAAAGAAAAGCGTTCGTGACGTGAGGACGAGCCGCACCTGGACTGTTAACTTCTTAACCTGAACATCTCGGTGTCTCGCACTGATGAGATTAACGTGCGCGGATGGCAAGACAAATCCTCTAACCTCGTGTAAAGTAGCGATGCCACGGATCCAAGAGCGACGTCATTCTGGGGAAAGTTTAACTCAGTTTAACCTTTGGGACTTAACGGGTTAAAAATATAGAAACATGCGTCTACAAACGAACCAGCGGACTGAAGTCGGGACGCTGTTGGAGTTTCAGCACTCTGGTCACTCAGGAAACTCAGCTCCAAAAAACTCATTTTTTTATTGATTTCAAGTAATTACAGTAATTTTGCCACACCCATTCGCTTTACAGCAAACTAGCCACACCCATTCACTTTACAGCAAGTTAGCCACACCCATTCGCTTTACAGTAATTTTGCCACACCCATTCGCTTTACAGCAAACTAGCCACACCCATTCACTTTACAGCAAGTTAGCCACACCCATTCGCTTTACAGCAAACTAGCCACACCCATTCGCTTTACAGCAAGTTAGCCACACCCATTCGCTTTACAGTAATTTTGCCACACCCATTCGCTTTACAGCAAACTAGCCACACCCATTCACTTTACAGCAAGTTAGCCACACCCATTCGCTTTACAGCAAACTAGCCACACCATTCGCTTTTACAGCAAGTTAGCCACACCCATTCGCTTTACAGCAATAGCCAGCACCCATTCGCTTTACAGCAAACTAGCCACACCCATTCGCTTTACAGCAAGTTAGCCACACCCATTCGCTTTACAGCAAGTTAGCCACACCCATTCGCTTTACAGCAAGTTAGCCACACCCATTCGCTTTACAGCAAACTAGCCACACCCATTCGCTTTACAGCAAACTAGCCACACCCATTCACTTTACAGCAAACTAGCCACACCCATTCGCTTTACAGCAAGTTAGCCACACCCATTCGCTTTACAGCAAGTTAGCCACACCCATTCGCTTTACAGCATGTTAACCACGCCCATTCGCTTTACAGCATGTTAACCACGCCCATTCGCTTTACAGCAAGTTAGCCACACCCATTCGCTTTACAGCATGTTAACCACGCCCATTCGCTTTACAGCAAACTAGCCACACCCATTCGCTTTACAGCAAACTAGCCACACCCATTCGCTTTACAGCAAGTTAGCCACACCCATTCGCTTTACAGCAAGTTAGCCACACCCATTCGCTTTACAGCAAACTAGCCACACCCATTCACTTTACAGCAAACTAGCCACACCCATTCGCTTTACAGCATGTTAGCCACACCCATTTGCTTTACAGCATGTTAACCACGCCCATTCACTTTACAGCAAACTAGCCACACCCATTCGCTTTACAGCAAGTTAGTCACACCCACCCATTCGCTTTACAGCAAACTAGCCACACCCATTCGCTTTACAGCATGTTAACCACGCCCATTCACTTTACAGCAAACTAGCCACATCCATTCGCTTTACAGCATGTTAACCACACCCATTCGCTTTACAGCAAGTTAGCCACACCCATTCGCTTTACAGCATGTTGACCACGCCCATTCGCTTTACAGCATGTTAACCACACCCATTCGCTTTACAGCATGTTAACCACGCCCATTCGCTTTACAGCATGTTAACCACGCCCATTCGCTTTACAGCAAACTAGCCACACCCATTCGCTTTACAGCAAGTTAACCACACCCATTCGCTTTACAGCATGTTAGCCACGCCCATTTGCTTCATAGCAAGTTAGTCTCACCCAAAAAACAGCTCCTATTTTGGAACTCGGGACGAACACCAATGATGCAGAGACAACACACACGTCCCTGAACATGTCCGTGCCTCGTTGTGACATTAAACATCATCAGCTCAGCATTACGTATAAAAGTTAGCGTCGTTTATTTTCCAGGAGAAAGGGGGCAAATGTGGAAATTGCACTCGGGCTGATAATTCCTGGTGCTAATGTGGAAATGATGCCGATGGGAATCTGGGCGTGAGTGTTGTGTGAGCTTTACACGCCGCCGTGTGCAACGTCCTCCGGTCGGGAATTAATGGGCGCGCGAGCATGACTAATCGCCGCGTTTCTACTGGAGACCGGCGACTGGGAGCCGTTCATGCTACATTTTCATCCAGTTAAGATTGGAGATAAGGGTCCAAGAGACTGCACACTGAGGCGATTGTGAAAGAGAAGTGAGGACCACACAGAGCGAGCGAGGGCCTGGCCGTGAATTTACACCCTGATTTATATGGAATTCGTTAGAGAGAAAAGATGGTTAAGATCTTTTGAAGGGCTTTTAACGTTGGGGTCAGGGCTGGGACTGACGGAGAGGGGGTGGGGGGGGGACAGAGGGTTTGTGTAAATGCAAAAAAATATCATCATGAAAAAATTTTCATCCTACAGTACGTTCAAAAGAGAGAGAGAGCGAGAGAGAGACTGGTGTAATTATTAGAGATGGGACTCACCAGGGACTCACCAGGGACTCACCAGGGACCAGCCCATACGATGATCTCACCGACCTTCTGTAGATGCCAGATTTGTATTGCAGTTCTGCAAGTATTCAGATCTTATAAAAATATTCCAACTCGATATTATTATTAGTTTTGTTCTCGTTTATTTTATATTTTGTTACATTTCTAAACAAATTCAGCAAATGCTGTGCTGCATGCAACATGTGAATAGTTTAGAGTGCACCACCTGTAGGATTATAAAGGAACTGCAATACTTTACCACCTCAAATTAAAACATATATAAACTTAAAATTAACTTTTAAAAATCGATTAGGCATGACCTGCTACACAAGATAATTGTGAAAGATTTTTGTAAGGGGAAAAACACTTGAGCGATCCCACTGAACTACACCCAACCCGTATGGACAGAGGGGCCGATAAACTCGGTGTATTATATATTACAGACTTCGTGGCTGATGATCAGCAGCCGGAGCTTCGATGCAGCGCTCACGCATTTCCCTCTTTCCCTCCGTCATCTATAACTCAGGATTAATGAGCTGGAACTGAGAGCCATTAGCCAAACAAACAGAATTAATCTCCATTCTGCTGCTCTTACACACAGAGAGACAGAGAGAGAGAGAGAGAGAGAGAGAGAGAGAGAGAGAGAGAGAGAGAGAGAGAGAGAGAGAGAGAGAGAGAGAGAGAGAGAGAGACAGAGAGAGAGAGAGAGAGCAGAGAGAGAGAGAGAGACAGAGAGAGAGAGAGAGAGAGAGACAGAGAGAGAGAGAGACAGAGAGAGAGAGACAGAGAGAGAGAGAGAGAGGCAAATCGCTGGCTGTATTTCCACACACACACACACACACACACACTTATATTAATGACTCCCGTTTTGGAATAAAGTGCTACCACTTTCCCTCGGACCCGTCCAGGCCGGTCCCCTGCAGCAGACGCTGATGAACTGCGCTGCTGTTTGCAATGTGTTTAGAGATGATTGATGACGGCGCGGCGTCATGAACCGCGTGCCCTCACTGACCAAAGGCGCAATTTGCATCATGATGGACGGCGAGTTATTTTTGTACACCGTTACACTCCGTATCAGGTTCTGGTCAGGAGTAAGGATGGCGAGAGCGATCTGAGCGAGGAAGCTCCCGCGTGTTACTCGAGCGCCGCACCGCAGAGCTCTGAGCTCCGTAATTCACACCCGGTTCAAACGCCACGGGACGTTTATTACCTGCGAGCGGACGCTGCTGTCAGAGTGTGTTTAACCAAGTCGAGTAAACGAGCTGGACGTCTGAGAGAAGCGTCGACCCCAACGATCAGCGTCTCTGTGTCCCAGCCGCGTCTTCGATCTGTTCGGCTGCAAATTGGAGCCGCGCAGGCTTTTTCCTCATATCTGAATATTTTCATTTCTGTGAAATATTCCTTAAAGCCTGATCCCATCATTTCTTAATGCTAATATCAGTCTCGCTTCCTCATGTATTCACTCATTCTGTGCAGCCCTTATCCTGGACAGGGCCGTAGGAGACACGGGGGACACAGGGGACACAGGACACGAGCCGAGGTACGTCATGGACCGGGTTCGAATGTACCATTCACTCACTCACACTTTACGAGCAGTTTGGAAAAATTCCCATTAGCCGACACCCGGCATGTCTTCGGACTGCGGGAGGAAACCAGAGTCTCCAGAGGAAACCCAGCGATCACAGGGAGAAACCTCGAACCCTCGGCCCTGAAGTTACCAATCACTCTGACACCTTGCTGCCCAAACATCAATTAAATTACCTAAAATCAGTCGAATTACTCAATTAGTTCAACTACTAGTGCACATTACTGTGGTCATTAGTCTCATTAGTCCAGTACTAGCCGAGTACCAGTTCAATCATCATCTGGACAAATCATTAGTCTAATTACTGTAGAACTGCTCTAATTACTTGACCAATTAATTCAAGTATAAGTTTAATTATTAGTCTTGTTAGAATTACCTACAATTAAACAGATTGATTGTCTAGTTATTAGTTCATCTCAATTATCAGTCAAAACACACGAACGAGTCTGATTCGTCTGAAACGAGTCCAATTATTAGTCTAAGTATTATTTTCCATGCAAAGTCAAATGTTAGTCCAATTACCAGCTAAAAAACATACTAGTGTAATTACATGTCTAATCATTTACGATGTCTAATTACTTGACCACTTAAGTCCAATCGTTAGTCCAATTATATATTTAATGAGTCCAATATTAAGCCGACTACTTTAAATCAGTATCAGCCGGTCGTCGCCTGAGCTACTCGTCTAATTGATGACTCCAATGAGTCCGATTACATCGAAACGAGCCCAATTATTAGTCCAATCCAATCACTCATATTAACTCTCCACTGGCTCTGGTTTGGGCCGCGCATATTTCCGGACCCGGGTTTGGACGGCACACGAGCCGAGCGCAGTGAAATCATTATTATTATTATTTAATAGTCCATCAGCGTTTACGCTCGCGTCGATAAATCACACGATTCAGCTCGACTGGGTTCTCCAGGCTACTGGGAAAATCGTCCGCCACACACGCAGACGTAATAAAAATCACTCAGCTCTTTTCTCCTCCAGTGGATTTTTCTGAAGACTGCGAGCGATAATTGATTGTTTTTGAAAAGCATCTCTGAAAAACGGCTCGTCTGAGAGGGGAGGCCGGGATGCGCGCTGGAAAATCCGACGGCTGCGTCCCCACAAACCGCCGCGCGCTCATTCACCGCTTAACTGATGGTGTTTGTTTTACACGAGCTCATAAAAACCCAACGGCTCGCTCTCGTTTAATCAGTCAGACCTAATAAAACCCGCGCCGAGGGTGCGAGAGCAAAAACACTGACGGGGGAAAAACGCACGAGTGTCAGCCTGCCAGTTTCAGGAGATTTCAGGAAGAGCGCTTTCTCCTTGGCTGCTCTACGTTCTCTCACACACACACACACACACACACACACACACACACACACACACACACACACACACACGCGTGCGCTACTGCATGCGGCTGTTTCCATTCACTAACCGGACACGTGCGTGTGGAGATCCCCTCACCACGCCACTGTACATTCCAGCGGAGGGCGTGGTTCACCACTACACACCTTCATCATCATCTTCATCAACCTCACTATAGGTGTGTTTACACAGAAGTGAATATTCCACCCATAACTGGAATCACATCATGTGAACAGTGTCGATCAAAATAAATGTTTAATGGCAATGAGGAACCATCACCTTCATCATCTCCTTCATCATCATCATCATCATCACCTGAGCCTCCAATAACCAACTGGACTCCATATGAACTTAAACACGTCTCCTGTTCTACTGAACCTGCAGCCTCCTAACACACAGTATGAGTGCAGATCAAATCCCTGCTCTCCGTTATCACCCAGATGAGGATGGGTTCCCTGGTGAGTCTGGTTCCTCTCAAGGTTTCTTACTGTTACCATCTCAGGGAGTTTTTCCCTCAGCGCCGTCGCCCTCGGCTCGTTCATCAGGGACCATCTGATCATTCTCACTCACACACACTCACATCTCACACACACTTCAATAATTCTTCTGATTGTGTGAAGCTGCTTTGCGATAAAAACAATTGTTAATAACGCTGTACAAATAAAACTGAATTGAATTGAATCATCTTTATCTTCATCATAACCACCGTCCTCCTCATCTTCATCATCATCATCACCACTGCTATTGTAACAGTTCTCATTGTGATCTTCTACACCATCCTCCTCCTCGTCACAGATCTCTGCCTCCCGTTGTGCTCGGTTTCCTCTCTCTCTCTCTCTCTCCAGCTGTCTGTTTCTCAGACTCCCTGTCTTTTTCTCACTTTCTCTCTTCGCTTTTTTCACCTTCTTGTCAATGTCTCGTCATCTCGATTTCTCCGTCTACCTGCCTCCTTCTTACTTTCTTCCTTTTTCTTTCATTTTTTTCTCTTAGTTTGTCCCCTCTCTCTCTCTCTGATTATTGTCTCTGTCACTTTTTCCATCTCGCTCCCTCTCTCTCCGTCTCTCTCCGTCTCTCTCTCTCTCTCTCTCTCCGTCTCTCTCTGTCCATCTCGCTCTCTCCGTCTCTCTCTCTCTCTCTCTCTCCGTCTCTCTCTGTCCATCTCGCTCTCTCCGTCTCTCTCTCTCCGTCTCTCTCTGTCCATCTCGCTCTCTCCGTCTCTCTCCGTCTCTCTCTCTCTCCCCACAGCTGAATCATTCTCGTGCTGTGTTCGGTGTAAACGCTGTGAAATGTAAAGCTGTGTTTGGGAAGTGCAGGACTTTATTTGTAATATGTCAGGTTTTGTGTGTGTGTGTGTGTGTGTGTGTGTGTGTGTGTGTGTGTGTGTGTGTGTGTGATGGAGTGTTTAAACAGGAAACTCTGATGCAGACGCGCTCGTGCACCGGACGCCGTTTTTCTCTTCCTCCTGTTATCTGTTGTTTTGAAGAATCGTCCTGATTGTTAAACGCTTGTGGGTCGAGTTCGTCGTATTTCACCTGGTGTTTGTGAACACGGCATCAGCACTGTGTGTGTGTGTGTGTGTGTGTGTGTGTGTGTGTGTGTGTGTGTGTGAGTCACAGGGGGAGTCCTGCAGCAGCCAAACTTTTTAATCATGGCTTCCATGTGTGTGTGTGTGTGTGTGTGTGTGTGTAGTTGGTTGTTTAGAACCATTTACAACACATTTCAGAAACATCCACTATCTACTGCTTCCTGTCTCCGATGCGAGCCAGGTGTTGGAACACATTTCTCACACTCAGATGGGAGAGAGCCTCTGCTCCTCCGTCAGTTCCGTCCGTTCTGTTCCCCGCTGGAGAACCAAATAAATGCTTAAAGAACTGAATGAGAGCCTGAGAGGCAGAACTGAGCCCAGGGTCCGGATGCTCCTGCGTTCTGATCCGGGGTTCTGCTCCTGTTTTGAGGTTCTGCTCCTGCCTTGTCCTAGACTTTGGTGTTATGTGTTGTTCTGCTCCTGCGTTCTGTTCGGTTCCAGTGTTCCGGTTCTGTTCGACCCATTTCGCAGCTCTCCTCTGTATATAAAGCGGCTCTCGGTGCTCAGTGATCGTTCCTTAACTTTTTATCCTTCAATAATCTCTCAGGCCTTCACACTTTTTTCTTCTCTCTCCATCCTCCAGCTGCAGCTCTGTGTGTGTGTGTGTGTGTGTGTGTGTGTGTGTGTGTGTGTGTCTGCACTGCTCTAAACAGCCCCAAGATAAAACCCCGGGTGTTTATTGTTACAGAGGGACGTTGGACGTTGAGGGGGGATTCAGGTCTCAGTAGTAAAAACAGGTGGCGCGACTGGAGGAAAAGGAGCAGCGAGACAGAGAGATGAAAAGACGAGAAGAGAGAGAGAGAGAGAGAGAGAGAGAGAGAGAGAGAGAGAGGGAGACAGAGAGAGGGAGAGGGAGAGGGAGACAGAGAGAGACTGTGGAACGATCTTCATTCACTCACACATCTGTGAGCTCTCAGTGAGACTCACAAACTCTCAGCAACTGTGAGAAATAAAGAGTGAAGGCGCCACAGAAAGGTCTAAGTGGCGTGAGGGGCGGAGCCATGCAGCTAAACTCCGCCCGAGGGAGGACAGTCACGTACCTCACACACTGATTAGGACAGAAAAGATAGTGATTCAGCGCAGATAGTGCAGGTTGTAGAATGGACCGCTGTCCTGTGTTCTGCTCAGTTCTGCTCAGTTCTGCTGTTCCGCTCCACTCGGTATGTGTGTGTTCCGCTCTACTCTGTTCCCAGTCCAGGGTTCTGCAGAGTTCTGACCCGCTCCTGTGTTCTGGTCTGCTTTGTTGTTCTGTTGGGTTCTGTTCCCTGAGTTCTGCTCCATTCTGTTCCTTTGTTCTGCCGTGGACTGGTTCCAGGTTTCTGTTCCCATCTCTGCTCCCGGTTCTGTTCGGTTCCTGTACGGGTTTAGTTCTGTTCCTGCTTCTGCGTTCTGCTCTTTTCTGCTCTACTCAGGTTCCACACAGTTTTTCTTTTGTTCCTGTATTTTCTCTTTCTGGGTTCTGGTCTGCTCTGTTCATTCAGCATCTTCTGGAACCCCCACAAGATCCACCGGTGACGAGCACAGAACTCGAAACCCACGGCCCTTTAAAAGAACAGTTCACTGATGACTTGGTGCCATGCTCATGAACAGGGAGAGCGAGGAACCACACCTTCTCCTCTGAGGAACCTTTTCTGGTCCGGTGTCCGAGACGGGCTCTGGAACCCTGTTGGTGCCGTTCTAAGACTCCTGACAGGATTTGTCGCCCCTCTGTGGCCAAACTCCCAAACTGCACTTCTACTTGACATGACGCTGCATTTTCGCCATCCTGTGCAGGAGAACGTTCTCCAAGGCTCGAGCCTACTTAAACAGGGCTTGTTATAATCTCCCACAATGCACTGCAAGCAGTGTTGCCTGTAGTCTGTAGATCACCCAGGATGGAGGAGAAGGTGTTCCTCCGGGATTCCTGCTCTCCTTCCCATGTTCTTCCTGGTTCCCGTTCCCCTGGAAACATTCCTCTCGGGTCCTGTTCTTGTTCCCAGGTTGGTTCCTGTCCCATTCCTCTCTTGCGGGTTCTTGTGTTCTCCTCACGTCTCGTCACTCTACTTCGAGAGAACCTGCTAGAACATGCCTCCGCGCTTGGAGGTAAAGCGTTAACCTGAAGCTCTGGTGTGGTCCCGCGCGATCGCCTCGCCTGCGTTTATTTTTGGTTCGGAAATGAGTCTAACACGGAGAGGAGGTTCTAGAACACATAAACTGGCAGATTAGTCGGTTTACAGTTCCTATTAGCAATGCGGTGGATTTCTGGCGTCGATTAGCGCTGAGCGCTTTCGTAACGCTTTACAGCTGTGAAGTGCAAAACATAGCGGGATTAAAATACCCGACCTCGCCCCGCAACCCAGAACTCATGAATCACGAGAACCGAGATTGGAGGATTTGTTTCTCTTGTCATTCTTTCCTTCCTTTGTAAAAGCAAACAGCCAGATGCGAGCGCTCCGCCGTGTTTACGCGTCTTCTGCCTGCGCGGGAACTCGATGCTAATTGCTACCAAGGTAGCGACTTTCCAAATCAATAGTCAGGACTGCCCGAGTTTAAAGGACGGGACGCGATGCACCAGAACATCAGACGTGAGAACTTGTAAACATGATCAGTGCCGGAATTCGGCCTTCTGTAACGGATTATAAACAAATAACAAACAGAGGTAGCGGTTCTGGCGGCTCTCCCGCCTGCTAGCAGCTAACAAGTCAAATGAGCTGTCACTGCTAATCCAGTTCATGCGGGTGCAAAGCTGTGCACTCATGCGACCTTTGACCTCTGCAGCACTTCCACTCGAAAACCCAAACGGTTCGCCGTACGCCGTCACGCTGACGTCAGGCTTCATTTAACCTCAAAGATGTTCTCGTGAATAAAAATGATTTGTGAGTACCGGTTAATGGGTGTAACCAGAACCAGAACTAAAGAACCAGAATACCAGACTACTAAATGGAGAACTAAAGAACTAAAAAAAATAAAAAAAATAAAAAAGAGTGGGAACTAAAGAAGTGGAGCCAGAACAGCCAGAGTGAGAACTGAAAAACCAAAGAACCAGAGCCAGAGCTACCGAACCACAGAACGAACTAAAGAACCAGAGTGAGAACCAAGGTACCAGAGACTGAATAAAGGAACCAGAGCAGAGCAAGAAACCAATCCTAAGGAGAGTCCGATTCCGAGCAAGTCTGAGGATCAGGACCAAAAAAAGCACAAATGACAAAAGCTTCCTGAACGAGGAACAGAACCAAAAACTAAATCAAGCCAAAGTTGAATGAGAAAAATGAGAGCCAGAACCAAACCCAGTTTAAATCAGAAATCAAACCTAGAACTGAAATCCAAACACAAGAGAGAGAAAAAAAAGAGTCAAAAGCAATGTGAAAACCAAATACAAACTCAAGATAACAAAACCAGAACCAAACACAAAAACCCAAATCATCCTGAACTAAAGAGAGAACCAGAAGGGGCACCAGAAGCAAATGTGGGCCAAAAGACAAAACCAGAAGAAAATCATTAAACTGAACAAGACAGACAACCAGAACCAGGAAACTAAACTAATAATATAATGTCCGCCTGGACAAGGACAGAGGACGATAAAAACAAAACTAGGACCAAAACCAAAGTGAGAGCCAGAGCAAGAGAGAACCAGAACCGACCCTGAAGCAAAATCACACCAAGAAAACCAAACCAGAACCAAAATCGGAAACAAAATGTCAAAACCAGTAAAAAAGTACAAAAAAAGTTGGAATCGCAGCGAACACCAAAACTAAATCCAGACCCGAAAAGCAAAAACAGATCAAAAACCATCGACCTGAACATGGCAGATCCATAAACACAACCAGAGCCAAAATCCGGATGAAGATGAGAGCCAGAACCA
>QNUK01000798.1:112500-125000 GCA_013621035.1 Clarias magur
TAAATAACAAACCAAGGTAGCGGTTCTGGCGGCTCTCCCGTCGGCTAATGGCTAACAAGTCAAATGAGCTGTCACTGCTAATCCAGTTCAGAGAGGGTCAAAGCCGAGAAGTGACGTGACCTCGGACCTCTCCAGAACTACCAAAACGTGCGACGTGCGCCAAGGAATACAAAAGAAGTAAGAAATCGTTACTCCGGCCAATCGGAACGCGGCGGCGGCGAATAGTAGCGTTATTAATATTAGTTTAAGGTTTTAATAACTGAGGAAATGACACTTTACACACTGAGAGGACCTCAAGACGCTGATATCAGATCTACAGCAGGCCCTCAGCATATAAGTGCTACACACACACACACACACACACACACACACACACACACACACACACACACACTTCTGTTCACCAGCTTGCGTCTGAAAAAACAAACATCTCTCACGGCCATCATGAGTCCAATATAAGCCGCCATTTTTCAGCTGCCGCCTTCTCGGGCGCAAGTTAAACAAACGGCGGTGTTACTGCGCGAGTCGGCACTGATGACAGAAATCCACCTCTGTCCTCATGTTCGAGATCCCTGAACGTGTGTGTGTGTGTGTGTGTGTGTGTGTGTGTGTGTGTGTGTGTGTGTGTGTGTGTGTGTGTGATTTCTCAGTGTCTCAGCGTGACGAGGTGAGAAACGTGAGGAACGGAGGTTAAATTTCCATCGAGGTGATGCCATGAACATTTGTCACACTTCTGAGTGATGACTTTCTCCACACACACACACACACACAGAACACACACACTTACACATGTATACATATAATCATGTAACACAACCTTGCTCCTTGTACGTGTTAGATGTTACACAGATGGTTTTTTCCCGTTGCCATCTGAAGGTCACTCCCATTATGGAACACACACACCCATACACACACACACACACACACACACACACACACACACCCACGCACACACCCACACAATTCCACCGATTTTGTTCTATCGGCTGAAATCGCTCACATGTCCTCCAGCACAACATTCAGCCGTGATGACACGTGACCTTCAAATGACCTTCATCACGGGTCAATGCTCTTTTAATCCTGTTAGCTTGCTATGAAATAAGCATGCTAGCGCCACACTGACAGACTGTTAGCAAGACGAGAGAGGCTAATCAGAGAAGTAGTTTGCTGGCTTGATGAAACAGATGCTAAGGCCGAGCCTCTGAGCTTTTCACGGTCTTTTTTTTTTGGTTTTCAGCTTTCTCACTTTTCTGGTTGCACGCTTCAGAATCTTAAAAGAAGCACAGATCGTGTAGAGTGAAGTTAAAAGTCCTGACCGCAATCCTTTGACATAATTCATCACTATATCGATATTACATCGTCGTACTGATGCAGATCAGCAACTCCAGTGTGACGTGAACGTGAACAAACTTTAACTGCATTTTAAACGCAAATCCTACATAACCAACTGAAATTTATGCCACGTTATACTCGACAATCTAGCGACATCCGTTTCGGACAGAATTTTAAAAAATAAATTTATGCATTCACAGGCCACGCCCACACACTAGATCCAGCTATGACATTATGTACGTGTCACTTACATAACACATGAACTCTTCTCTAAACTAAAGCCCACGCTCCTTTATAGAGCACAGTCAGTGAGATCTTTGAACGAGTGCTCAACCCGAATTAGTGTGTGTGTGTGTGTGTGTGTGTGTGTGTGTGTGTGTGTGCGCGTGATCACACACGTGTATATCACGTACTGATGGTGTGTGCTGCACCGTACAGCTTCAGCACCAGCCAGAAATGCCTCGAGCACCAGGAACAGGAAAAAAATCTCTGGATATGTTTTACTTGGCTGCTAAAAAGCTCCCTTTATTTTCACTACAAGGTGTGTGTGTGTGTGTGTGTGTGTGTGTGCGTGTGTGTGTGTATAGCTAAAACGCAAGCCAGAATAGAACGAGCACTTCTTAATAAGGAACCCGGGCGCGAGCGAGGGAGAAAACGAATGGGCGGTCCTGAAAGGCCGTACAGCTGCGGTCTGGATGAGGTGACACCACGCCGGGAACACAAATAAGCAGAACGCCGAGGTTCAGAGATCATTATATCACGCTGGGTTTTCCACACACACACACACACACACACACACACACACACACACAGGTTTCTGTAGCTCATTAAAGGGGCGGCTTTGTGCTCAGTGTGTTCAGGTGGAGCGGTTAACACGGCGGGCGATCACATTTAACCACATCACTGCTCGCGTCCAGCCACAATTTACATTGAACCCCATCGTCACGCTCCGACAGCGGAGATGAAATCGAAGATACGAGGGAACACTTAGCGAGGTCTGTACAAACATTTGACCACGGCACCGGGAATCTGGATTCTGATTGGTCAGAAGGTGTCGATTAATTCTCTAAAACAGCAGCTCTGACCGCAGCGCAGATTTACAGTACTTTAACGCGCTCGCTCTGATCCGTTATCGTTTCCATGGTAACCGCTCCTCAACAGGGATTAGCACAAATTGAACAATAAACAGTAGTTCAAAGGATAATAAAGGCTGTAATCGTTATCGTTATCAGATTGCTGTAGTGCAAGTGAAATAAATCACTTCAGGGTGTTACAGGAACAGCGACTCCGCTTCATGACATCATGGTTTAAATAAAAAGCGCTAAATGATACGAGTTTCATTTTTTTAATGTTCATGGTGCTTATGGGATTCTACAGAAAGACGGAGCTGTATGGAGCAGGAACACTAAGATCAACCAGTTAGGCAGCTTCCAGAAAACCCACCGTTCCCCTGAGGTTCCTTGGCTGGTAGTTGAGGGTTCTGCAATACATATCCCATAATTCTGCGCGGCAGCCTCTAATAACATGGCGGCAGAACACATTCTGTGGTGTGAAAAAATAGATATTCGTAACTGTTTTACAACAGAAATTGTATTTCAAAAAGAAAAAAAAACAATAAATAAATAAATACAGTACATCATATATAAAATACTTTTTTTTTAAAAGTGTTTTGTTGCCCTTAATAATATTTTATTTCATCAAGACTACCTGAATTTTTTCCATTAGCATTAGCATGTTGTTAACCTACTGTACAGTAGCAACGTTGTGACATAAAAATCAAAGTACAGTCTGATTTTTTTGGAGTAATTTGTGTACAAGTTACAAGAGACATCTTGCTTGTTTTCCTCTAGATAACCAAATGTCACTTTTGAAATAAATAACAGGTTAAAACAATAAACAATAAAAGAACAGAGAAGTACCGATCTCATCATGGTGTCTGTGGTCCCCAGAAATCTCTGCTAAAGCTTCAGTTCAGATCTGCATTAGACGCATCCAATCACATTTGTTGTCAACAAGTTGTTGTTGGTCTTTGATCTGCTCCCATCAGGGCGTCGCCACAGAGCACCATCCCATTCACATAACAAACCACAGGTTTTACACCCGATGCCTTTCCTGATGCAACCCTCTCTTGTTATCCGGGCTTGGGACCGGCACTGCACCCGGTGGCGGGGGTTTGGGCCTTCAAATAAAAATAAAAGGAAAAACCCCTTAGTCTGGCCTCTTCATTGATTTAACTGTAATAGAGTGTGAATTTCAGTCAAAAGTTACAAATTTTACATTGTGGTGCTTAAATCTGAGCTCTACCCATGAAAACATACAGCGGGTTCGTGTTAGGGTTAGTGTTAGGTGAACGCGTGCTCACATCCTGTACATCACTGTTACATCCACCTCTGTCAGAACAACACAAGACAACACACGTCATTCACACACTGATAACAGATTACTCGGATAAAAGCTTTACACACTCGTGGAGATTCTCTCGACCGGCATCATTTTTCATCACTGCTGAAAGAGTTTCCATAAAAGTTGGGGCTGTTTTAAAGAATCTAAAATATGAGTGTTTGTGAATCATCAGTTTATTCATCACGTCACTCCAGATGTGTAACCGCTGTGTACAGTACTGATGTGTTTGGTTTCAGAGACAATCACTTAAAACCACTTCAATCAGTGCAGGTGCCTAAACTCTTGACAGTTACTATGCGTACAGTATACACACACACACACACACACACACTACGTGAAGGAGCGCCACATCCTGTAACTCACACTCACCTGCAGCTCGTTTATCTCCCGCTTGGCGCTTTGCTCTGTTTAACTGCTTCTCTTTCTGAGACTTTGCACTTTCAGTGATTAATATATTTTTTTTAATAATAATAATAATTTTTAAAAAATCATTTGCCGCAATGGTACATAACAACTTACTTCAATTAAGCAGCGTTACGGCGTTAGTGGCGGTAAACCTGCTTATACTGTAGGTCACGTGATCCAATTAGTCGCGCTGTGTTGCGGAATTAATTTATGATTTGATCATTTACATCAGCAACTCCATATAAAACATTTAAATAAGAAATGTTTTATTCAACAAGTGATAATCAAATCAAAAGTGTCTTCTCTTTCTATAGAAATTGTATTTCTGTATTTCTTTATAAATGGTTAACCGTTTATAAAACCCTAGTGAAAGGGTTCAGTCAGGATACCCGGATGAAAAGGACGCACCTGATTGGTCCAGAAGACTTCCGCGTTTCTGTGTAATTCAACAAGAACGTTAATTAATTAGTTTGTTTATTTACTAATTGTAATATTTAAAAAATTACAACAACAAAAAAAACAACATGTCATAACAAAACAAATTCCAATATAAGGCGCGGGACAAATCTCGTTCATTCGTCCTGGCTGAGAATCGACTTCCGGCAACAGAGATGACGTCAGGGTCGGTCACGCTGCCGTTGTGTTTACCGCAGATCCCGTAAGCAGCAGCGCGCGACGATGCGCGGGAAGACCGTGATCGTGACCGGAGCGAACAGCGGCATCGGCAGGGCGACGGCGGCGGAGCTGCTGCGGCGCGAGGCGCGCGTGATCATGGCGTGCAGGAGCCGGGAGCGGGGCGAGCGCGCGGCCGAGGAGATCCGCGTGCAGGCCGCGACCGGGACCGGGGCCGGGGGCGGGGGCGGGGAGGTGCTGGTCCGACTGCTGGACCTGGCGTGTCTGAGCTCCGTGCGCAGCTTCTGCGAGCAGATCTACAAGGTCACCTCCGTTACTCCTCACTCTCCTTCTCCTGCAAGCCGCTGTGACGTCACATAAGCGTGCACTGTAAAGTTGTAAATACCCACCGTCGCAGTGGAACCTCGGGGTACGAACGTGAACCGCTCCAGAGGCGAGTTCTGGCGTCCCATAAGACAAACATGAAGATGCCGATAATATCGCAAGAAATATCCCATGAGTTCATGTCTGAGTTGATGTTGAAGAGTTATTATAGGAATAGTTTAAAAACGTTCAAGCTAAAAATAATCTGATCAGCACCTGGCACAAAGCTGCTCATAACTTCCCTCCTATTTCATTTATGGTACAGTTTAAAATTCAGGCTGGTGTCTAAGAACAGCGAAAGTTCCATTAAATTCTGTCCAGACAGTTTTGCTTGACGCTGTGACACAAACAGACGGAAATTTCTCCGAGACTGATTTCTGGTCCTTCAATAAATGAAACGAAGAGCGAGTTCTGACCAACGTACAGACAAATACTTTCTTTTATTTATTTAGATATTACCAATTTCCAACACTATGATCAGATTTTTGCGTATAAAAACAATCCAAACATTTAGAAACGACGTGTAAATGAAATAAAGTCTGAAATAAATCGACATTAAACCTGACTTAACATTCATTTATGATTCTTCTCGGCACCGGCTGCTTTAATAACCAAACTGAAAGCGGCTCCATTTTCTTCTCGCTGTGTCTTCACTAAATCTTACACAAAATGCAAACGAGCCCACCAAAAATATGTAAACTTTACACTGATGTGAGCCAGTTCTCCCGGGTGTAGACGCGCCGAATGCTGAGAATGCTTCGCATGCTGTGGCAATATTTTTTTGCAAAATTCGTGGAGCGGGACGTTCTTATGCCGAGGTACCGCTGTATATAAAAGCAGAAATGCAGGATATTGTGTCTCCTTTGGAACATCTGAGAAAAAAAAAAAAAGCTTAAAAAGATTCTAGAATTTTTTTTTTTTTTATTTTAATGAAAGTGCGTTTCTGTTCCAGGAAGAGCCGAGACTCGACGTGCTGATCAATAACGCCGGGGTCTACCAGTGTCCGTACTCCAGAACCGAGGACGGCTTCGAGATGCAGTTCGGCGTGAACCACCTGGGCCACTTCCTCCTCACCCACCTGCTCCTGGACCTGCTGAAGCGCTCGGCTCCCAGCCGCGTCGTCATCGTCTCCTCCAGACTCTACAAACGAGGCGAGATCAACTTCGACGACCTGAACAGCGAACGGCGCTATGACGCGGCGGCCGCGTACAGTCGGAGCAAGCTGGCCAACCTGCTGTTCACGCTGGAGCTGAGTCGGCGTCTGGAGGACACGAGCGTGACGGTGAACGCTCTCACGCCCGGCATGGTCAGGACCGACCTGGGACGCCACGTCTCCATCCCCCTGCTGGCCAAACCGCTGGTCGGGCTGGCGTCGTGGGCGCTGCTCAGGTCGCCCGAGGAGGGAGCCAGGACGCCGGTCCATCTGGCCTGCTCCCCGGACGTGGAAGGCGTTCGGGGGAAATGTTTCGCTGACTGTCGGGTGCAGGAGCTGCTCCCTAAAGCCACGGACGAGGACGTGGCGAGAAAACTCTGGGACATCAGCGAGGTGATGGTGGGCATCACGACGTAGACGACGGAAATAATGTCCACGTTATAGTGCATCCGTTAAATAAATCAATAAACAAATAATAAAACTAACTAATAAACCAACGATTCATTATTTTTTTAACATATTAAAGGGAATGTGCTAGAAAAAGAAAAAAAAAAGTATATTCACTATATATTAATCACTTCAGAAGATTGATGCAAAGCGGGTGATTTTTTTATATTTAATAATGAATTACAGTTAACAATTGATGCACTATGGCTGGCCTTTTGTTTGTTTGTTTGTTTGTTTGTTTTTTACTTCATAATCAGCCATGAATTACGCAAAAAATGTCTCTTGAACTGAAAACATTCTATGAAAATATCTACAGTATGCTTTTAAAAATATTTATAAAAATTTGCTTTAAAAAAAATAATAAAAAAGTGAAGTTAAATTTCTTTCTCTTGGTTCTTCCTTAAATAAAGACAATGTTTCAAGACAAAATATTAATATTAAAAATATTAACACATGCAATGTCGACACCGACTGATACCGTCGAGCACATAAATTAGAGCGAATCATCGAAAAGGAGTGAAATGCTGGAGTGATCGCCTGATGATGGAGTTTATTAGGACGTCAAATGTGGCGTGTCGAGACAAGACGATGCTTCATGTCCATGTTATTACGGTGATTTATTCGGTTATTACAGTGAAAGCATCATTATTATTACTGCACGTGCTCTTGATTATAAATAATCTCCACAGCTGATCACGTTGCACTTTGGTCCGGTCTAACGAGAGCAGCTAAGCGCTAGCTGCTAAACATCCACACACAGAAATACTTAGTCGCACAGTCTAAAATAGCTTCCTGTTGGCTAAATATAGAGCCGTACGCAGGCTGCGGGAAGCAAAAAAAAAGAAAAACGGTCATTTAGATAAAGGTTAGGTTAGTTAGTATTTTTGTTTAGCTAAGCTACGCTAGTAGGCTAAAAAATGTTTCGCATGTTTGCTAACTTCCTCGGTCCTTTGCTAATATGTGACTCTTTCGTTATAAATCCAAAAAAAAGGGCTCTAGCACTTGTTTACCCGCGTGATAAATGAGAGCTAATGAATTTCTAGTTGTATTTATTATTATTTCTCCTGTGAGACTGATTGCTCCTTATTATTCCTCTGAATCATAAACCTCATTGTTAACGAACCGAGGTCACCGAGAAGCTTAATGACCCGGGACAGCGGTCAGTAACATACTTTATACACACACACTAATTACTCTGGAATGTTTTGTTAAATGAAGATTAGCCTTCCCTCTCTCTCTCTCTCTTTTTCTCAATCCTGCCCAAAAGCATCGCTAATGTTCTCCCCACCTGCATTCGTTTTCTTCCTCACAGCAAGGAAATAAATTTTTTGAAAGCGATTTCCTTTTCCAGCACACGTGTCGGCGAGCTCGGAGACAGACTTGAGCGCTCGCCCACTCGGGGCTGTTTGTTTTCACAATGAGGGAAATTGCAGCAATGGTGAGCGCCGTAATGGCTTTAATTGTGCGATGAAAAAGTTTGAGAGTGAGTGAAGGAGAGAGAGAGAGAGAGAGAGAGAGAGAGATGATGGATTTATATAAAGCAGGACAGACGCCAAGTACCAACAAACAAACTTTATGAATGCTCTCTATTAATATCCACAACAGTTTGAGGTTTTATATTCATTAAACCGGAGCCATTATCAGCACTTGTGGGGCATTATGGGTAAATACACATGACTCCTTCCTGAGCTAACTGTTGCACAAGACCCTCCATTCAGGCTGTAATTCTAATTATATTAAATAGCTGCAGAAACTAATTGTGATCCATGCTTTTTGGCCATTTCGTTTGAGATCTCTGCAAACAACATCATCTGGAAAAGTATAAATGTTTTGCCCATTTCAAAAATTTCCTGACTTGGCAAAACTTTGGGTTGTGAAAATCCTCACATGAATAAATCAAACTTTCCAAACTAATAACGCAGTGCCGATTCTCTTGATACGGTTCACAAGGCCACAAGATGAAATATAAAAGGAAAAGGGGACAAATGTTGAGGCTATGAGATAATAAACTAGTGCCGTACAGTATATTTACGTTATAAGGTAAAATTGAGATAATGTATTCAGGCAATACGATAATATGTTGAGGCCATTAAGGTTACAATTGAATATAATGTAACCATAAGATGGAGTAACAAGGTCATGAGTTACAAGATAAAAAGTGGAGACAATAAGAGAATTCTTGTCGCTTTTTAACAAATAGGAGCGACAAGATAATAATATCTCAAGGACACAAAATCAAATAGCAAACCTGTGATATAAAATATGAAAGCAGTGCCATAATTCATTAAGACCAAAAAAAATTGAGGTTACAAGATAATTATCTCATTGATGAGATAATACTGCATAGCCATCAGGTAACACATCAGGGCCATGAGATAATATTTCTAGGCCAAAAGATAACATGGTGAAGGAACGACATATACAGAAGGCACAAGTTGAAATGAAATGAAATAACAAAGTCTTGAGATAGTATACATCACACAAGATCACAGAATAATGTCTAGAGGCCACTAGATAACAATATACAGTATGGACATTATATATAAAAAGCCATTAAATAAACTATAAAGGCCATGAGATGATGTATCAAGGCAGAAAGATTATGTACAGTATTGAGGGCACAAGATAATATTTTTAGGACATGATGTAATATATTGAGACCATGAGATAATATATCGAGGGCACAAGATAATATATAGTGAGGGGTACAAGATAATATATTGAGGCCATGAGATAATATATGGTGGTCATGCAATAATTTTTGCATGGCAACCATATATTTAAAAATTATAGATATACATCAATAAGGCCACAAGATATTATATTAAGGGCTAGAGGTTATTTACTAAGGGCACAAGATAATTCAGCATATTAAGGGAGAGAGGAGTCCATGAGATAATATATTGAGGCCACCAGATAATATATGAGATAAAATACAATGAGATAATATATTGGGGCCACCAGATAATATATGAGATAAAATACGATGAGATAATATATTATCATTGTGTACATGAGATAATATATTGAGGCCACCAGATAATATATGAGATAATATATTATCTCGTTGTATTTTATCTCATATATTATCTGGTGGCCCCAATATATTATCTCATATATTATCTGTTTTTTACAAAACTATACAAAATATTCAAACCTTATCATGATAAATGTATAGAAACCACAAGCTGATAAATTGGGGCCATGAGATAATAAATCGAGGCCTTATGTTACAATGTCAGCCAGAAGCCAGAAGATAATTATTCCACAGAGGCCACAAAATGATGTACTGAGGCCCTGAGATAAAATATCGGGGCTACAAGGTAAAATATCAAGGACAAGTGGGCATGAGATAATGTTTATGAGATAATATATACAGGCCAGAGATAAAACACTGAGGAGAAGCAGACCACAGGAGAAAACGGAGAGGCCAAGAGAGAGAGAGAGAGAGAGAGAGAGAGAACATCTCAGGAAGCAAATGACGACACTGAGGCCACAAGATTGTTTTTCAAAGCCATGATGATACTTTTTTGCTAAAAAGGAATCCAGAGGCCGTGAGATAGACCAAGAGGTAGAAGATTGTGAACACAAGATAATTTATCAGGGCCATGACTTTTTTTTTATTCTAAAAAACAAAAAGATGCTGGTATCACATGCCAGCGTCAGGGCCACGCCCGGGTTGTTCACCTCAAACCTGAGGTCTGTCTTTCGACCCAGTGATTATTTCTCACGCTTTACAGAAACAGACACGACCTGCTCGCTTTTTTTTTTCCTCTTGATTTGCTATCGCTCAGGATTGCACGGCGCTCACACATGGAAATGATTGCTTAAGCTCGAACCTCTTCATGGGAAACGTGTAGATTTTCCAAAGTATGAAAAAGGCAGAGTTGCCAAATTGAGGCTGATAACTCGAGAGCTGCTCGAGCCGGTCGCACATCGCACTTAAAGCGGCGCGATGACAGATTCCTGGAGCAGGAGCGCGTATTTATCTACAGTTTAATCCAACACGCTCCGGAGCCCGAGAGTTCAAACTCTCTCCGTAGACCTGCTTGGAGTTAAAGGAACATTTTTAAACATCGCTTCTGAACAAAATCCGAGTTTGACTCGAGTGTGTTTGAAGTTTTCAGACAGTTGTGTGGAGGAGAAGTGCTCGGGCTGTTAGCGATGGCGCGGAGTTAAATGACTTTCGATGACATGTAGACGGCGTGTGTTTTAATTGGTGCCGTCGATCAGTCACGCTCGATAAGAGGAACGTGTTCTGGATGTGAGACCAGTTACAAGAAAATGTTTGACATGTTCAAAGTCTTTATGTCTGAAATATCTCACACACACACACACACACACACACACACAACTTGGTGCTAATATAGAACCTCATCATCAACCTCTTTTAACCAATCAGCATCCAGTATCGGTATCTGAATAATTTCTTATGCATAGCTCCGCCCCCATCTTTAGGCCGCGCCTCCGTCCTGGGTCTGATGCTAATGAGACGTTCTTTAGTTCATATTTATACCGAGCAGTGTGTCATGCAGAAAAGTCCGAAAAACTGACGCTAAGACGCTAAATAATTCAGTGATTGAACTGCTAGCAAAACTAGACACTCCAAAACCGCCACAAAAGGCCACACTTTCACTTCAAGGTAACCAAAGTAAGGTACATTTCACTTCTGGCTGAACCGACACTCCTGCCTCGGCCACTTCTCACAAATACTTTATAAATTCCCGGCTTTAAAGTTTACAACTTAAACATTTCACTCCTTCCGTACAGATTTAGGAGCTAACGATTAGAAAGACGACGCCGCGGCTAATCCGGTCCCGCATTAGATCTTTCCTCTGGCTCGGATTTATTGAAGCGTCTGCGTTTTGTAAAAGCTCTCTCATCATTCCAGATCGCTCACTTCATCTCTCGGAGGCATTTCTTCTCGCCCCACACACACACACACACACACACACACACACACACACACATATATACACTCCTCTCAGTGGTGTGACACGCGGGGTCAACGTGTGTTTTAGCACTTGAACGCGTGAAACGTCCCGGAGGACCGCTCTGTCCAGGGGACACGAAGCAGAGACACATCAAACCCGTGTCGGAGTTCGGGGGAATGGGGTGTGACGTGCCGTAATTAAGCAGAGTGATGAAAAGCTTAAAAGGAACGATAACTTGTTTTGTTTTTTTTTTGTTTTTTGTTTTTCTGAGGGCTGGGAAACGAGCGACAGAGCGCTACACTTGATCATTTCCAGCGGGAGGATTTTTTTCCTTTCTCTTTTTTTGTTGCACGTAGCAACGCTGATTGTGTTCGCCGCTGGGTTTTCTCACACGTCACTCTGGAATGCCAATGGTGTGAACGAGCCCCGAACTGAAACATTTTCCCTTTTTTCTTTAACGTCAGAACTACTTCGAAAATAATCAGCGTCACCCTCGAGACGAATCGGAGCGAATCCGAAACGCTGGAAACTTCTCTGAATCAAACAAATCAAAAACAAGCTGCTGCTACTGATCCACTCAGGGAGACGGTTATTTATTTATTTATTTTTTATAAATCTGGCGTGTGTGTGTGTATGCATGTAAAATATATTACACCAAAAACTAAATGATAAAAAGTCCTGTGTCCTCTTTCACATTCACTTAGACAACTTTTTAAAACTTTTAGCCACGTGAGTGATTTTATCTGCAGCACTTAAACGTCCTTATTTTTGCCTTTATGGGCTTAAATTATAATCACGAAGTTCGACAGGGACGTGGTGCTTGATCCCTC
>QNUK01000798.1:130000-167500 GCA_013621035.1 Clarias magur
CTCTGAATTCACTTCCTGTGCAATTTTCCCCGGGCGGGGTTTGGAGCGGGAAGTAGTGGGGTAAAGGATTTCTGCTCAAAGAAGAGAAAAGAAAAAGGAAACACACCTGATTAATATTAAACCCCTGTAAACTAAGAATAATAATAATAATAATAATAATAATAATAATAATAATAATAGAAATGATAGAAGTGATAAAGATGTCTTAAAGAAGGACAGTGCGAGAATGGATTGATTTTGTAAATCTTGTTATGTTTAGAATAATAATCAGTGTATTGTCAGTACCATAAATAAAGTTGAATTATGGGTACGTATCTGTACTTATGGTATTTGCAACGTAATTAATTAATTATAATTAACTTTCAAGACTAAAGACAAACATCTAAAAGGTTCTACTCTGCTGGTAGAGAAAAAAAAAAAAGCTCACACAGGAATTGCTTGACTTTATTACCCTCTACACTTCCACCCCACAGGTTTAATGACTAATAACACCTTATCAATAATGAACACACTGCTCTCTTTCTGCTTTGTTTGTCTTTCTCTTCTTTCCTCGTTCATTGTCTTCTCCTCCTGTACGTTTCACTGTATTCTCTCTCTCTCAAACCGACTCCTGCAGCTGCCGCCGCTTTGTTTAGACAGAAGTAAGCCGACAGCCGCCGCCTGCTGCTGCCGTGACCTCTGAACTTTGACCCCTGCAAGGGAGCCAGAACATGCACAGCCTCGACCTTGAGCAGCAGGAAGCGGAGTTCTCGGTGTGTGTTCGGTGCAGGTGGACGAAAAAGAGCTTCCATATGGATGATAAACTCAGTGTGTGCCTCCCCCTGCTGGATAGAACTATAACTGCGTGCTCATTTTAAATACTGTCCTTAAGTTCTTATTTGAATGCCGAGAACCCGTTTATTACACAGAGCCACTGAAGAACCCTTTATACGGTATATACGAGTGTTTGCACTAAATGGGGAAATGTGTGCTACAAATTCAGAAAGTTTTCCCAGTGAGAAGTAGAACTCTTAGTTCCATCCATCCATCTAGGAACTTCTGTAGTCCAACTAGGAACTGTAACCATTGTATTCATTCCCATTGCTACGACTGTGGTAACCTTCCACGCACACATTCACACACTACAGCAATTCTCTGAATGTCATTTAGCCTAATCTGCATGTCTTTGGACTGTGAGAGGAAACTGGAGAACATGGAGGAAACCCACCAAGCACTGGGAGAACATGCAAGCTCCATGCACACAGACACAGAAAGAAATCTCCTCTGAACAGTTGATATTGAGATGTGTCTGTTATTTATGCTCTGTGAAGCCTTCAAACGGCTCTAATCTGACGTGCTGGTTGTTAATTGGTGATTTCTGGGGCTGGTGACTCTAAATGAACTTCTCCTCTGCAGCAGAGCTACGTTTTGGTCTTGCTTTCATGAGAGCCCGTTTCATCGTGGTGCTTGGAAAGCTTAACGGTTCTTGTAACGTAGGATAGACACAGTGGTTTGTTACGACTTAATCAACAAACAATAAGGAAGAACTTGCGTATTGTGTTTCTCTCAGTTCTCCTCTGTGTTCCAAGACTGTCAGATCCTAGTGCAGGAAAAGAAAAGAAAAAAAACACCAGGGTGTCACGCTGTGTAACATCTGTATGCTGAAAATCCCAGCGTGTAATCCAGTGTAATGTTCTGAGCGAACTCATGTCTCCTGATGAGAAAGTGAACTAAACGGCTACATAAACTCGGCCAGCTGAGAGCACGCTCGGCACCTGTGCTCGAGACGGAACCACGCGAGGAATGGTCTTTGGTGTAAATAATTTGTTCCTGAGCAATCAGTGCTGACTGTGAAGAGGATAACTCTAAACTCAAAGTCAGCCAATGGAATCTAAAAGCTACATCAGTTTTTACGCGGATTTTGGTTGGAACATGCTTACTTACCTGAGTTACTACAAGCTAGCTAGTTTAGCTTTAGCTTAGGTAAAATGCCAAGATGGCTAACGTTATGTTATATGCTAACGTTACTTTGCATTTGATTGAACCATCATCCGTACCTTACATGTCGTCCCATAAACTCCTTCACGTGGTCTCGTAAACGCCTTCATTTCTGGTGCTAAGTTAAACTATACAATTCCAGTTAGCTGGTTAGCTAAAGTAATAGATAGCATAATTGAATATCTTCATATATTTTAAACTAATGAATTACCTAAAAATGATCCCCCTATACCATTGTCATGAATGGGAAATGGAGCTATAGAGACCAAAACCGTACTTTATACCAGGTTATGGACATTCGTGGACCCGCTCAGATGTTGGCCCTCGAAACAGACTTAACACAAAACAGCATTATACTGTTACAAAATAACAAAATGTTATAGTAAAGACTAACACAAAAAAAGCGATATGGTAAACAGTTTAACTTATAGGTTTAACTTATACAATTAAAATTTTAATAATTTTTTTCTATTTCTTTTTTTTTCTTTTGTAGATTGTAAATTTTTACACTTACCCCACATTTTTTTATGTACAATTAAATAAACAATTTTTTATTTGCATTTCTTTCAGTTGTAGAAGCATTTCATCGCATATCAGAGTCATGTACGTGACAAATAAAACTTAAATTTTATATAATATAAAAAAACGAACATAATATAACTATGTAATGGATACGTTATAGCTTTCTGACACAATATAACTTCAATACACAGTACAGAGCAAAAGTTTGGACACCCCTTCTCATTCAGCGGGTTTTCTTTCTTGTGTTCTTTCTTGCGTTCTTTCTTGTGTTCTTCAGCCCAAACGCGTCTCTTCTGCTTGTTGCCTGTCCTTAGCAGTGGTTTCCTAGCAGATCTTCTAGCATGAAGGCCTGATTCACACAGTCTCCTCTTAACAGTTGTTCTAGAGACGTGTCTGCTGCTAGAACTCTGTGTGGCATTGACCTGCTCTCTGATCTGAGCTGCTGTTAACCGCCGATTTCTGAGGCTGGTGACTCGGATGAACTTCTCCTCCGCAGCAGAGGCGACTCTCGGTCTTCCTTTCCTGGGCCGGTCCGCATGTCAGCCGGTTTCTTTGTAGCGCTTGATGGTTTTTGTGACTGCACTTGGGGACACTTTCAAAGTTTTCCCAATTTTTCCGACTGACTGACCTTCATTTCTTAAAGTAATGACGGCCGCTCGTTTTTCTTTACTTAGCTGCTTTTTTCTTGCCATAATACAAATTCAACCTCTTTGAATGAGAAGGTGTGTCCAAACTTTTGCTCTGTACTGTATATAATAAACACATGATCTGACAAAGAGAGAGAGAGAGAGAGAGAGAAAGAAAGAGCGGGACTTTTTTTCCCCTCTGTATGTGAATGATTTATGTGATTTAGTGCTGTCAGAAAATGCCTCGTCAGCAATTTATAGACAGTGAAAATGTACGGCCTCTTTCAGCGTGACGGCCGAGAGCATCTCCCCGAGGGAAGAAAAAATCACTCACTGTCGCTCTTCTCTCCTCAGAAACGCCACCTCAAGGTTTTCTGCATGTAAAACAGCATCCGGCCGACCCTGGGGACCTTCACATACTCTAGACCATGAAGTGCTCATTCACCACCTCCATAAATCTCCCCCATGATGAAGAAAGAGACCAGTGCTCGGGAGTCTGTTAGCTGAGAATCACTCCACTGTAGTGGAGTAGAACTGCTTTTTAGGAAACTCCCCCAAAAATCACCCAAACCAGCTTCGGAAAAATCTGATTCAATATCATTAGTGTGCATTGCAGTAAACTTATTTATGTGTGTGTGTGTGTGGGGGGGGAATCTAGTATCTTTTTGTTTACAATAGCACTTGCACGAAAATTGACTCTGTGATGTTTTATTATCACTGTTTATTATCATTACAAGGGTCTGTGAAGATACTTGCTAGCTAGCTTGTTACTCATTAGTTATTTTTCTAGCTAGTGTTGAATCTTCTCTTAATCTTGACTACTTTCAGTGTTTTTATTCTTTTATAAACACTTCTGTGGTGAATGTTGATGTCACTTTAATTGTCTTTAAAAAGAATTTGCTACTTGCGGCTAACTCATTAGACATTTGTCATTTTCTATCGTGTGTGCTTAATGTTCTCACAAGTTTAACCACTTCAAATGTTTGAACAATTTTTTAAAGTAATTTAGAAACATTTCTGAGGTAAATGTTGATGTACTCAATCATTTTGTGATGTCTTTATTGTTGCTTTGCCTTTAGCATTGTCTATAAATATGCATTGTACGTATATATACATACTATATGCTAACTCATTAAATCATTACCCATTAGTCAGTTGATAGCTTACTGTATGCTTAGCTTGTATACAGTAAAAAAAAAAAAAAAAAAAGAAACTGATGATGGGTGTTTCATCAGGAAAACATAACTTTACGAAAATGAGCATTTATTCTTCCTCATAGGTAAAATTTAGAGTTGAACCAGGTGGATGAAAGAAATCGCACACTCATATACCGGCATGATTAATGCGTCATTTATGGCAGCGAGACGGCAAAGAACCAGGAACGAGAGGTCATTAATGTCACTTATCCCACGAAGGCTGACGAAACCCACAGCGACATTCCAGACAACGCGCTGTACTCTCGTTAGCCACATGTGCTAAGTGGGTACGACAGGCGTGATCGTGACATCATCCACGATAATTGAGTCTGAGCTTGACGCTGGAGAAAGTCACTCCGGACACAATTAGCTGTCGTTTTCATTCCTTTACTGTTTTTTTTTTTTTTAATGTAGTGTAGTGGGGACGTGTAGCTTTATGGAGATTAGCACTAGCAGCATGCTATAAGGTGATGAGTTCTAGACAGAATGCGATTAGCAAGAGCGTTATAAGAGATCAAGTGTGGGGAGAAAGAAAAGAGGAAGGAGAAAGACATGGCGAGACAAGAAAGTAGCAGATAGACAAAAAAATAAAAAGAGACAAACAAGAGGCCGTTACAAAGGTGAACAGACAGAGACAGAATGACAAAGAGAGAGAGAGCGCGAGACAGACATGTAGAGAGAGAGAGAGGGGGGGGGTGGTTGTGATGATCCTGCAGGTTGTAACATGAATAATGCATGCCCATTTTTTTAGTGATCGAACATCTCAGCGTGTTTCTGCTGAGAACGGCAAGTGTTTCATCTCAGCACTCTCGATCACACACATCCACGCGAACACACACACACACACACACACACACAGGCTTTAAATCACTGTCTCTCACTTGGATGGCTTTATATCATCTGTCCAAAATCACTTAATGTGAATGAAAACATATTACAGTTCACATCTAATATTCACTCTCGCTCTCTCTCTCTCACACACACACACACACACACACACACACACACACAATCTAAGCTTTACAAAGCAAGGAAAAGTGTCAAATTACAGATACAAACTAACCTAATTATAATGTAATTAAATTAATCACACATATGCACACACACACACACAAACACACACACACACACACACACACACACACACATACACAAGAAATGTACAGTATTATTTATTATTTTCACAATTATAATGCATCCCAAAATGAATGAATATCATGGATTTTTTTTGTTTGTTTTTGTAATTGATTCAAAAAGTGAAACTTTCATATATTATAGATTTATTACACATAAAGTAAAATATTTCATGCCTTTTTTTTTGTGTGTTGTAATTTCGATGATACCATGATTACGGCTTAAAACTCATGAAAATGAAAACTCCACCATCTCAAAATATTAGAATATTTCCTAAGATGATTCAAAAAAGGATTTACAATACTGAAATGTGCCAATTCTGAAACATATGTTCATTTCAGCACTCAGTACTTGGTGTACTGTAGGTTATTTTAGCATGAACTGCTGCATCAATGTGGCATATGGTACGGAGGCGATCAGCCTGTGGCACTGCTGACCAGGTGGCTTTAAAAGCATCTTTCAGCTGGTGTGTATTGCTGAGTCGGATGTTTCTCGTCTTCTTCTTGACAATAGCCCACAGATTCTCTATGGGCTTCAGCTCAGGTGAGTTGGCTGGATAATCAGGCACAGTAATATCACGGTCAGCAAACCAGTTAGTGGTAGTTTTGGCACTGTGGGCAGGTGCTACGTCCTGCTTCTGATGTTGTCTCTAGTTCAAGAGTGGCTTGATACTAGGAATGCAATAGTTGTAGCTCATTTCCTGAAAACATCTGTGTGTATGGTGGCTCATGATGCACTTATTCCAGCCTAGCTTCACTCCTTGTGAAGCTCTCCCAAATTCTTGAATCAAAAAGGCATGAAATTATTTACTTTACATGTAATAAATGTAGAATATATGACAATTTCACTTTTTTAAATAAATTGCAAAAAAAAAAAAAAACATTTCCACGACATAAATTTTTTTTGAGATGCACTACATATGTACCTACATTATCTGAAATTAAACATTACAACAAAAGAGTCTGCTATAAATTTTATTTATAGAATATGAGGTTTATTTTTTTTAGCCCCACACAATAAATTTTTATTAGAAATTTTACAGCATGTAGTCACACGCTAGAGTTGATCTACATCCGGATTTCTAGAACACTGATATTGTAATATTGTGGAACTTTAAAATTTTGTCACGTTCTGCATCTCATACTGCATCAATGTGGTTTGTGGGTTTTAAGCTGGATTTCAGGTACAAATCTCTCCTTCTCTCTGTCACACAGACACACACACACCACACACAGGAAAACAAATTTACCCCCTGTCTCTGACTTGCTTGTACAGCAAACCTCTGAAGAACAAACAACATTTACACAACTGCAGTCCATCGACGTTAGGAAAAATTTCAATGATTCCCAAATTGTTCATTCCGAGATGGCATTGAGGATCGATCCGGTCTGCTCCAGTACTAATGAAATGCTATGGATTTTCAATAGTGATGTCCAGAGAACAATGTTTAAAATAAAGACCTTATACTGTATTTTTTCTCAGACACACACACACACACACACACACACACACACACACACACACAGATGTTTTATGTGGTAACTGTAAAATTCTGTAATATCATTTGGCAGACCAGACAAACATATTAGTCTAATACATAGCAAAGAGCTCCTAAATGCTGCGTTCTGATTGGTCAGTAGGTGTTGATGACATTTTCAATTTACACTACCAGTCAAAAGTTTGGAACCCCTTCTAATTACACAGTCGTTCCTGATTTTTATTTCTTTCTACTGTAAAACAACACTGAAGGCGTTTATCCAAAATACACAATAATCTCCTTTGAACAGTTGATATTGAGATGTATCTGCTACTTCTGCTCTGTAAAGCTTCGTAACATTAGTGTGTGTGTGTGTGTGTGTGTGTGTGTGTGTGTGTGTGTGTGTGTGTGTGTGTGTGTGTGTGTGTGTGTAAAGCATTTTCTTTTATTTTGTGACCAAGTGTACTGACAGTTCTTTAGTAACTGTACTGCAGCAATGGCCTCCGGGAAGGAGAATAAAATAATGCCAGTCACAACTCTTTTTATAGGTAAAGTGCAGGTTGATTTGTTTTATTTTGACTTTATACTTTGTATTAACTACTTTTATATGAATATTTTGGGTTGAATCATCGAAGTTTGCCTTATTTCTTATAGGGGAAATTTGCTTTGATATATGACCGTTTTGATATACAAACATGCTTTCGGAACAAATTATGCTCGCAATCCAAGGTTTAACTGTACTTTGTCATTTCTTTGGAAACAGCTTATTCACTGTCTCACCCTGGCTGTCTGTCTCTGCATGCCTGCCTCTCTTTCTACCCGTCTTTCTGTCTCTTGCTCTCTTGTAGCCTCTCTACCCGCCTAAACACTAGCTGAGCTAAGTAGTTTAAGTAGTATTTAGTATTTAATGCTAAGGAAGTCATTAAGTAAAAGATTGATGTTTAGGCTGTAACTGTATGAGGGTTTTTTTTTTTAAATATCTCACACTTTTTTTATTACTTTTAAATAAACGTCCAAATAAAATTTATTTTTAAAATGAATCTATTCTCATTGTTTTCATAGTGCACACTCACTTTCATGTCTTTAATTTCATCATGTATTTTAATTAAAAATGACTGATAATCTCTCTCTCTCTCTCTCTCTCTCTCTCTTTCAAACACACACACACACACACACACACATTTACAGGTCCCGAGTTCCCTTCGCCTTCAAACAACATCTTTATTGAGAACCTGCACGGCTCTCGCGGGAGCACTAATGCTACAAAAATGTACTTCATCTTAATTATATCTCAGACTGACTTCTTCTTTTTTGTTTTGTTTTGTTTTTAACACAGGGCTCAACAACCTTCAGCTACTGAACTTTAATATTCTCCAAAGGGTTTTGCTGAGAAAGTAAATCTGGCAATACTAATTATAAATACATTTATAAGTGCATCGTTGAAATTTGGAGAAATTAGATCTAGTATCTATTATTTATATGAGAAAGTTATATAAGATGCAGGGGATCATCTGAAGCTCATGACTTACAAGTTACATGACTTACTGTATACTAATATAGTTATGCTTAATTTTATTACTGTAGTAACCACAGAAATCATGCTTAGTTTAGCATTACAGTAAATACATTAGCATCTTACAATTGGTTACTAGTTTTGTAGTAATAGCTCACAGCGTTTAGCACATAAGCTAACAAGATACTACTAGCAAACTAGCAGTAGCCTAGATAATTATCACCTAACCAAGCATTAACCAAGCTAAACAGCAAACTAGCATTTTGAATAACAATTTTAAATCTGTAAGTACACAGATTACACTTTGCTAAAGAGACGAACACTAACACTCTTATACAGGCTTAACATCAAACTAGATTTTTCTAAACAGACTAGACACATCACTAGCTTTGTATAACCACATTTACTCCAAAACTACGTACAGTAACAATCAACTAGCACAATTGTAACTACAAAGACATCTACACCGAAGTTGAAGCAAAAATATAACGTGTTACATGGAAAGCTAAGTCTGATGTGACGTTAGCACATTTTGCTAGCTAGTTTTGAATATAAGGCATGAGTAATGCTTGTACAGTTATTAATACGCTCTTTATTGCTAGCTCTTTGAGCTGTGTGATCTTGTGTGTTGATTTAAAAATAATGACTCACCAGATTTAGATTTGGTTAAACAGATTTATTTATTAGACTTGATCAATTAGCTAAGCTAAAGTTGGAACAGTCCATGGAGCATTATTTACTACAGGGAGAGAGAGAGAGAGAGAGAGAGAG
Source organism: Clarias magur (assembly GCA_013621035.1). NCBI lineage: Eukaryota > Metazoa > Chordata > Actinopteri > Siluriformes > Clariidae > Clarias > Clarias magur. The sequence goes on from QNUK01000798.1 coordinate 139,217, forward strand.
AGAGAGAGAGAGAGAAAAAAAAAAACACTATTGATCTAATTTTGCTAAATAGCTTTTTCCCGGCTCTTTTATTAACACAGTGATGCTGACTGAGCTTATGTTATTTTTAGGGATTCATTTATTCCTGTGTTTGGAATAAAAGTGTTTCCTTTGACATTGTGACGAACAACTGTGCTCGACGTGTCTAGTTATCAAGCAGAATCCAAAATGTGACGAGTACGTGATGAGCAGATTTCCCTCTGAAGGACGAGCGCTGCTCCTCTCTTATCCCGCTCGGTTTTCCCAGGCATTCTGCATAATTAAAAGCTTTAATTACCTTTGTTCCAGTGTGGAAATGTCTAACCCGTGTGCATGTGTGTGCGTGTGTGTGTGTGTGCAGTTTACTGCAGCAATTAGTGAATGTGCTGTAAATCTGGATGATCTGAGGCTCACGCAGGAGTCGTCAGTAACACTGCAGTTTGTGTGCGACTGAGAATCAAGACAACGAGACAAACGTGATTATTCAAAGAAGACGATAGATGTGGTTTCATACGTGTATGAATATATATAATACTGGGGGTAGTGTGTGTGTGTGTGTGTGTGTGTGTGTGTGTGTGTGTGTGTGTGAGAGAGAGAGAGAGAGACAGAATAAAGAGCACAGCTTTCTTTAGTAGCCCTTGACAAGAATCAAAACACAGGCCACACCCCTCAATGGGGCAAGGACACAGATGTAACGCCCCCTCTCTAAAACTAGGATACACTGGCCACACCTCCTTCATGTCGGCTAAGACACAGATGATGCCACAACCCTCACTAGCACTGACACAGAAGCCACACCCCCTAACTACAGTAGCGCTGAGCTACAGAAGCCACACCTGTTACTACATAGCAGCAAAATACAGAAGCCACGCCCCCTCCCTGGCACTGACACAGAAGACAGACGCTTTATTAGTGCTAAGACGTAGATAGAAGCCACACTCCACCACTGGCACTGACACAAAAAGACACACCCCTTATTAGTGCTAAGATACAAAAGCCACACCCACCCACACCCCCTCACTGGCACTAAGACACAGAAGCCACGCCCCTCCACTAGAACAAATACAGAGGCCACACCCCCTCACATAGACTAATGCACAGAGGCCACACCTCCTTTTATTTCATGGTGAGTGCAATTTTTATGAGTAAAACATCAATCTAAGGACTGTGGTCCCCATAAGTACAATACAAGTTTGTGTGTGTGTGTGTGTGTGTGTGTGTCTTTATTAACATGCACGAGACGTTCTCGTTAACAGTGCGGTCACTGCAGAACTCATTTCATCAGCTATTATATTCACTCCATGGATCTTATGGCCGAGATGAAATTAATAAAGCCCCAGGATAAAAACACAACCCCCCCTGCAGACCCTCCCCACCAACACACACACACACACACACAGCCCACCCCCACCAGGGCTCGATTACCCTCCACTTCAGATCAATAATGCTGTGTATTATGTAAAATCTGTCATGGGAATTGAATATTAAAACTCTCTAAGAACTATAAATATCAGCAATTAGCCAATCAGAATTCAGTTTTGTTACCTGGACACGTGCGGCTGATTCTTTCTGTAAATCACTGTAATCGAATTCAAAGCCAATCACCTTTCCCCGTTTGCTTGTCCCCCAGCTTGAGTGTAACGCCTTGCTCACGAGCTCACGCAGGTTTGCGTCATTTTTCGCACCGTCCGCATTGTCACAACGGCCAAGAGAAGATTCAAGCACAACTTTTGACATATTTCAAAAAGAAGAGAACTGAAGGTATGATACACACACACACACACACACACACACACACACACACACACACACACACACAAATCCTCTTAGCGGAGACGCCATGAAAACGAAGCAGTCAGTTTAACACGGGCGTTAATGATTATAAAAGACGAGTTCTTTACCTAATTTGTGTTTCAGTCTCAGTTTAAAGAAGAGGTTTTGTTTGTTCATTAGACTTAGTTTTTTTCCCTACATGCCGGGGTGCAACAGGGACAAAAATAGATTTTGAAATGCCATAATACACTGTAAACCCTAATGCCCAAAGTTATTAATCATATTGAGTTACTGTTAACTTAAACAATTACAATTAGTTCCAATTAATAGACCCTGATGAGTATTTAGAACTTTTTGGTATTTATGAGTTTGTAGAAATTAAACTTTTCAACTTTTCAAATTTGATATTTTAAGCCACAGTAACTGTCTCCTTAAAGTCCCACCAACTTACAATCTGTCAGCCGAGCGATTTTGTGTCTGACGTCATCAATGCACATGTAAACTGCCCACACTGAATTGTTTTTATTAAGGTGGTGGATTGGTCCGACTTATATGGTATATACACACCACCTTCATTAGCACCTCCGGGAAAAAAAAAAGAATCCTGAACTCAACAGTGCTGTGGTGTAAGAGACATTATAATCTAATCCTTCAGGTACACAGCCTGCATCTTGTGCGAATATCTACAGTAACACAGGAGAAAGAGGCAGTTAATTGTTTCTCCAGTGGCTCGAACATTTCAGCAAATGACCGCAGAAAAAGGACCAAGCGCACACGACGGAGACGACAAACTGCACAACTAAGTCGAACCGCGCGCCCAAGAATAAACCTGTCATGTTCATTTCAGCACTTTCAACTGCCACGTTTCACAGATTGCTAATGCTAATGCTAATCTTGGTCTGTGCTGAATACCAGAAATGTCTGGACAAATGTTGATGCTAATTAGAAGATGCTAATTCAACCTTGTATCTGTAAAGGTGTGCATTACAAGAAATAATTCAGTCAACTGTGTTTGCATTGTTTTTTTTTTTATATATATATATATATATATAATTTGCACAATCCATGCAAAATGTGTAAAAAAAAAAAAAAAAAAGCAATTCCTCCATTTTATTCTAACTCAACCTTTTTTTGCAATCACATTTGCCATTTGTGTTATCAGTCCAACTCTGTAGGCGGGGCTTATTGGTACAAATGACTATTAGTGAAATTAGTCTTATATCTCAAGCGGTTATGTGTGTGTGTGTGTGTGTGTGTGTGTGTGTGTGTGTGTGTGTGTGTGTGTGGTGCTGAGTAATTACTATTTGCTAATGGAGTCTAATGGAGGGCTGATACTCAGTGTTTTGGTGCTGATGGACGGCCGCGCGTTTCCCTTACGCTGCCAAAGTGTTCAAGCGATTAGCGATGGCTCAGGATCAGAGATCCCTGCATTGCAGCAGTTCTCTCTCTCTCTCTCCCACACACACATACACTGACACACACACAGATGACCTCTGGCAGCGTGCTTTTTTTATTTAATAAGCGCCAGAAGACAAGGACACATTAAGGAACTTCAGTAAACGACGTTGCAGGAATCCGGTCCAAGACCTGTTCTCATTTCAGCACTAATAGAGATGAGGACGAGGAGATGATTCAAAGAGACATCCGTTATCTCGGACATGCTCTCAACTTTATCTGAAATATACAACATAAAATAAGGCAGTAAAGCGGGGATTTAAGGAGCTGTCTCTTTCCACACCGGGACACCAAGCCGCATCATAAATGTATCATTACTCTTCCCCGTCCTGAGGGATTAGAGCCAGGGCGAAAAATCTATGCGGCAATATTTCTTACGGATCGTATAGATACACTGGCACTGAGTTGTTTTTTTAAGTAATAAAAGAGGACCGTAGGTGTTCCAAACAAATTTCCTCATATTAGCGTTCATGTTTTTTTGGTTTGGGAAACGCACATAATGGGATGTACAATAGGCGGCCTGTACAGTGAATAGAGGGTGTGGTTCTGTACAAAAACCAGGTGTGCGATTTGAGACACGCCCACTGTGGACTGATGACGTGCATTATACACGGAATCAGGTGTGTGTGTGGTTTGGGACATGCCCACTGTGGTTTGGGACACGCCCACTGTGGACTGATGATGTGCACTGTGCGGAGACTTGGGTGTGTGTGTGGTTTGGGACACGCCCACAGTGGTTTGGGAAACGCCCACTGTGGACTGATGTGCACTGTGCGGAGACTTGGGTGTGTGTGGTTTGGGACACGCCCACAGTGGTTTGGGACACGCCCACTGTGGACTGATGATGTGCACTGTGCGGAGACTTGGGTGTGTGTGGTTTGGGACACGCCCACAGTGGTTTGGGACACGCCCACTGTGGACTGATGATGTGCACTGTGCGGAGACTTGGGTGTGTGTGGTTTGGGACACGCCCACAGTGGTTTGGGACACGCCCACTGTGGACTGATGATGCACTGTGCGGAGACTTGGGTGTGTGTGGTTTGGGACACGCCCACAGTGGTTTGGGACACGCCCACTGTGGACTGATGATGTGCACTGTGCGGAGACTTGGGTGTGTGTGGTTTGGGACACGCCCACAGTGGTTTGGGACACGCCCACTGTGGACTGATGATGTGCACTGTACGGAGACTTGGGTGTGTGTGGTTTGGGACACGCCCACAGTGGTAATGGTATGACAGTTCTGAGTGTCGTAAGGCCCATATACTGAAGGGGGCATGTGGTTTAGGACACGCCCACAGTGATGATAATGGTGCTGATCATGTGGCTTAAGTAGTGAACAGGAGGTGTGGCCTATAGACTGACTACACTAATACAGAACAATAAATATGTCGACTAGCGCAGGGGGCGGCAACCTTAAACACCAAAAGAGCCACTCGGGGCCGAATCCCTCAGAAAAGAAAACACCGAGAGCCACAAAACCCTTTTGACATCTAAAATGAAGTTAACACTTCATACATTGTTTTTACCTTCATGTTATGTATTTTAAAAAAAAAATACAGTGTGTTGCATTTATAAAATCACTGAACTGATACAGAAGAAATGCTTATTTCTGCTTACAACAAAAACATGTTGAACTCTGAAAAAAAAAGAATAAATATCATACAACCACAGATTCTCCTGATCCTGAGCTCACTGAAGATAAAGTAAATGATACTGTAAAAAAAACAATAAGACAAATAAATGTCTTAAAATTCCTCTGGGGGGAGAGAGAGAGAGAGAGAGAGAGAGAGAGAGAGAATAGAAGGTCGATGAGAAGACAGAGATGAGAGAAAAAAAGAGACAAACAGATAGAAAGTGGGGAGACAGAGAGAGAGAGACAAAGAGAAACAGACAATTGGACTGAAAGAGGAACACAAAAGACAGAGTAAGAAAGTGAGAGAATGAGATATAAAGACAGAGAGAGAGAGAGAGAGAGACACTGCAGTTTTGTATCAGAAAGAGAAGTGACAGCTGTGATTAATGCAACATGAACGTGTGCTGACGGGACGATGTGTTTAACATACGCTGAATACTGAGATTTCTTTATGAAAGATTTCTTCATTAAAACTCTAACAAGGAAATGAGAGAGAGAGAGAGAGAGAGACAGAGAGAGACAGAGAGAGAGAGACAGAGAGAGACAGAGAGAGAGAGCGAGACAGAGAGAGAGACAGAGAGAGAGACAGAGAGAGAGAGACAGCGAGAGACAGAGAGAGAGAGCGAGACAGAGAGAGAGACAGAGAGAGAGACAGAGAGAGAGAGAGACAGAGAGAGACAGAGAGAGAGACAGAGACAGAGAGAGACAGAGAGAGAGACAGAGACAGAGAGAGAGCGAGACAGAGAGAGAGAGAGACAGAGAGAGAGACAGAGAGAGAGACAGAGAGAGAGAGACAGAGACAGGGGGGACAAATTTATGGAGGAGAGATGAAGACAGCAATAAACAGGTGAACACAATAAACATTGTTGACATCAACAAAGATCTCAAGAGTCGTTTATAAACAGCCGTGTGTGTGTGTGTGTGTGTGTGTGTGTGTGTGTGTGTGTGTGTGTGTGTGTGTGTGTGTGTGTGTGTGTGTGTGTGTGTGTGTACGTCTGGTTTGAGTTTAGTATAAACAACTGTCTGAAAATATTCCGCTCTAACAGACGGAACACTTAGTCCTGGTTTGACTTGAACGTCCCTCGAGGTTCACATATATAATAAATGAGGGCTGTTCAAGTCAAACAGGGACAAGAGTTTCCGTAATGTTTTTTCAACAGTATTGTTAAATATGTGAAGTGCTTGTGTGTGTAAAGAACCAGATGTGAAAATATAACCCGGCCAAACCAGAACCTTATCTTGGTGTATAAAAGCCTTAACCTTTAATATATGAAAAATGAACTATGCAGGGAAAAAAAACCTGCAGACACTCTCGAAAGTAAAAGCATGCACGATACGTGACATCTGAAAACAAACAAACAAACAAACAAACAAACAAACAAACAAACAAACCAAACAGGTCACACAGCCAAAACCCAGAAGCTCAGCCCTGGTTCACACTGAGAGAAGATGTCACGCCTCTGATGTCACGCACAGACATTTCTGTTTAACATTCATTTTTGATAGACGTTAATATTTTCATGTGTTAAGTGTTTGGATGAATGTAACCGTGTTGTTTGTTTGTAATGAGGTGAGGAAGCAGCGAGTGGGTGGAGAGGTGCACGCTGCCGGTCCCGATCGGGCTTAATCACATGGTTTAAACATTACAGGAGTGTGTGTGTGAACTAAAGTCCATGCTGTTTGTTAATTAAGAAAACCTCTCCCCACCTATCTCTCTTTCTGACACACACACACACACACACACACACACTCATCTTCTGGAATATTTTCCATCTCTGTGGATTTATTCAGGGAATCCTGATAATCCTGCCACTCGCAGTCTGGTCATGTTTCTAATCATGTGGTGAGTCTGTGCGTTGAAATCTACGTTCAGCGGTAATTCCAAAAAACTTTTGTAGTTTTCCTGTGTGTGTGTGTGTGTGTGTGTGTGTGTGTGTGTGTGTGTGTGTGTGTGTGTGTCTGTCTGTTCAGGACAAATACGTGTCCCTGATAGTGTTAACCAACCCTGAGACCATAATGGAATGTGAGAAGACACCAGGAGTCTGGAATATTCTAAAATAACAAAAAGAAAGAAAGAAAGAAAGAAAGATCCACAAGTTCTGATCTGTCTGTCTTTCTGTCTCTTACTTTCTCTGCATTTTGCTTCATCTCCATCTGTTTGTTTTGATTTCTTCTCTCTCCCTCCTTTTTTTGTCTGTACGTTTCTTCTTCATCCTCTTCCTCAGTCTGTCTGTCATTCTGTCTATCTCCATCTGTCTGAGTCTCACTGTCTGTCTGTCTGTCTTTCCGTTTCTTTTGTTTCTGTCTCACTGTCTAAAAAGCTCGGTCTCTGTTTCTTTGTCTCCTCAGTCTTTCGGTGTTTGAATGTCAAACTGTCTTCAAGTGAAACAAAAGAAAGAAAAAACGGATGCATAAGGAAAAGAAAGAAAGGGAAGGTGTTGGAAAGGAGGACTATGCAGGTTACACACACACACACACACACACACACACACACACACACACACACACACACACAGTATAGATTTGAGTTATAAAACTCACACACAATGTGAACTGACACTTGATACACACCGGCAGGTAAAAGTGCACACTGAGGGTTAATTTCACACCTCATTACCCACACACACACACACACACACACACACACTTCCTCTGGGTGACAAAAAGATTAAAGATGATACTAAATGTTAAAGGGACGAGGGACAGTTAAAGGGACAGAATTCGACCCTCATGAACACACCTCTCGAGCCTACATATATATATATATATGTGTGTGTGTGTGTGTGTGTGTGTGTGTGTGTGTGTGTGTGTGTGTGTGCATTAGATTAAAACAGCACTACTGTACCGTATTCACAGTGTCCTGAGAGACGCCTCCTACTGTACTGCAGCTCACTGACTGTTTAAGTCCGTGATATCATGTGACCTTTATTACACACAACTTGAGCTAGCAGGAAAAGCCTAGCGCCCGGACAGATTAGCACTCAGGAAGGAAGGAAGAAACAACATACATCATTGATTGGCCACAGAATTGTCGCCACGATATTAAGTATTGGCACCTTTACTTTTGTATGCGTCAATTCCCAAAGCAAAATTTTGTTACTCAGAATACTTTCAAGCTTGAATTTGAGAGAAATTTGAATTTCTCCTAAAGCTGATTTAGTAGAAACAAAGAGACACAACTGAGATACAACCCGAGACTTACTTCAGAAGCAGATGACCCATATTGTCAGGGAATCAGAACAGACGCAAATACAGGTCTCCTTCAAAGTATTTATTTATATAAGAGATGCCTCAAGACTGAAACAAACCAAACTTTTCTCTTAAAGCAAAACAACAGGAGTGCCAACGTTCCAAAAACCAAAACTACTCTGAGGAGGGAAAAGACCTTGACTGAGAGATGCGGCTGTAGTTCGATAGGGCCGAAGTCCACTGAACTGCACGGCCGTGATGAGGAGCGAGAGCGAGCCGGCCTCGGGACGGGAAACTGCAGGGCGGCGCAAATTAAGAAAGAACGGAACCCGGCCTGGATCAAACCGAGAAAAAACAGAGAGAGAGAGAGAGAGAGAGAGGGAAAAGGTGAAAAAACAAAATAAGAAACGTCATACACTGGACTAGACAGGACACGAAAACAGGCAACCGGCTGGCAACATGGAACAACGATCTGACACGGGATAACAGACAAGAGGGAATAAATAGAGCAAGTAATTACAACGAAAACGAGGGGGACAGGTGAGTGAAAGCATCTTAATAGAACAGAGAGGAAGTGGGAGGGATGATCGTGACATCACAGAGACACGGACACAAACAAAAACAAACACCATGTGCTCGAGCAGACATGTAAACATAGGAAACCAGGAAAAAATGAAAACCTCAGAGATCAGGCCAGGGGATCTGACACATATATGAGACCATAATGAGATTAAGGTCAGATAGGAATGAGAAATATTATCGTTTTTTTTTTTTTCTTCCACATATCAAAAATCCAATCCAGTGATGAGCCACAAGTAGCAGCACTGAGACCAGTCAGTGTCCATACTGACCTCCGTCCAACACAACATTAAAACCAGCAGGTTAACAATGTTACAAATATTACAGTTTACTATTAGTACTCGTTTGAAAATCAAGCCCATGCATAAACAGAAATATATCAATGAAATAAACTTAAATGTGCAAAATACAAAAAAAAAAAAAATGGGTTGCTTGCTGTGTGTAAGGGCGACAGGAACAGGTCAAGGCCTGGGAAAGTTACCTGACGGACGATGTGCTGCTAATATACTGTAGAATCTAGAACCTGAATGTGTACTTTATGTTGTCTCTTTTGTAAAAAAAAAAAAAAAAAAATTCCCAGTTATAGTTAGTTTTGTTGTTGTTGTTAATTTATTGTTGTCATGTACATTTGTCTCGTCTCAGCTAGTCAGCTGATTAGATTTCTAAGTTTGCTAGTTAGTTTTCTGTTAATTGACTGTGTAAATTGATGTTGTATGTACTGTAGCACCTTGGTCCAGGAGCAAAGTTGTTCAGTTCCGCTGTGTACGTCCTTGTATATGGTTGAAGTGACAATAAAGCCGACTTGACGCGACTTCTCCTGCATTTTCTTCGTTGCATTTCTTGTTCTCCTGGAAGGTTTCTGGGGTGGCACGCTTCTGAAAATAACCCAGTAAAAGTAAAGTATATATAATAACCAAGATAACCTTTCCACAAACAAATATATTGGTCTTTAGTTATAGAACAGAATTAACTGATGTCTCTAAAGGTACATGTTCTGGTAACTTCTGTTAAACACTGAACACTCTTACTATTAACTTACTATTTAAAAAATAATACTAATAATAAATAAAAAGTAACTTAACATGTCGAACCACACTGGTTATTATGCCTAATAATAATACTGTAATCGTTTGACTGATTTTTTTATTAAAAAAAACAAACAAACAAACAAAAAACAACAACTTTGAACCTCACTACTGTTAGTTGCACATGCTAATCCACATGCTAATCCACATGCTAATCCACCCGCAGGTGGCATTTGAATTCCTTTTGCAATTTAAGAACAAACGTAAGATGTGAGATTTTCAGCTAAAATGTACTACATGTTTCTGGCCACAGACTCTGTGGTTTTAACTTGCATTCTGACTCTTTGTCAATGATAACTAGGCACTTACCTTATTTTAAATTTGACACTTTGTCTTCTCCGCTTTGGATGCACGACCATGCAAAAGTTTGTACACCCCTCTCTAACTCCACGCTCGTTCCTGATGTTTATTTCTCTCTACACTGTAAAACAATTCCATTATTAGTACATATATGTTTTGCATTGTCTTGACATGTACTGTAGGCTTAATTGGGTTGGCCATGAAAAAATGAACGTTGAACGTTCAGTCATACATGTATAATCAATAATAGGCTTGGCCTTAAATGATAATATGTGTATATAGAAATCACTGAACACAAACATTATCTCATTGCTTCACTTCTCGATAAAACAAATATTCTGTATATTGCATTTTAGTTCTTGTGGTGGTAATGACGTTTTTACCAAATGTAAAGTAAGTTTACCATTTGCCAGTTTCATTTTTAATAAATTCATTAAGGTGTACACATGTGTAAAAGGTTATCCATGTTGATCGGCTGGGGACACTTGGGTGTTCAGTACAGTGATATACTGTAACTGGTGGATTTTTCATTTCTTCAGCACAACCTAGGCAATATAAAGAACCTAAATCCTATTTCATTTGAACTAACTATACACACATGACTGAGCAAATGTTTTTTTTTTAAAGGATCATATACAGTAGGCAAGAACTAGAACAAATTTAAAAGATCATGTGTCACCATAATAATAAGAAGAAGAAGAAGAAGAAGAAGAAGAAGAAGAATGAATACATTAACTATGCAGTCTGATGTGATGAAAACTCTCTCTGTCAGCAAACATACATTTTATATCAAGGACATAATACATATCGATATGCGCATTTTCTGAGTTCTACATTTTTGCATCGTCATTCCGGCAGTAGTAAAATGTCATTTTTCTTTATAGTAATGATGAGTCTCATTCTATACGACACATCAGAAAACCCAAACGCACAGTTTACAAGCACTGTCTGCTTTGGGGATCAAAAAATATGTGAGTCGCACATGAGACAAACTTGTCTCACTATCTCTGAGACTTAGAGGTAAGGAGACACATGAGAAGATGCAGAAAAACGCCAAAGTCTCATTCAAGTCTCAAAGATGGCTCATTTCTGTGTAGGAGAAAAAGAAGAGATTAACATGAGATATCATCTTGGAGTTTCTTCGCTATGGGTGTTTAACTATGGCTTTATGAAGTGTGTGTACATATTAGATTAAAACAGCACCACAATTAGCTATTTACACTGTTCTGAGAGAAGCACTATTGTATATATTGTATGTATATTTTTTATTATTATTTTCCCCTGATTTAGTCGTACCCAGTACTCCCACATTATGGCATGTGGCATGAAGACTATCACGTGTTTCCTCCGGACCACGTGATGCCAGCTGAGCGCATCTTTTCGAATTGTTCGCTCACATGCCACTGGGGGCAGCGTAACACACTCGGAGGACAGAATTGTTATGATGATGATGATGATGATGATGGAAACAGAAGAAATGTTCTTGATCCCAATCTGCTTCCTGTTTACTTTGTTCACTACTGACCTGTGGTTTTATGAAGTCTGTGTGTGTGTGTGTGTGTGTGTGTGTGTGTGGGTGTGTGTTATGTAGAAGAGGCGCACCTGGAATAACGATTGGACATGAAATGGACTGAAGTTAAGGTGTGTCTTACCGACTCACCTTTCACAACGTTTGCCTCGAGTCCCCGCTCAGGGACGAGTGTGTCACACGTCTCACACCTCCGGCGCTTCCTGACCATCTCCCACGTACATGGTGTCTTGCTCTTTCACACACACTCACACACTCCTCAGGGGGGCGTGAGGAGGAAAACGCAGTGTCCTCTGCTTGTCTCTGTGATGCTGAACTCCAGATGAACTTGGTATCTGATGGAGAGTTCGTCTTCGCGTGCGTCATCAGCTACGCGACCCGATAGCAAAGGTTCGGGACTCGCCATCCTAATCGGATTGGAGGCTTGTGGCGCATCGGCACTGATGCCTGGAAAACTCAGGACAAAAATAAGCCTGTGGGTGTGTGTGTGTGTTTCACGTAAGCAGGTATCAGTGATTAGTACAACACGTCACAATACTCAATAATCAATATGGTCCTTGAGGAATTTGTACATTTGTACATACACCTGGGCACTTCAGTATTATTTGGACTCTTCAGTATTCCTCACACTTCAGCATTCTGTAACCGTCAGCACTCCGTACGTTTAAGTATTCTGTACCCCTCAACATTCTGTACACTTCAGTATCCATTACACATCACTATTCCCTACACCTCAGTATTCAGTATGTCTCAGCATTCCATACATACTGTGTTCTGTAAGCATCATATGCAGACTTCGGTATTTCATACACTCCTTTATACCATGTGCTCCAGTATTCCATACACTGCAGTGTTTCTTTCACTACATTATGCCATTATACACTCGAGTCAATCATCCATTTCATTATTCAGTGTATAATCCAGTAGTCTGTACTGTACATGCAGGTATTCCATAGTGCCCGGCCACATAAAAGTCACCACCTGGGTTCAACTAAGCAGTTGGGTAAAAGCCTTCCACTGGAAAATTACTGCTGGGATTAATGTAGTTCTGCTAATAAAGTAAGTTATTTAAGCGTACCTGATGCATTGAGGAGCGCCTCGCTACTGAAATAACCATGTCAGAGAGCATACTGTATCCTGTGGTCGTGGCAAAGAGGTTACTCTGTTGGAGAAGGCTCGACTTATCGTAGTGCAGCAAGGAAAGAAAACAAGTTAGGAAATTGCAGGAACGACTAAAACTGGGTTAAGTAACACTGTAAAAGTTTTTCTTAAAAACCTGTAAGGGTAGCGGTGACCCAGCATCATCAGGAATGAGCGTCACTGAATGAGGAGAGAGGCGAGAGGAGAGAAAGAAGAGAGGCGGATGAAGTGATGCACCCATCATGCCACGCGCCTCCTGGACAAGTCTGTAGCGTTCAGTGGTACAATATGATCTGGGATCAGCAACATTATGTGCCAGTCCGCTGACGATCTGATGTTCTTCCATCACTGGACTTCTTCTTCCCTGATGGCTCGGGCGTATTCCAGGATGACGATGGCGGGATAAATCAGATTGGTCCAAGGAATGGAAATAAATGTTGAGACATCACATAAGCTTATCGAAACAATGCCATGACCGTGTTCCAAGCAACATGCGTCGAATTCTATATGACAGTGTGCGACTTTTCCTTGGGCCGAGCAGTGTGTGTTCTTCACTATTCTGCGTGTTTCAGTTTTCACTTCATCGTCCTCACCTCAGTATTCCGTACAGTTCAGTATACTGTAATCTGGCGAGTCACACACACACACACACACACACACACACACACGACTCCAGTATTCTGTACACCTCAGTATTATTATAAATACACACTTCACTAGTCTGTACGCTTGACACTCTCTCCTGCTAATTAAAGAATAAGATGATAATTTGCACAGTAAATCACAAGTCTTGCCATGAAGCAGGACAGAACACACTGCTGTTACGCAGAGGATTAAAAGACGTCGGTGTCTGAGACACGTCAGAAACATCACGCAGGAAGACGGCTCTAAAAATAATGCACAGGTTGAACTCCGTCAGAAAAAAAAAAGACGCCTTTGTGTTTTTACAGAAACACTGGGAAGCCAATGAGCAGGGGCCAGTTAATGATCTTTATTTTGGGGGCACAGTGCCAACCTGGCGCAGATTCTCCATGTTCCCGGTGCGAGCACTAACAAGGTCTTCGTCCAAGCGGCTCCCTGCGTGTGTGTGAGTGTGTGTGAGTGTGTGTGAGTAAGGGGACACACAGATTGACTCCTTGTGTTAAATTTAATACACTAACATCAATGCGGGACATCATGAGGTCATTGCAATTACATCATAACATCTTGCCAGATATTTAGATAGTCATGTCTATAGTGAAGGTGTTAATGGGATCGAACACCTTCAGACTGCAGGAATTCCACACTTTTCATTCTTCTGTATTCATAAACATGTTGTACATTCCCATATTCCATGCACCTTACAACTCAGTATACTTTACTACTCCGTGTGTCTCAGTATTGAGTACGCTTCAGTATTCCATACACATTGTTATTTCCCACACTTCAGTATTCTGTAGACCAGATTATGTAAGATTAAAATTCAATTATGTGTTACATGTACTTTACAGCACAGTGGTCTTTTTTCCCCCACATTTCCCAGTTAGGAAGCTGGATTCAGGATTCTGTACACTTCAGTATTCCATATTCCGTACTCTTTCATACACTCGAGTATGCTGTACATTTTGATCATCATCCTACACCTTTCAGTATTCAGTATACAGTGGAACCTTGGATTACGAGCGTAATTCGTTCCGGAGGTGAGCTCATAAACCAAATCATCATTTCCCATAAGAAATAATGAAAACTCTAATTATTCGTTCCACAGTCCCAAAAAAATAAATACATAAAAATAATTAATACAATCTATAAAATGAAAATAAAACAAATTAACCTGCACTTTACCTTTAAAAAAAAGTACAAATAAATCCCGACAGATAAGTGTTTCCTTTGGTGCGCGCAGGTGCCGTGCGTGCGCGCGCGCGTGTGTGTGTGTGTGTGTGTGTGTGTGTGTGTGGAATTAGCCCCTTCCCTCGCCTCATTTTACACTCCTCCTCCCTCTCCCCACCTCGCTTGAGAGAGATTCTCGGCGCTCGTTAACTAATACTTGCTCAGTTTCCGATTAAAAATGTAATAAAAATCTTTGCTCGGTTTGCGGAACACTCGTAAACCACATTACTCGCAATCCGAGGTTCCACTGTATTTCACTAATCCATTCTAATCAGAATAACGCTGGTCACACTGATGCTCCATGCACTCCAGTATTCCGCGCACCACCGTGTTTCATTCACTGCTCTACTCCACAGACTGGTGCTGACCGTACATTTCAGTATTCAGTAGAATTGTCAGTGATCTGTGCACCTGATTATCACACACTCTTCTGTATTCTACACTCCTCATTACTCCTCACACCTCAGTATTTCTTTCTTCTCGCATGTTTGGATGAGGTTGCCAGATGTTCCATTACAGATGCACCGCTGTAACGGTGATTAACGGTGTTACTGGGTTTAAACACTTCCTTTCATTCACTGCAGCTCAATTACAGGTGTTAATTAGACGCTTATGCATTGAGCCGCACAACATTAACCTGCAGTGTGATTTCCTCAATTTAAGTGGAGTGAGCAAAGCGGGTACGGCTCAGTGCAAGCGACAGAAAAGTCATGAGTTTGACATGGAGATTTTATTACTCGTACAGCATGACGAGGATTAACAGTAAACCTGGTGCTGCAAACACACAGTCTAAACGCTGATTAGAATTTGGATGCACGACCATGCAAAAGTTTGTACACCCCTCTCTAACTCCACGGTCGTTCCTGATGTTTATTTCTCTCTACACTGTAAAACAATTCCATTATTAGTACATATATGTTTTGCATTGTTTTATTTTCCATACATTTACATGTGATGTGCTCCACGAAATTCTGCCACCCATCTGCCCCGTGCACCAACTAAAAAGGGAACAGACCGATCATCTGTATGAACTGAGAGCAACATGAACCGGGACCAGGTTTCAGGTTCGGAATCAGATACATTTCAAATACATAAAATAAGGTAAAAGCAGGCCATCACTGTAAATGACCAACTTAAATATCAGACCGGTATTGATTTTTGTATTCGCATGCCACTTTGTGGTTGGCCAAATTGCATCAGCTTTTAAAAAAATAATAATAAATGCTGCAAACAAAATCCCTTTCGGTAAATGGATTCAAATGTTCTTTTTTCTAACCATAAATGCATCATGGGTTATGATGTCCAGCATCATCAGAGTGCAGCTTAAGGAATCAATAATCCTCATGAACCGCATCTCAGTGCTGAGTGACATCAGTTTGTAGCAGAATCATGCAGCTATGGAAATATTTCACAAGTATACCATAATATTTTATATATATATATATAAAAAGCTTAGTTTTTAAACTGGTCATTTGCAAGATTAAATATTGTGCATGAGGGGTAAATATCTTTAAAATTTCTCATATATATATATTCTATAAGATTTATAATTAGTTTAAGATTTATAATGAATGAAATGTTATGAAATGTTATAATGAACACATGAGAGTGGACAAATGCCCAGGATGTTGCTGTGTGCATTATTTGTTAATAGTGATAAAGGTTTTAATTGGTGTTGAGTTATTTTTAGGAAAAAAAAAATTTTTATATACAAAATATTGTAAAATCATTTAGAATTAGCAATGTGGGCCATGAGACATGCCTGGGAGATTGTTAGCGCTCTGTTATAATTGATTATAATTTACCGTATTTTTGTGTATAATATTATGATAATATTAACAAGAATCCACACAAAAAAAAAAGTGTCTGAAAAACTTTGCAAAGTGCTGACACCGGAGACTCCATTAATTATTCATGTCTTTCTATGGAACTTTTTAGCTGTTGTGGTTTGTGTGAATGAGCCTTTACTATAGAAACGATTACACATCAGTGCGAGCTGTGCTGCGGTCAGAGCTCGCATGCTGATTTTTCAGAAAACTTTAATAATCGTTTGTAGTTAATGGTAATAATGGATTCTCAGGACGCTGTATTACTCTTTGATAACTCATGTAATATTAACAGACTGTTTTTTTGTTCGTTCGCTTGCTTTAATGTAGAATTAAACATCTCCTTTAAAAGTAATAGGTTTTTTTTTTTTTTAAAGGCTACTTATTAAAATCCCAGGATCTTCCCATACTGAAAGTGCTTTCTTCTAAGATGCTTACGGACTCCCAGCATGTCGAAAACTCATTCATTACCGTCGCTCGTGCTCAGAGCGCAAACGCAAGCTACTCTTTAAATGTATTCACGATTCCATCAGGAGACGAGGGAGCCGCTGGACGGTGAACGACAGTCGGGATTGAAGCTGAGTTTTACTGCATGGGACAGGCTAGTCCTTCCTGTCCTCACAGTACAGCACGCTAATGCACTGTTTCTCAGTGTAAAACCATCTAATCCTTTCTGCATCCAAGCAAAGCAAGCGAATTCTTCAGGCTTGATGTAGGAAATTATATTTATATTGCCCGGTTACATCATAATTTATATCTTTTTATGCGGTAAAACATTCTAATCGTATGCTGTAAACCATCTTTTTACTCTTTGAAACAAGCTAAATGTACCATTTTGTGGCGTAAAACATGCTAACTTGTATATACTTTTTGACTTTATAAAAAATGCTAATTTTCTCACTTCAACATAATCCACTCATCATTCAACATGATAATTCATATTGTTGCTGTTTAATCGACCTAAACATCCTGGTTTATGTGGGGGAAAATGCTAACAATTCAGTATTTAAATAAATATTTTATATTATATTGTACGTAGTAAAAACATGCTAATATGTGAGCTAATCCCTTTAGGTTTACGTGTACATATGCTAATGTGTGCTCTGTAAAGTATTTTAATTTTATTTTCCTGCTCACAGAATAAAGCTGCGTGCTAATATGTGCTAATCCACATCACAGGACATAATGCTAATTCATCCGCTAATCCAGTTTCTCAATGAGCTACACCATGCTAATTCTTCTCGTTAATGTCGTACGTCTTTGTAAAGTTCTCATCTCCTCATGAACTCAAATATCATTTGTTACACAAGGCAGCACGCTAAAGCTTTATATTCACGATGCTAATTAATCACACGCGAAGCTACTTCACGGACAGGATTAGGAATGAGCTGTCCTGTAAGCGCTGGTCGTTTATTGCAGCGACGATGGAGCGTAACGTCACTTTTACACCTAGTCAAATCCAACACACTCGTGCGTGGATTATTATCCCTCCCTCATTAAAAAATCCATTTTACTTAATCACATCAGCACTTAAAGCACGCGCTGTTAAACCTCTGGAGTGTAATGAACCGCAATAAAGAAAATCAAGTCTTCGCAGGTAATAAAGTGACAGTTAACTATAATTACACAACGGCTACATGAGCGTCTGAATTTAAAGAGCATTCTGAAAGCGCAAGGTTTTACTCAAATATAAAAGCCACGTGAACACGACTGATGTCACTTGTCTCCAGTTTAGGCTACCGGAGCACAGGAGATTTAGCCGTAATGCACTTGTCTCCAGTTTAGGCTACCGGAGCACAGGAGATTTAGCCGTAATGCACAGCTGGCTCCTCTCTTTTTTTATTACTAGAGTTAAAGAAAAACTAATAACTAAAAAAAAAAAAAACCTGAAACAAAACAAACGTCTACGTTTATCTGCTCGTGCTTCCTGTCACGTCCTCGACACTCCATTCTCAGCTAGCGACAGGACACGCTAACCAATTTCCTACGTGTGAGATGAGTAAATGTGCGTGAGAGTGTGTGTGTGTGTGTGTGTGTGTGTGTGTTAGAAGAACACAAGCAGTACAGCACTCTGTTCCAGGAACACTATCACTGTCACCATTTTAAAATAAACGTAAAAGTTTAGCGCCTGCGTCTAAGTGATTAGCATCTTCATTCGTCTATGAAACACACACACACATGCACAATCGCACTGATCTACAACCATCTTAATTTGTTCATACCCACCTACCTGAACTGCTCTTTGCAATTTTTGCACAATATCTATTTCACTTACTATTTGCACACGATATTTTTTTTTTGTCACAATGTGAAATTGTTTACCGCTGCTCTTCCCACTACTGTACGTGTTACATTGTTGTGTTTGTCATGTAGCTCTTTGTTTGCACATTTGCACGTGCACTTTGTTGTCGATTGTGTATTTTTTAATAGAATTTATAGTTTTTTAGTTTAACTTAAAAATGTAAAAATGTAATTTGTCATATCTGAGCCAGTCAGCTAATTAGATCTCTTAGTCAACTAGCTGGTTCCGGTAAAGCGTGTTGTTCACTTACTGTACGTTGTGTTGTTCATTTATGTTGTTTGCATGTATGTAGCACTTCGGTCCCGGAGGAACGTTGTTTCGTTTCACTGTGTACTGAACTGTATATGGTTCGAATGACAATAAAAGCCAACTTGACTTGACTTGAAGGTGTTGGGGACTCACGTGGACTCACGTGTATATATGCACAAAAGTGGGTAGTAACGAGTTACGTTTACTCCATTACATTTACTTGAGTAACTTTTTCAACAACAAAAAAATTGTACTAGTACAAGAAGATTCTATGAGAAGTTTTACTGCAGCGTACTTTTTACTTTTACTTGAGTAGATTAGTGAAGAAGAAACGCGACTCTCACTCCGCTCCACTCGACTCGTTACTTTTCTTTTTTTTTTTTTTTGGATTTTTCCCCGATTTTCTCCCTAATTTAGTCGTGTCCAATTCCTCCCCGTCACTAGGGGGCTCCACATTAAGGCTACTACTACCACTCAGCCGGGAGGGCCGAAGACTATCACGTGTGTCCTCCGAACCACGTGACGCCAGCCGACCGCATCTTTTTTCGAACTGCTCGCTCGCGCACCGTTGGGGGCGGAGTCACACACTCGGAGGACAGCGCTATCCGCTCCCTCCTAACAAAAAGAACAGCTTCATACCGCGGTGTCTTTTCTCTCAGCACATAAACACTCGACTACTAACCAGAGGAAACATGTCACAGTCAGTTTAGCCGTTTCATTGAATGTTGCAATGTTAGCATATATAATTATCATAAATATATATATATATTAATTTCTAAAACAATTCATCGGACATTACGATTGAAACAGTTACTCAGTACTTGAGTATCTTTTCACTGAAGACTTTTTTACTTCTACTTCAGTAATATTATTTTGAAGTCCCGCTACTCTTACTTGAGTAAATAGTTTAGCTCCTCTACCCACCCCTGTGTATATACATGCAAAAAAAACACAAGGAAACCACATCGGCCAGCTTTTTTACGTTTGTAGAACGTGCTAACTTGTTATTTTATCTAAGTACGGGACATGCTAGTTGTCCGTCTTTGTGCTATAAAATCCTTCGATGCTTTACAGTATGAACTTGCATTTGCCTCGTGTAAAAACGAATATTTTGCTATTAATTGAGTTACTGATATTAAAAGCAGGCTTAACTGAAATGTATTTCTTTATGGAACAAATATCTTCATGGGTCCAGGGTTAACCTCAGCTACTGTGTACGTAGTGTTGTTGCTGTCGTGTCTTTCTGGCTGGAATTTGTTTGTCTATTTATTAAGGTGTGTGTATGTATACTTGTGTGTGTGTGTGTGTGTGTGTGTGTGTGTGTGTGTGTGTGTGTGTGTGTGTAACTCAGCATCTCTAACGCCGGTGCACGACACAAAATCAATCTCTGCGGGAAAGGATGAGTGGACACAGTGAGAGAGAGAAGGAGAGTGGAAAGAATGCTTATGAGGAACATCACACACACACACACACACACACACACACAGTTTAAAAAAAAAACAAAAAAAAACAGTAACTAACACTGAAATATAAATTTTTTTGTCTTCCTTAAAGAGGACAGACGAGACTTCCGTCCCTCAGCACTAAATGCAGACTGAACGGCTGATTCATGGGCGTCATGGCGCACACATCTATCGCGTTTGAAGCCGCATGTCCACCCGCGCGCTTCTGTCTCGAGTCTGATGGCAGTTTGTGACGTTCAGACTCATCTTCATCCACTAATAGCCCACCCTGCATCCCGCCATCAGAGCAAAGGGAGGGAATGAAATCTGCCTGGAGTGCATTAGCGTAATGGTGGACGGCTCGAGTTTCTCCTCCTGGAGCCGTATTCTACATTTTACAGCCATAATCACATCGCGGGGCATCGTTCCTAATTGGGCTGATGTTTACGCTAAGCAAAACAGCCCTTGCAAAAGCCTCCGCAAACCACCTCTTTTTTTTTTTTTTTTTTTGCAGCCATCCTTACAGGAAAAGAAATTTGAATTTGAATTTTGTACAAAAAACTTTACTTCTATTTTCTCACTTTTAATGAAACCTGGTCTCATAACTGAATGCTGGAATGTTATGGACGGCCATTTGGACAAGTGTTTGCTCAGAGGTGTTTGCCATACAGTAGCTCCACCCACTGGATCATGTGCCAGTCATAACGTTTGCCAAGTTCCATATTTAACTGGGTTCCCTTCATTAGTGCCGAGATTTTGAATTCAGTGCCAATGGTAAGAAGACTTGTTGATTACAGATGAAGACTAACAAACACTTAAGCACTCACAGCACACACTTCTGATCGAAGCCAAAAACGTATAAAGCCTTAAGAAGACGAAGACTTACAGTACAAAGACTTGTTGATTAAAAGTCTTAGGAAAAGATAAGAATAGTTTTTTTGAAAATGAAGACTTGTTGGATAAAGATCAAGACTAAGTCTTACAAAGTCTTGTTCACTGAAGATAAGGACTTTCAACAAAAAATGAAATATAGATAGAAGTCTGTAGCGTGTGAAAGAAATGCATGCTGCATGTAGAGTCAGAACTGAAACAATATGCTGCTTTATACACATTTAGCCACCTGATGTTTTTACGCGTAACTTGTGACCGGGGCTTTATGTTTGTTTAACACGAATGAAACACTTGACACTGCGAGTGTCACTGACCTGGCGAGTAGCTGCGAGTATGAATGAGTACATGAAACCAAAAAAACATCATGAAGTACAAAAAAGAAGACCCTTTGTTACATTGCAGACCCCGCCCACTTCACATTTCTAACAATCACCGTATCAAGCGGAAAAATCCATTAAAGAATATTTTTTTCACTTCTGCGTCTACCGGCGTCTTACGTACACAGTTGAAGAGTTAATTATGCTGGTCACCAGTAACATTATCGCTTAGGAAATAGGATAAAGCTGTCGATCATATGTTCTAATTAGAATATTAGGAAATTAGAATATCAAACCCCGCCCACTGGAACATCTGGGCTTATCAAATCTTTCATATTTCCCCAGGATGATTAAAATGACACTAACGTTTGATATAGGAAACACTTTTATTTCCCACCAGGTTGTCCTGGACAACACATCACCAGATATTCATTGCACTCTGGTGGTTTTTGCATAGATGGACCTGGAGCAAAGCCCAAGGTCAAGGTCAAGGTCAAGGTCAAGGTCAAAGTCATGATTTGAGCAGGTTTTAAAGCTTCCTTCCAACACAGCTGTGAAGACATCAGCTCGCTCCGCATGCACTCGTTCCACCCAGACGTCCACACAGGAGATTTGAGCAAGGTGCCGTGAAGCGGATCCTTAATGTTTCTGCTCCCCCACGTGCGGAAGAAGGAGAGGCGTTCTGTTCGGATCAGACGTCAGGATGAAGTGTGTATCGAAACGTTCACAGGCGGGAAGACGGAAGAAAAAAACAATCAGATGAACATTCAGATTTGTATAAGAACATCCACTTGATCAGATTCGACTTTGGGTTTGAACTTTAACCCCTTGAACCTGACTGACTTGATTCATGGTATTTAATCTAAAAATCATAATCAAACTTTGTGGCAGAGATTTGATGAAGACTGAGGCTCGGAAACACAATTATCGTGCGTTTTTTTCCCCCGTGATTAGCCATTAAGAGTCAGTCACCTGATAAGATGAAAATTACCAACAAACTGTTTATAATGACGCTAGCTAGCATGCTGGCTAAGGTTTGGTGTTCGCTCATAGGGCAGATTTCAGTGGGCGGGGGGCGTTGATTATTTAACTGTGTGCTTGGAAAACGTTCCGATAAACACAAGCCGTGTTTTTTAGCGGTTCTATGTTATAAAAAGTCTTGTAGTAAGCTAGTTAGACTCCTGGCTAATCTCCTGGCTAATCTCAAACCCTATAACAGCATCTGTTTCTTAGTTGTGCGCTTCAAAGATCTCTGAGATTCTTTTGTTTTATGCAAATTAATAATCTCATTGCAACACAGATTGTGTATTTCTTTAGCATGAAAAACATTGTTTTAGGTTTGCAATATACGTAATTGTGTAACAATTGTGTAATAGCTAGAAGAATTTAGCAGCTGAATGTTAATTTGGTTATTATTGGCTAGTTTAACTAATGTTGCTAATATGTTATACGGTTCTATTGAAATTCAATATTTTATGCTAGCTCCGCTTATGATTACCCAGAGATTAGCTTTACTTGAGAATTCTTGATATAATTTAGAATAAATCAAATGAGCACTTTATGCTTAGTGCTGAAGAGGAAAAAAGCTGAAGAAATGAAATTGATGGTAGGGGAAGTTTGGGATTAGCTCCACAACCTGGCTTGTTTCTGATTTTAGCACGAGGTCCGTTACTTGTGTGAAGACTGTAATGATGCTAACTAATTTGTATCGCTAGGAATTAACAACAAAAATTTTTTTAAAAAGCAAAAGTCATGAAGTAACCCAAGTTCCATCCTCACTGTCCTGATTGTCTTTATCGTCCCTTTCACTTCCTGTGCTACTTCTGGTGGACAAACTGTCCAAAATTGAGTTAAGCGCATTACCGTTAGCGTAAAGATCGTTCATGCTGAATATAGGAATCCCCGGAATCGGAACTTTTAAGTTGCTTCCGTACTGATCCGACTCCACCAGAGCCTTCTGTCTCTCGTAATATTTAGAGAACTTGTTGAAGATGATGGTGATGGGCAGTGCCACCACTAGGAGGCCGCACACGATGCACAGCGTTCCGATGAGTTTCCCGGCTAACGTGACAGGATAGGTGTCTCCGTATCCGACTGTAGTCATGCTAATCGTGGCCCACCACCACCCGATGGGTATCGTCTGGAGCTCGGATTCATCGTCGTCCCTCTCTGCGAAGTAGACGAGCACAGAGAAGATGGAAATCCCGACGGAGAGGAAGAGGACGAGGAGGCCGACCTCGTGGTAGCTGTGACGCAAAGTCGCTCCGAGGGATCGGAGACCGACGGAGTGACGCGCTAACTTCAGTATCCTAAAGACGCGCATGAGCCTCAGGATCTGCACCACCTTCCCGACGTTCTCCAGCTCCTCGCTTTCCTCGGCGTCTGCTGTTTCCAGTGCTAACGTAGCATAGAACGGTATCACCGAGACAAAATCTATGATGTTCAAAGCGTTGCTGGCAAACTTACGGAGGCACGGCGCTACCGCTAAGCGCACCACAAACTCGAATGTGAACCAGAGCACGCAAAAGGTCTCAAATGCAGCCAGAACCGGATCTTCCACGGCTCTTTCGTTCGCGTCCACTTGGTGGAACTCGGGCATGCTGTGAACACACATGGCCGCGATACTGATCAGAACCACGCTCAGAGAAACCACAGCTAGCATCTTAGCTGTGAGCGAATGTCCCGGATTCTCCAGCCTCAGCCAGAGCTGCTTTCGATTCTCCGAGCACCAGGTGCCTTCAAACTTCTCCACGTCCTTATCCAGCTCTGAAAGCTCCTCCATGGAGGAATCAAAACTCTCTTGAAGCTGCTCATCCTCGTTCCGGTCCCAGTCGTGATCCTTTTCACCTTCTTTCTGCTCGTGGAACTTGTTGCTGCAGCATGAATCCAGGTAAAGCTCCTTGATGCCCCAATACTCGAGCTCCTGGCTGAAGCTGAACACACACAGCTCCTCCATCAGATGGATCTTACCCGTGTGGTAAAAGTTCAGCACGTAGCAAAAGAAGCGCGGGTTGCGGTCGAAGTAGAATTCGTGCTCGGTCAGGCTGTAGTCATCGCACAGCTCCAGTATGGCTGACTCTGAGCTGCAGAGGAGCAAACGTCCGAGACGAGTGTGTGGGAAGCGCTGGAGCAAAGAGCGAGACACTTCCTGCTTGAAACCGCCCACGTTCAGGTTGAGGAAGTTCTCGTCCGGGCCGCATCGGTGCAGGATCTGCCCATACACCATGATGGGACGGAGATGGAATCAAGGTTGCAGCTACGACTCCATCACCTGAGATGTAAAGCCAGAAAGACAAAACAGTTCTGAGCAATCGTGCAGAAGAAATTAACTTAACGTCGTATCGGAGTTCCTTCACCTCGGGTAAAAGTCTTTGAATAGTATTCACAATTAGAAGTGTAGGATTTGTAAGGTCAAATTACAGGGGTGCTCCGATGAGGATGAAACCTCATCATGGAGCATTATTTATTAAACTATATCTAACAACAATGTAAATTAATTATTGAAATTACAAGAAGAGGAATATCATGAATTGACAACTGTATTTACTGGCCAGCAACATGTGCAACACGTCAACTTAAAACATAGCAGCCTGTGTTTGGTTAGTAACTGGGAACAGCTTAGAGCTCGATAAATACAACTTTCCTGTAGACTATATAAAACTAAATGAAGTAACAGACGAGTAGGACGCGAGTCTCCGGAAGTTCTGCAAGGCCCGCAAGCATCCGCAAGGGCCGCCAAAAAAATGTAAAATTCTTAATTTTGCGCGCGGAAAGATGGAACCGTAATCACTGCGGCAAAACTCACGGTGAATCATGATGAACCGTAGTTTCGGAAGCGTACCGAGCGAAACCGCGCAGGTGAGATAGCGGTATTACCGACAACTGAATGAGCGGCGGCGCGCGAGTTGCTGAGCTCTCCCGCTCTCTTAGCGCGAGCCAACTTTGAAAACTGCTCGTGTTCCTTTACGTGACTAACTTTCAAATGTCTGCTGAGGTTCGTGGTGTTAAAATGCTTTGGCTGCTTCCCGCCTCATGGAATTGTCTTGTTACACAGGTTGCAGATTGCTAATGTATTGTCTTTTTCACCCAACACGTAGAATCGCCAGACCGGCGAAGCCATTTTAGCAGCGCGCAAAAAAAAAAAAAATGTCCCGCGAGTTTTGCATCATCTGATCGACTTTTCTATATCGGCCGTTATAGAGACGGAAGATCAAACTGCCCAAAGCGATTATCGGCCGATTATGATCGGCGACCGATCAATCGGAGCACCCCTAATAAAATAACCAGTCACACTGCTAGATGCGGGTCTTAGCAAAACATGGAGCGGACACATTAAACAATGCAACATTAATGGAGGGAGTCTGCAGTGTCAGCACTTTATAACAGTCAGAGAGAGAGAGAGAGACTGTTGAGGTAGCAAAAAACAAGCTTGCTGTGTTCCTGAAAAAAGTCTATAAAGTCAGGTCCATAAATATTGGAACAAAGACGAATGAAACCATTGAAAATCTGAGCGAAGTCAAGTCTTTCAGCTTTAACACAAGCGGCTTCGCATAAGCACGACATTAACTAGTCAGAAATTACAGGCATTTTCATACACACACACACACACACACACATTTGCTCATATGTGTCTCATAAATAATGGAACAGACTATCATTTATGGACCTGGCTGCTCATTTCACAATGTTATCACTTCTTATAACTTTTTCACAGGAGGCTTTTGAGTGCGTGATACACACATTAGGTTTAAAATGGCATAAATACTTAAACAGACATACTTAATGATTATATTAAAGATGAATATTTATGATAGACGTTTGTTTTAAGAATGAGGGTTTGACGTGTAGAAGCATGCCTGGTCCCGTGAAGTTCAGAAATGTCAACTCTAAAAATAAAATCTAAATTAAATCATGATTACCTTCATCGCCAGAGTATTAATGTGTATCTTGGGGTATCGAATCTATGAACTGTAATGAACCCTTTAGTCTTATGTTACATTAATCTGATCCTGAGCTCGTTCTATTTTTGCTCCGCTTCAGTATCTGATTGCAGTGTAGAGCTCGAGCGCAGCAAACTCACGAAACGAAAAGAGTGCAAACAATCAACTTCGGTGCGTTCAGTGTGAAAAGGAGGAGCTCTGGGGAGAACTTCCTGACGCTGGCGGAGCGGCACGCCGTGTGCTCCTGGAGTCTGACTGCGCTGTAAAACTCAAACCACAACAAAACCAAATCCTGCTAATGGATATATCGATTCCTCCGGGGGAAAGACAAACAGAAAGCTTTTCACATCGTCGTGAGGGTTTGGGTCGCGTCCTGATCAGTCCTGAGGGTCTCGTCGCTCGGCTCACGAGTAGGAGTGGGTTTATCGCTCGCTCTCTCTCTCTCTCTCTCTCTCTCTCTCTCTCATCAGTAATAAGTTTCACATAAGCCATCAAGTGAAAAGAGAAAAAAAGCTAGACAGTAAAATATATATATATATACATAAAACACACTAATCATAGGTTGTATAAAAAAAACAGGACATGCTGTGATTTAAAGTTCATACCAGGTTCATGTCAATAATAATAATAATAATAATAATAATAATCATATTTTACCTTCAGCTCAGTCCATCAGGTCCTTCCCTGAACCCTTCCTCCAGCTCCATCATCCCAGGACTCCTCTCACACACACACACACACACACACACACACACACACACACACACAGAGAGAGAGAGAGACACACAGACAGACTGACAGTGAGGCGCTCTGGTCCCGCAGCCACCACGGAGCTGCTTTTGCGCATGCGCGTCACCCGTGAGCGCTGTTAGCAGCAGCAGCATGTGCTCACTCACGCCGGGAACGCGCATGGAGGGGGTGGGGGGTGGAGGGGGGGGGGGTCCTCTGACTAAAAAAAAAAAAGAAGAAGAAGAAGAAGCTTGAAGACACTGGAGATAAGGAGGGGAAAAAACATGTGAAAGCCTGATGGACTGTTTAAGGCTGAAGAGAAACTCGTGTCCCCATCAACCCCCCAAATCCCCCCCAACACACACACACACACACACAAAAAAAAAAAACACAAAAAAATTATATTCAACTTTGACCAAAACAACTTATATAAAAAGTAATAATAATAACATGATACTGAATACGATTCCAGACAAAAATATTTTCATTCTTCTAATGCCATGTGTGATTATAATAAACAAACAAAAAAAACTTTTATTAATCCTCACATAGATCGTGTGCAGAAATATAGATAGATAGATAGATATGAGAGCTATGAGATTAGCTCTGTTCACAAGCCCAGTTTTCCCGCCGCACGTCCTCCCTCCCTTAGACGCCTTAAAGCAGTCAGTAGAATTCGCTTTTGACAGCGCGGCTCCTGGGTGATGAATTCCCGATGCACAATGCAACAAATGTCGAAAAAGACGTTGAGCGTGCACTCGGTCGAGCTGTGGACCCGCCTCGCCTTTTTCGCTCGTGGAGGACTCTTCAACTGTGAAGGCCGCCGCCTCGTCTCAGGGTCGTACCCGTACACCCACGTCACCGGTAATGATCCTCGACACGGACGATCAACGGGACCGTTCCGTACGATAATACACAGACAACTGCAGCACACATTGTGGACTGAACTTTGACGATCATCATAAACATGTTGCCGAATGGTTTTGACATCTACGGGGGTTGAGCTGGGCGAAGGTCTT
>QNUK01000798.1:172500-175000 GCA_013621035.1 Clarias magur
GTGTGTGTGTGTGTATGGTGTGTGTGTGTGGTGTGTGTGTGTGTGTGTGTGTGTGTGTGTGTATGGTGTGTATTACCCGTGTTCATGGAGGCCTCCACACTGCCGCTGTACAGTTGTCTCTGAGCCAGCAGGAAGTAGTGATAGGCCTCGGCTCCTCGCCACGCTTTATCCACCATGTGACTGTCAGCCGTGGCGGCGTCCTCTTCTAACAACCCAGCCAGAGCCGAGGTGGCCTGATGAACACACACACACACACACACACATCTTTATCTGGATTACAAATAACCCCTTTTATCTCTAAATACTACGTAAGTGTTTGGTTTAATTACTGACATCCCGAGTCGTAACCCAGCGTGTGTCGAGCTGCTGTAGTAAAATAATCAGTGTGACGCTACTCTTGAGTAATTTACTATGATTAGTCTTTTGCACAAACTGTTAATAAGGAAATTCTTTAAGTATAAAAAAAAAGGTTAATCCGTTAAAAGTCACATTCGAACGTTTCTTTTCTTATGTACATTCGCACGGCTATAAAGAGTCGTTCCCTCTCCGCCCATCTCATCTCTGTCTCTCTAATGACATTACACTCCACTGTCGCTGCTACAGAGTGCTGTACCACTGGAGACTCCTTCCATCAATGTTAAATAAACTTCAGCTGTTGAATTCTGTGTTCGAGCTGCTGCTATAGAAACAATAACGCGGCCGCTGCACTTCCGTCAGAGAAAACTAATCAGCGCCGCCTGTCCAGTCGGGCCACTGGGTCATGAGATCAGCGTTACCTCGGATTTCCTGCCCTTTCCTTTGCTTTGCTGAGACTGTTTGAGCTGGGTGTGGTACTTTTCCACCAGCAGGGCGGCGAGCACGTACAGCTTCTTCACTCTCAGCGGCCTCGTCCGTTTCCTCGCCTCGTCGTCTGCGATCTGCGCCGAGACACGAGAGATGCTTTAAAGATTTAATACGAGTTTTTTTTTTTCCACAATAAAATGAACTGATGTTCTTGTTGTCGAGTTCGTCATGCTCTCGCACCCTGGTCACTCAGAGAGAACAGCAGGTGTAAAAGAGCAGCCTCTCTCTCTCTCTCTCTCACCTTGAACATGAGCTTGGCGGCGTCGAGGAAGTGATGAGCCTTCCTGTAGAGCTCCACTGCCTCCAGAGTCTTCCTCTTCTCCAGCAGGTGCGAGGCGTACTTGGACAGCAGAGGGCCGATCTCCTTCATGTTGTGGTCTTTCGCAAGTTCTACAGCTTTGTTCCACTGAAACACACACACACATTTCAGTGAAAGAAATAAGGAGTGACAGAAGAGTTACAGCTTTCCTCCGACACTGGAGACTCCTTCCACATACAAACAGTTGACGTCCCTGTGAACGAGCCGTTGCTATAGTAACACTAACGCAGGTTGCAGCTGCGCTATCGTCAGAGCCGAGTTAACGAACCCCCTCGGCTCGCTCTGTAATCAGCAGTGTGTCATTACGCCTCGGTGCCATTAAACAGGAAGGAACGTAGCACTGCGTCAGGGGGCGGAGCTGAAAAATCACACAGTGCTTTGACCAGATGTGTGTGTGTGTGTGTGTGTGTGTGTGTGCTTCCCAGTGTTCACACGACTTCATTTAGACGATTTATTGTTCTAATTCTAGAGCCTGTGCTGTCGAGGAAAAGCTGCTTCTGACCAGAGTCCCGCCCCTTTACTGTCAGGAGTGTGCTAGTGGTGGAGGGGCCAAAACTTTTGCTGTCCGTGAAGAGTGTATGCTTCATGCATACATGGGTGTTGAATTAACAAGCTGGTAAGTGATGTACAACATAAGCAGCTGTTGCTGTGTGTGTGTGTGTGTGTGTGTGAGAGTGTGTGTTACCTGGTTCAGGTGCACACAGGCGTCCACTGCTGCTTTGGGCCGGTTACACCTGAGGTAGGCGCTAACTGCCTGCTCACACATCCCTACAGTGACGAACATCTGCCCGATGTCCTACACACACACACACACACACACACACACACACACACACACACACACACACACAGTATACACATTACATACATACACCCACACACACACACTTGTCAAAAGCAGGAATTGGTATTCTTTGAAATCGTACAATCGAACAATAGACAGCAGAGTGCAAAAGTTTTAGCTCCCTACTGTTTCTTATAATCTGAGACAGACAGACACTGTGTGGGAAATGAATGACACAATCCATCGCACCTCCCTAAATTATTTCTTCCACATCATAATCCATATGTAATATATAATCCATATGTACACAAGGACGAGTTAAATTAATCTATTATTTTGGGTTGTTTATCGCAAATTAGTGGATCAAAACTGTAGTATTTTCTTCCTATAACTGTATAACTGTAACTGTATAACTGTATAATTATAACTGTATAACTGTAAACGCTAATTCATTAAATATAAATCCCATTCAACGTAAATCCCAGAGACAGCTGGAGCTGAATGACGTCACCGGCAGCAGCTTGTGGTTCTCCGGTAACCCGTTAGTGAGACGC
>QNUK01000798.1:180000-222089 GCA_013621035.1 Clarias magur
ACGACCCTATCCAGAGACACACACACACACACACACACACACACAATTAACATAACACAAACTGACTTCATCATCGCCACAGCTTCTCCTCCCCTGTTAGAATATAATAGAATATCTTTCTTGTCACTGGAACATGTTGCATGTCCAACAAAATTAGATGCTTTACACAAGATACACAAATTATACTTACACACTTTAAACACTTTTACGCAAATAACGTAACAACCAGTTACTGTATGCCTATTTCACCAAAATTCAAGCATTTTGCACGAAATAGTTACAGATACAGTGGAATCTTGGATTACGAACATAATTAATTTCGGAAGTGGGCTCATATATCAAAACACTCATAAACCAAATCGTATTTTCCCATAAGAAAGTGGGTGTGAAAGTGAACGGTGTCCAATGATGCGCGCGCACTTGCTTTTGCTTTACGCGCGCACACATGCGTGTTATAATAAACAGTACACGGGCGCTCTACACACACACACACACACACACACACAAACACACACACACACACACACACACACACAAACTCAAAATAAGATGTTTTACACACAAACGTGGTCACAGTGTTATAGTAAACAGTACTCGCGTGCACGGATGTTGATTATACCAGTGAGAGACGAGCACTGAGACCCAGCAGCAGAGACGATTACCCACCATTCCGCAGCGCAAGAGAGAAAAACCATTGGCTCACGTGATGCTCGGCGTCAAAACAAGAAGCGCATGCGTGATGCATGATACTCGTAAACCAAGACTTGCTCGTTTTTCAAGTCAAAATTTATTAAAAATCTTTGCTCGTCTTGCGGAACGCACGCAAACCACGCCACTCACAATCCAAGTTTCCATTGTATTGCACTTTATCCATATCCCACATAGTAATGACACACGCTGCACAATGTGCACAATTACGTATCTAAGTATATTACAGAAAATAATTATTCAGAAAATTTCACTAAGCGTTTAACGCTTGTACTGCTCTTGTGTAAAAACTGTTTGTTCTGGTTTTGATTTGCCTGATATTAACAGTTCAAACACAGGGTTAGCAGCAGGAATTGTATAGTTCCTCCAATGAGGCGAGAGGGCAGCCTGTGATCTTCTGAGCCGAGTTAATTATCCTCTGGAGCTCTTTTTTCTTCTGTGCAGCTGTACAGTGTGACACAAAGCTCTCTACAGTGCAACGAGAGAAGGACAACAGCTGTTTCTGAGAGATGTTATTCTTCCTGAGGACCCTCGGCTGTGCCTCCTTCACCAGCTCTGGAGGTCTGTGATGAATAAGTGCGTGATGTCCGTTCTGTTTTTTGGACATGTTCAGAAGCAGGGTGTTGTCTGTGCATCACTGCGACAACCTCACCACATCATTTCGGTAGTCTGACCTGTCCCCCACTATCACCGTGGTGTCGTCTGCAAATTCAACTATAGTGTTACTGGAGTGAGCGGGGATACAGTCTTATGTATGAAGTGAGAAGAGCAGGGGGCTTAACACACAGCCTTGTGGTGATCCAGTGCTCAGGCTGAGAGCTGATGAGGTGTGTGGGCCTACTCTGACCATCTGACAGAAGGTCCTTGATCTGTATACATGCGTTATATCTCAGTCCTCGGTCCAACAGATTGCGCACTCGTCTCTGTGGCAGGATGGTGTTAAAAGCTGAGCTACAGTCGACGAAGAGGAGCCAAACGTAGCTTCCTTGCCGCTCTAGGTGTGTTGGTGTGGTATGGAGAGTTGTTGCTCTATTTCCTCTAGATGCAAATTGATGTTGGTTGAGTTCAGACAGCATGAATTGTGATGTGACAGTTTTTGTGTTGTGACAGAGACTGCAGTGAGTGCTACTGGCCGATAGTCGTTTATGTTAGTGATGTTTGATTTCTTAAAGTCTCCAGCTGAAATAAACACAGCACGAGGATACCTGTTCAGTCTGTACGTACCACTATGAGGGTTCTGTCTGACGCTGTGATGCAGCAGATCGGATCTCTGGTGGCCTGGAAAGACACGGACATAAACACACCTGTATGACAGTTGCGTATAACACACACACACAAACACACACACAGACTGAACTGTACTATGACTCACATATCTCATTACATAGTGCAGGACAGATATTAAACCTCACATTAATGTTCTTCTTCAGCTGAATGTAAAGTGGGCGGGGCTAATCTTGCTTACATAAGGCTCATTTCTCCCTGATATATTTTATGCTGACTGTTTGTTCACACTCAAATGGTCTGTTTGAGTGGAGATGAGCGTGTGTGCGTGTGTGTGTGTCGTGTACTGAGCGTGTGGTGAGATGGCTTTTATAACACTAATCCTTTAACGAGCAGATGAAACTGCACGAGTGTTAATGTGTGAGTGTGTGTCACTTTCAGTAGCACATTAGTGATTCTGGCAGTGTGTGTGTGTGTGTGTGTGTGTGTGTGTGTGTGTGTGTGTGTGTGTGTGTGTGTGAGAGAGAGATGGACACTCACTGCGAAGGCTTTGGTGAAGTCCAGCGCCCCGTCAGCTGTACCACTTGGAGTGTCATCGATGTGGTAAACCCTGTGTGTGTGTGTGTGTGTGTGTGTGTGTGTGTGTGTGTGTGTGTGTGTGAGAGAGAGAGAGAGAGTTTGACACATATATTATAACATTACATCATTAAACTCTTCTGAAAAGTGTGTGTGTGAAATGAAACCGCAAAATACTTCTGACTAGATAAAAGACAGAGAGAGAGAGAGAGAGAGAGAGAGAGAGAGAGAGAGAGAGAGATTTGATGAAGTCTGTACAGATCAACTCTATATTTATATGTGTGTGTGTGTGTGTGTGTGCATATCAGGTTTGTTCAGTAAATTTACTCGTTTAGCTTGTTATCTAATGACACCAAGAAACATGATGATCTTAGCTGTCCAAGATGGCCGCCATCGTCACCCTACACATGAGCAGCAAGCTTCAGACAGCGAGCGCACCCTGGCCGAAAATCAACGACAGTACCTTTCCTACTGCTGAGTAAGGCTGAGACAGCAAACACACACACACAGAGAGAGAGAGAACAGTATGTTTGTGTGTGGTGGTGAATCGGTGTGGTGGACAGGACTATGAAGCACACCCTTGTACGCACCTGCGGTGAGTGAACACACAGTGTCAGTGTGCTGACAGACAGACAGACAGACAGACAGACACAAAGGACAGACGGAGCAGAGAAAATAAACAGATCGTAAACTAACTCTCAGCTAGCCGTATCCTCGACGACCAAAGCGTGGAGCACCTCGCATTCCTTCACACACTTCAGCTAGACTAAACACAATACACACATTCTCAGGAACATGGGGGATGTTACTTTAAAAAAAAAAAGTAAATCCTGTTAGACCTTTCACGGCCCTCCTTCCTGGTCTTGGCCACCTGGTTGATCTCCAGCGCCGTAAGCTTCTTGGCCACGCGGTACTGCCAGACGTAGAACGCCTCCTTAGACGCTGCAATGACGTGAGTCTTCGTCATGGTGACGAACAGCGGGTCTGCAAACAGAGTGTGTATGTTGTAACGCCAGACACCTGCGTGACAGCTGACTGACATAAAACTGCAATTTTCAAATACAAAATATCTTTGCAAGAAGCGTCTCGTGCACAGGCGTTGAAACACACCGCGTCTGTTAGTCAGTAAGAACACATTTATGTGTCCAACAAATCTTAACTATTAATTCATGTCAGTAATAGTCTATATTAAAAGAATATAATAAAGAAAGAAAAACAGAACAGCTAGTCATTTCACTGAGAAAGTGTAAGCGCTGATACTGGAGACTCCTTCCATGCACGTGAAATTTCACAGACGTCCTCACGATATAGAGAACGACGTCATCAGGTCGTCAGCGTATGAGAACGATGTTAGAAAAGTGCCGGAATGTTTTTCACCTGCGAACGTCGTTCCATGTAGAGCCGTACTCACCAATTTCGATGTACTTGGAGTCCAGAGGCGTCCCGATGGAGTTACACAACACCAGCACGAACTGCAGGGACACAAACAGGAGTAATAACAGCAGGTTAACGCAGCAAGGAGTGTGTGTGTGTGTGTGTTTGTAAAGTTGACCCGTTGGATAAAATATGTACATTTTACATACAGATAATAACATATAAAATGTATATATAGTGATTATGATTGTACACATATGTACAATGGTACGAGTGTTTATTAGAGACGTGGGAACAAAAAACAAAAGATTCACTGACTCCAAATTCGTAGTTCCTCATATTTTATTCAGATTTTTTTTAATTATATATATATATATATATATATATATATATATATATATATATATATATATATTTTTTTATATTTTTTTTTTTTTTTTTATTATAGATATGTTAGAGGTGTAAAATGTTAGCAGGAATCACAGCGTTCCGTGTGCTATGAGTAAATTTTTTTGCTAAGTTTGTTTAGAAGTTTGTTTTAGAATTGTAACAAAATCTAAAACAAATAAATACATTTTATAGCGAATCAGCATATTTATAAAATCATGATACTTACAGAATCACGATACAGACTGAATCGGCCTGAGGTATCGTGATGATATTGCATCAGGATCGTCATGCACAGCGTTTAGAGTTCGCTTTCGCTGCGTGTTTGAGACACTGATTAACCCCATCTTCACCTTCGCATTTTATGTCGTTCGTGCCGCATTCTTTACATTTTAAAGCAACAGATTCAATGACACTCGCTTAGACTTCCAACAAGTTCAGGATTTTATTTTTTTATAACTAAAATTTCTGAGTATTTAGACTGAGGCGCGACCGTTACCCCTGACTTCTGATGAGAACTATTTAAAAGTAGTGTATTTTCTCTTCCTGTGAGCCGACTGTGATGAAACAAAATCTATATGTTACCTCAAGCTCGCCCAAACCCACCTGAGAAAACCCCATTCAAATTCCATCAGTAGTTTTCATGTGATGCGTGCACAAATAAACAGACAGACAGACAAAACATCCAAAAACCATCTTGATGTGTTCTATTACTCATCTTACATCACCTTAAATTATTTTCCCGCAAATATCTTCTATGTACAAACAAGGCAACTTTACAGTTTTATTATATAAATTGTTAAATATGCAGTTACAGTGGAACCTCTGATTGCGAGTAACTTGGTTTACGAGTGTTCCGCAAAACGAGCAAAGATTTTTTATAAATTTTGCCTTGAAAAACGAGCATGTCTTGGTTTACGAGTTTTTGACACCGACACACACACACACACACACACACACACACACACACCGATGCAATCTTAGTAGCCACAATATCCTTGCCTGTGAAGCCATTTTTATGCAACATAATGATGGCTGCACGCGTTTTTTTGCAGGTCACCATGGTTAACAATGAAAGAACAATGATTTCAAGCATCACCCTCCTTTTAACATGTCAAGTCTGCCATTCTAACCCAATCAGCCTGACATAATGATCTCCAGCCTCGTCACCATTCTCACCTGAGTTAACAAGACAATTACTGAAATGATCTCAGCAAGTCCTTTAATGACAGCAATTTCAGGATTAAATAAATTTTCATGGCAAGGAAGGACTATGCAATTCATCTGATCACTCTTCATAACATTCTGGAGTATATGCACTGTATTAATTATTTTTCTGTATTATTTTTTTGGGGCTGTGGAACGAATTACTTGAGTTTTCATTATTTCTTATGTTTTGATTTGGTTTACGAGCCTGTTTACGAAACAAATTATGCTCGTAATCCAAGGTTCCACTGTACGTATAAACACTGTCTGTATAAACTGTGTTATTGATTTGTGGACGTATGTTAAACCTTTAAGGTTTAAAATGTTAAGATGTGTTTTATTTTAAGGACGTGTTATTAATAAGATCTGCAGCTCGCACAGATCTACAAACTTTTACTTGCTAGCTAAAACAGTGTTGTGCATGCAGGACATGTTTTAGAGTAAAAACAGAGAAAGTTGTTGGCCTTGTTACCGTTGCGGTTGCTGCGTCCGGGTCGATGTCTTCCTGTGAGAAAAAACAGAAACCAGATAGACGAGCAGCATCACGTCACCCGGGAGAATCATTTACTCTACTGTACTCATGTTCCTGCTTCAAGAAGAGACTCAACAGGAACGATGTTACATGTATAATATAATGTTACATGGAAAAAAAAAAGGGATATGGACCATCAAAAAAGTGTGTGTGTGTGTGTGTGTGTGTGTGTGTGTGTGTGTGTGTGTGTGTGTGTGTGTGTGTGTGTGTACCTGTGGATGAGAATCGTCTGCTTTAGTGGCCAGGATGCAGAAATCCCCACATGTGGTGACCGACATCAGACTCTTCACGTACTTTACAAACTTCTCGTTGTTTTTCGTGTCCCAGAACACCACGCTGTACTCCATCCGGTCCGGACGAGTGTACGCATACACCACCGTGTTCAAGCAGTAACCCCACTAC
Source organism: Clarias magur (assembly GCA_013621035.1). Lineage (NCBI taxonomy): Eukaryota > Metazoa > Chordata > Actinopteri > Siluriformes > Clariidae > Clarias > Clarias magur. Next base: position 186,410 of record QNUK01000798.1, read on the forward strand.
ACACACACACACACACACACACACACACACACACACACACACACACACAGGGTGAGAACGCAACACAAAGAGAGCTGGAGAGACCATTAGAGACGTTATTATTGAAACATGTATGTTTATTTACCGTAATATCAAGCTGGGGGTCGCGATACACCACAGCGCCACCACTGGTTAGGATGATTACATGCGAGTACTAATCACGGTGTTGGAGCGGCCTGAGGTTCTCAGGGACGTCACTCAGCAAGATAAAGCTCCAGAGCCATAACAAAGACCTTAAACAACCCTGTCAGTACAACTGCTTCCGTAAAACACAGACGGAACCAAAACTAATGGCCCCCGGACATGTGAGGAAGGTGAGTGAGAAGCAGGTAGGCACTCGCCACCTTCTGTTCCTCTCTGTTTAAATCCTTATGTTTCTTTAGCTCATCATTTCTCTTTGAAGTAATGTTTGTCTGTCCATCGGTCCTTCCATTCTTTAATTCTTATTCTTAAAATTAATTGTTTAATTGTCACATTTATGTCTTCATTTCTGTCTCTCTTTAAAATATTTTCTTTTATCTTCCTTCCTTCCTCCCCTCAAGTCTCTCATTTCTTTATTTATTTTTTTGTTTCCCCATCTTTCTTTTGAGTATTGCTCTCTTTCTCTCTTGTCGTACCTTGTAATCAGGTCTGATGTTAGCGAAGTAGATGTAGGAGTCCACGGCCAGGCCGATCCTCAGCCCTCCACCTTCCCACGATACCGCAGTCACCTGTTTCCCAGGAACCTTCAGAGTGCGCAGGTGCTGCACGAGCATAGCAAAGACACGGGCCGAAAGCTAATAAATAACCCGAACCAAAATACGAACCGGGATAACACTCAATCACGTTACTATTATTATTATTATTATTATTATTATTATTATTATTGAAAAGATATCTTCACCTCTCCGAACGGTGTGTAGAAGTTCAAGACGTTGATGTCTTTATCTCCTCCGGGGTTCCTGAGTGATCCGGCTATGGCGAGAACGTTGCCGCTGTGGTTCCACTGAATACTGGCGACGTTCATAAGGGTGTCGATGATCACCGGATCTACACACACACACGCAATGAAAGAGGAGAACATAGCACTCTGTTTGCATGAGAGTGAAGCATGGTGGTGGGAGCATCACATATTTTAAGAATCGTGCATGGACACGGGACGACACGGGAACTCACTGTCGTCGTTTTCGTAGCGCATGACCTGGCAGCGTCCGTTGTCGTAGCAGATGGCGAGGCAGGGGCAGTCGGGCTCTACGTAGCCCTCGGTTCCAGCGTACCAGTGGATCCCCGCGATGCTGACGGCCCCGGTCACGTTCATCAGGCAGTGCAGGGTCATCTTCATCTGAACACAACGCAGTAGCCATCAGAGTAATAAAACAGTGCCGCCCCTCTTTTTTTTTTTTTCCATGTAATTGTGATTAGCGTGGAGTGTGTACTGACGATGAAGTTGCCCTGGTTGTCGTAGATGTGGATCTCTCCGTTGGCCATTCCGAACAGCAGGATCTTGCTATCAGGAGACCAGGCCACATGGGCCAGCTGGATCCCCTTCAGCTCCTTCCCCCAGATCCGGTTTCCTGCAGAACAACCATACGAGAACCAGATCAAACTGGAACCCAAGGAACATTGAGGGTGTACAAGAAACCATCACATTCATTTTATACTAATCATATATATATGTATAAAAATAAAACACTTTCCCTCCTACTGCAACTCTACAATTTTCTACTGAACATCACAGTTTCTATTACAGTTTGCGGTCTTGTTTTTCTGTAACGTCAGCATTTTCCCTCTCACCGTCCACTGATCCCACAATGACGGCGCCGTCTTCGTACACGATGCAGATCTTCTCACCGTCTGCGTTCCAGCTCATACTCCTCACCACGGACTTGTTCCTGTTATTAATCATCTCCTCGTACCAGGAGCCTGAAATGTAATTAAGTGAAAGTATGGATATTTCCTGTATTTGTGAGTGGAGTAAAAGTAAAAAGTATTCTCCAATAAAACCACTCATGTAAAGTAGATACAGTAGGTGAAAACTGTACAGAATAGTAACGAGATAAATATACTCAGTTACCTCCCACTTCTGGTATAGACAAACATAAGGGTCGATTGACACAGACCTTTAAATGAGCCGTTGCTATAGAAACCATCGCATGCATTAATATAAAGCTGTGATTTACGGCTCTGCTACCGCTGACCAATCAGAATCCAGAACCGAAACCTGGAACATAACACTGGAACATTGTGAACTAACTTCGTATAGATTTCGTCAGTTAAAAACACAAAGTGATCGATAAACACATCCTGAGGCGAATCTTCAAACAAACGCTAAGAGATTCACTGACTTGTATAAAACTGTTTGTTGTACAACATTACCACACGTCCCACCTTTGTAGAGCATCCAGACGATGATCAGGCCGTTCTGGTCGCTGGTGGTCAGTTTCTGGTACTGCTCGTTCCAGGTCACGACCTGCACCGCACCTGTACACAACGTTAATGTAGAACGGGTCACTAAAAGCAAACTAAACAAGTAGAAAACATCATACGTTAATAAATGCATGCATGAAATTGATATACAGTACGTTAGCTTCAATTTGTAGTAAAAAGTATTTACAAAATATAACTTAGTAAGCAAGAATAATTATCTTTTGCAGCCCTTGGTGGGCGTGGCTAAATATCATAGAATTGAATAATAATCAGCTGGACTTACAGACTCCGCCTTAATTACACTGGCTGGTCCTAGTTGCTGATTTGTAAATAGATTACTCGGAGACTTAAATTAAATATAGCCGCAACAATTAGCCAATCAGCTTTCAGCTAGCTTGACGGAACAGAATCACTGCTTGCAGGTATACAATGTATTTAAAAATTGCATTAAAAAGATACAAATAGTTTTTTTATGTATATTTTGTAACATGACAAACATAACTAGGTGACGATATGTTTTTGTTTCTTGTTCATGAACCACAGCGTGAGATACCACGTGCGCGTACCGGTGTGTCCTTCTAGCGTCTGGTTCATGGACAGGTTACTCGGCGCTGCAAGACCTTTCAGCTTGGCATCGTCTGTAACATCACAACAGCACAGAGCACATCAAAACACATCAAACACTACGGTACGGTGAACGTTCCACATAGTACTGTCAACCTACGGATTGCTGCATAATGCTGTGAAACATGAAACAGTGGACGGTTTTACAGAGATTCAACACACCACTTCACTCCGTCATCAGAGTAAAGAATGTAATATTACCACAGAGTGCAAAAGTTTGCATCCCCCATTAAACACAGAAAGTGACTATTCAAAACATCAAACAAAGCAACAAAGATGTGTTTAAAGGAGACCAATGAAAAAATAATAATAATAATAATTTATTTTGCCTCTTAGTCTTCAGGTGTGATCAAAAGAACGTAAAAATGATATGGCTGTGAACGACATTTATTTATAGCAAACGTTTGATCTGGTGTCATTTAGATTTTTTTCACACCCTTTTCTTACATGAGCCTCTCCAACACACACACACACACACACACACACACACACACACACACACACACACACACACACACACACACAGACGACAAGCTGCAAAATTCCAAACCAAGTGTCTGAAAGCAGGCAGTGTGTGTGTGTGTGTGTGTGTGTGTGTGTGTGTGTGTAAAAGAAACAAAAATATGTAAAATGTTTAAAAAATAACACATAAGCACGTACATTCTGTATAATAACTTGTAAATTTGTAGATAAAAAAAAATTATATTTTTCCCTTAATGCAATTTTTTTCTTTTCTCTTATGTGTAATAAGTAATAAGTATTTTATTTGCAGTATATGTATTTTCTATCTTCTTCTTATATTTTATCTTTCCTTTTAGGTCCACGAATTAGAGCATTTTATTGCATATCATACTGTGTGACAAATAAAAGATTTATTTTAAAGTTTAAATTTTAAAAAGAATGAAAGAAAGAAAGAAATGTAAAGAATGAAGCAGTGAAAAATCTGAGGAAAGACACACAGACAGACAGAAGGACACAAAGTGAGACAGAATCAAACAAAGAGAATGAAGAAATAAAGAAAACAAAAGAAAAAATGAAAAACAAAATAAAAAATAAATGAGACAGCAAAGAAAAAAAAAGACCAAACTAAATCAAAGACTGATTAATGACGAAGAAAGAGAGAGAGAGAGAGAGAGAGAGAGAGAGAGAGAGAGACAGAAAGAGAGATACATAGAAAAAGACTGACAAAGAGAGACAGAGAGATGTACACAGAGAGAGAGAGAGACAGGTAGACAGACATGAATACAGAGAGAAGGAGACTTTATCTTTGGCCGCAGAGCTAAATGTCTGTAACCTTTTATTTTATATACACACAAAAGTATTTGTCCCAACCGGTTCATTAATATCGCGCTGGGTTGATTCCATATTGAAGTATACTGTATGTATTTGGATTTAATGTCATTGCAGGTTTGGCCAAATACTTTTGTCTATGTAGTGTATATTTATTTATAAGTGTGTGCGTGTGTGTGTGTGTGTGTGTGTGTGTGTGTGTGTGTGTGTGTGTGTGTGCGGCTATACCAGTCTGGGTCTCCAGTTTGAGGACCTTCAGCAGCCCCTCGTCTCCTCCACACGCTATAAAGCCCTGGTTTCTGTTCCAGGACACACACTTCAGCCTGATGTTGTTGGGAATCGCGATCTGAGGAAGACACACAGCAGCACTGCTCATGTCCTGCTCCATCTCTCTCTCTCTCACACACACACACACACACACACACCTCACCAGCTCAGGAGCTTTAGCTAGAGGTTTACTTATCATATATCATATCATATAGCATCACTGCATTACAGAAACTAGTAACAGACATCAGACATATAATCATATCTAATCATATCATATCATATCATTCCATCACACGAGGACATTTGCGCACGCGCGGCCTGTGTGTCAGAGAGGACATTACCTTCTTACTCAGGTAAATAAACATGATGGTTAGCTGTTAGCTGTTAGCCTAAAAACCGTCCTCAAAACAGAGATTCCTAAATAAAATAGTTTTCGTTTGCGATGTTAAAAGAAAACAACTTCCTCATTTTGTTGTAAAATTACGAGCAAAGCATTTAATATACATCTATAAAGAGTTTCCTCAGTTAGCAAAAACATTTCAGTGTAACGGCTCCAGGCGGCTTTCTCGGTTACTAGGTAACCAGCGACCGGAAATGACCTCATATAGAGGCGACAACGTGCTCCCCCACCCCCCCCCCCCCCCCCCCCCCCCCCCCCCCCCCCCCCCCCCCCCCCCCCCCCCCCCCCCCCCCCCCCCCCCCCCCCCCCCCCCCCCCCCCCCCCCCCCCCCCCCCCCCCCCCCCCCCCCCCCCCCCCCCCCCCCCCCCCCCCCCCCCCCCCCCCCCCCCCCCCCCCCCCCCCCCCCCCCCCCCCCCCCCCCCCCCCCCCCCCCCCCCCCCCCCCCCCCCCCCCCCCCCCCCCCCCCCCCCCCCCCCCCCCCCCCCCCCCCCCCCCCCCCCCCCCCCCCCCCCCCCCCCCCCCCCCCCCCCCCCCCCCCCCCCCCCCCCCCCCCCCCCCCCCCCCCCCCCCCCCCCCCCCCCCCCCCCCCCCCCCCCCCCCCCCCCCCCCCCCCCCCCCCCCCCCCCCCCCCCCCCCCCCCCCCCCCCCCCCCCCCCCCCTGCTTTTCCTAATTCAGTATTCGCGGATTTTATTTCTTCGCGTTATATAAGGATTAACATATATTATAGACTCTTTCATTATTCAAGTCTACTTATTTTGATTATTATTTAAAATATAAATTAGTAAATCATTTTATAAATTTAACAGTGATGATAATTATAATAAAACTAGAAACTGTTGTAGTTTTTCTTCCATTGTACAATTAAAATATAATTAATAACTGGTTTGACAAGTTTGATTTCTGGGGAAAATAAGCTTTCCTTGTTGTTGCTAAGGTGTTCCATGATGCCAAGTGGTTGCCATGGGATCCCCGGTGGTTGCTAGGGTGTTGCTATGTAGGATAAAACTGTGATGTAAGGAAAAAATTAATAAATAATCTAACACCTTAACGTGTTACTCCCCCAAGTGTTTTTTAAGGTGTGGGTGTGGCTAATTGGATTCCATGTGCTCTCAGGAGGTTGTTGCTAGGCAATTGCTATGTATCCCATGTGGTTGCTAGGGTGGTTCTATACAGGATACACACATTGCACAAACCAGTCTCTTTGTAAGGATACAGTATAAAGACAAAAATTGTTTCACAAGCCACTTTTATTATCTAATAATAAATCTGTACAAAGGATCGCGGAAAACAGAGGAAAACATCATACATTTGATTGGCACACATGAAATCTTTCCTGGACACAAAAATAAAATCTCTCCTAAATAAAATCAAATCAAACCTTCATAAGGTTCGCAAAATCTTTTATTTTTGAAAAATAAAAGAAGACTGGACAAACATGCAGGAATTGAAGAGATAAGATCGATTTCTGGCTACTTTACGTAAACTGTGTTACAGTAGTTCAGTTAAATAATCACACTTTTTATGCAGATAAATGCAAAGCGACAGAAAACAGAGGAATGTCTAAGAGGCTCTGGCTACACGGGAGCGGTGTATTATTGTCGCTGCATATTAGCGAAGGAGAACACCGTCGCGTGCATGCAGCTTCAGCGCAGCTGGAACTGATCGACTCTTCTCGAGAGATCGTCCAGTGTGAACAGTCAAGGAGAACACATCATAGATTGAAGACATTAAGCACAAACATATAACATGCCAAACCTAGGTTCATTAATGCAATTAGTGTGTAGTGTATGTTTTTAAAGCCTTGTGTGATTATTTAGATTTATTTCGAATTGATTAAAACTCTTAAGTGTTTCCATATCAGAAAGGGTTTCCAGAAGAATTCAAGACCTTTAAATCATCCAAAGAATACACAAACTACTGCTGATTATTTTTAATGTTCATATCTAAAACCTGTCAGGAGTTTACCTTTGGCCTGCTGGTACTCGGGACAGTTCTATGAGAAAGGTTTTACCCGGAACGCTTTCCCATCTCATACTTTTTGCCGACTGGGCTGGTGAAATGCATTCATGAAGAACACTCGCGGGAGTCACATGAAAGGATATATTTGCCGTTTATCTGTTTAATACTGTGATGGACTTTCCTCTGGAACGCGATCTGAGCCTCACACATGCACGCGTCCTCCACCAAATCACTGCGAGCCTCTGCGAGAGAACCGAGAGACACACAGGAGAAGCTTACACACATCAGTCCTGTTTCATAGTGAACGTTATCTTAATATCAATTCAAATGTGAGAAGAGATCCACTAAACTGAGACCACAGTCATGGTTTAAAATAACATTGACACACACACACACACACACATACACACACACACACCTTTCAACACGTTCTATGGCCACAGAATTATGATTACTAAAGTAAGCTAGCTAAGTCTTGATGGGGTTTAGGTAATTTATCCAGAAATTAACCATAAGATACAGAAATCTGAGGTAATTTCTTCTAACAAAACATTGAAGATTGAATTAACAGTTTAAGTTTCAAACAAATAAAGACAAATACCGTGCATACCCTGCATTTAAGTTGTTTTAAATGTTTCCTCATTTAAAATGTATTAGTATCTTACCGGAAAGCTATCCAGCACTACAATGCTAGTAAGTAAGCTAATCAGCATCATATATGTTTATATCAATATGTTTACATTTTGTTGTTGTACTAGCTAGTTAGAGCATTACTAGTAAGCTAGTTAGTGTAACAGATTCATTGTTGCACAAAACACAAAAACAACTCAAGAATTAATCTGTTACATGAGTTTAAAACAAGCAAAAATATTGCTAGTATGCAAGCTAGCTAGTTTAAAAGCTCAAAGTGTTAAGTAAAAAAAAAAAAGTGTAAAAAGTGTACTGCAATCAAATTGATTAGCACGTTGCTGCTACTAAGTAGCTGAGTTACCATCAAGTCATCTATAATACTGGCTAAATAGCGTTACTTAATTTGAGTATCTACTTGTAAGTAAGCTAGCATGTCATCACATCAGATAGGTCATGTTAGCCAAGCCTTTTTTTAGAACCATAACAGAATGTTTGTGGGTTTGGAAGTAAACAATACTGAAAGTGATCTTTGAGGGGGGAAAAAAGGAAAGTGATTTAGTAAATAGAACAGCAGTTAGCAATGACGTTTTTTTTTTTTAGAATGCAGTCGGATTGTGACTGGGTGTGTTATTTAACAACCAGCACGAGCATGACAGAGTTTTAAAGACAAACCCTTGGCTTGCGAGCACATTTTCTTGTCCGGGTTAAGTACATATCCTTCTCTGCACTTGCAGTAGTAAGAGTTGTATCTGTTCACGCATTCGTGCTCGCAGTCGTGTCCGAGTGCACATGCATCGATACCTAGAGACAATAATCATGACTAGCAGAGTTAGCAAACAAACAAACAAAAAATAGGTTTCATCATATATAAACATCATTCATGCAATCAGACCACAGTGTTGAAAAGCAGAAACAAGTGCATACAGGAAATCCTAACGATCGTCTAATGACCAATCCAACTGGACGCGTCTTCCAACGTTTCTTAATTTCTCCGCCCTACTTTAGTTTGGACCAGCAAGAAAAAGTTACATCTGTGGTTTCATCTTGTCTCAAGATGTTACAAAGATGAATAATCTTGGAAGGAAGTAGCAGAGGTCACTACTGCCACTGGTGAGCGTACAATACCTGCTAATCTAATCTGAGAACAGTTGTGTTTTATTTATTTTCTGCTCATCTGGTCAGCTTTATACAGTAAACTGTTTCTGGTTTATTAGGCCACATTCCAATGCGACAACAGTTGTAACTTATAACAATAGTGACTACTTACTTGCTAGCGTGAACACGGGATCAAGAGGCTATAAGGTTTACACACGCAACTTGTCATATCTTCATATTCCTGCTTCAGACAACATTGTTAAGCTCCTTTATCATTTTTACATGAATAATTTACCGAAGCAATCATCTACAAAATGATTTACACGTAGATGTTAAAAGCAGAACGATGTTTAAAGTTCAGCAACATCAAGTTCAAGATTTGTAAGAGCTTTTCGGCCTCCATTTCTACCAATTTGGTTTGTGTTCTTAAAATGAGGATCAGCTTATATTTGGCATTTTAAAGCAAACGCTGCACTTGTATTCCTGATCTTACCACACAGAGTTTCCCTGAACTTGGACGTGAGCTTCTCGATCACGCCGTACGTCTCCACGTAGAACACGTGATCATCCAGGGGCTGGCTCGCCATGGCTTTCAGAGATTTCATGTCAGCTCTGTCCACTCCAACAGCATAGATCTCGATCCCAGCAGCCCTGGCTGAAGCTGACACTTCCTCCACTTTATCCTGCGGCCGTCCGTCCGTCACGATGATGGCCACCTTAGGGATGTTCTTATTCGATGACCTGGCTCCGGACTCCTCAGTGAAGGTGCGCTCCATTGTTGTTTTGATGGCCAGGCCGGTCATGGTGCCAGTAGAGAGCGGCTCGACTCGCGAGAAGGCACGTTTGAGATCTGCTTTGTTGGCGTACGTCTTCAGAAAGAACTCGATGATGACCGTGCTGGCGTAGTTGACCAATCCGACACGTGTGGCATCGATGCCGACATCTAGCGAGTCCACCATGTCTGAGAGGAACACTTTGACCTTCTCAAACTCGGCAGGACGGACGCTGCGAGAGCTGTCGATGATGAACACCAGGTCCAGCGGGCGGCTCTTGCACACCTCTGCCGGAGCTGAGGATTATGGGAAATTTCAGTTTTCTTCTGAACAGTAACAACAAGGCATTCAAAAAATGGCAACAAACATCTTAACAGTGATTATGCTTTCTCATTCTACTAAAAAGAACAGCTACTGAGGTAGTTTACATTCTGAAAGAAAGAAAAAAGATAGTAAAAGGTTGGCTCGTAATCAGGAAGATGTGCTAAACTAGAAGATGAAAAACATGTTAATGCATTTTTAGACCAGTGATGTGAACACTGGATCAAATTCTTCTCTTTCATCTTGCTAAGTGTAAAATCTATCCAAATCCACTCAAACATTCTCGCAAAGTCAAGTCAAGATCAAGATCATAACATGAATGTTACATAAATGGCAACCGATTCAAGGTCTGAAGAGCTAAAGATGAAGCTCCTCTCTTAACTATGTAGCAAGATCAAGTGACATCAAATTGTTGATGAAGGTCAGGTGTTCAGACTCATTTGAGGAGCTCTGTCTAGTTTAGTGACGAAGAAGAACCTAAAACCGATGTACAATAAAATCGAATATCTAAGCCTTTTAGGTTAACAGAATAGTCCTAAAGACATTTTTTCATGAACTCCAAATGCTCTGACAAATACGGGTGATCTGATGATACTTTGAAGATGAAATAAAGAACCAACGAAGCTCACACAACTAGACATTTGTGTTTTTCTATTCAAGGTTCTCCAATGAACTGAAGAAGAATTGGTTCTTGGGTGATGAGTTAATCTTCTTCAGTAGGCACATGACAATCTAAAAGCCCAGTTTCAGTTGATTAGCTTCTTTAATGAAACATCTACAGGGGCTTGACTTTGAGCCCACTAAAGAAATGTATGGAAAGTTTTTTCAACTTCTTGTGGAAATAAGTTCATAAATAAGTCCAAACATAAGATCATTTTGAATTACCACTTGTACATTTAATGAATTACAATCTTAAATTCTCAGATAAGCAGTGAAACATCTTAAAATACCAGTCCAGTGGTTTTGGGAAGTCCAGTAGTTATCAGACATTTAGATTACCGCATGACTACTAAAGAACCTTCTCAGAAGAATCTCGAACCATCTAAGGAGGGTCATAATTCTCGATGAAGAATCTACAAGAGTCATCAAATGAGCGGAGGCAGCTCAGTCATCTTGGGACACTACTCCCAGACATGTAACATCTTGGTACTTTACAGTCCTGAACCTTCTCTGCTCATCTGAGGTGCTTCACCAGAATGTTAATGAAGCCATAGTGAACTTTTATAAACACATGGAACAACCTAGGGAGGAGGAAACAGGTGTGAAATGGATGTGTGAAAGATAATACAGATGTCATGAATCCCAGAATGCTCTGTGGAGGGAAAAAAAAGTGAAAAAAGAGGACTAGCTCGTCCTGGATCTACCTGGAGGAGTGGGAGGAGCAGCAGAGGTAGTGGTTGCACTCAGGGCAGTGAGTGGCTGTGTGGTGGGCATCGTGGTGGGTGTGGTGGTGGTAGGTAAAGTGGAAGGAGGGACCGGAGTAGTTGTTATGGTCGGAGTGGGTAGTGTGAGGGGCACTGGGGATGGCACTGTGGGAGGCGTTGTGGATGGCAATGTGGGGTGCACTGTGGGAGGCAATGTGGGGCGCACTGTGGGAGGCAATGTGGCTGGCACTGTGGGGCGAACTGTGGGTGGCATTGTTGGGTGCACTGTGGGAGGCAATGTGGGGCGCACTGTTTGAGGCATTGTGGATGGCACTGTGGGAGGCGTTGTGGATGGCAATGTGGGGCGAACTGTGGGAGGCAATGTGGGGCGCACTGTGGGAGGCAATGTGGGGCGCACTGTTTGAGGCATTGTGGCTGGCACTGTGGGGCGAACTGTGAGTGGCACTGTGCGGTGCACTGCTGGGCGCACTGTGGGGCGTACTGTGACACACGGCTTGGGTAGCATTAGCTTTGGAGGCACCACCGGCACAACTGGACGCTGGACAGGAAAGACGGGTCGATGGTGGGGAAACATGGGCCACTTCCAAGGTGGACGATGATAGAAATTCCCGTAAAACCTGGGGTTAATGGCATGAGCTTAGTGTAGTTAGACAGAGAGAGAGAGAGAGAGAGAGAGAGAGGCAGGATGGAGGATTAAGACAAGCATGATGGTGTCTCATATGAAGAGATAAAGAGAAAGAGACAAGGCTACCTGCTTATTAAAGCACCAGAATGAAATCTTTTAAATGTCTGACAAATGAGTTTGAAATTGTTATATATTCACCAGGAATGTGAGTTATATGATATACAGGTAGAGTATTTCATTAATAATAGCTACGTGTCTAAGGTAATGTCCTGAATGTAGTTTTTTTATATATATATATATATATATACATATATATATATATATATATATATATATATATATACAGTATATATACAGAGAGAAGTCAAAGGTAAATGTGAGTGTAGAACTTATGTACAGGGAACACCTGTAGAGATGTTAGATATAAGAACTAACTTGGATTAAGCTTTTATCTTGACTGATGTATTTAGAATGATAGCAATTACATAATTATCATAATTCTGTAGACACATTATTGCTGACTGATGCTGAGGACACAAAGTGAATATTTTGAAATTAATTTTTATTTTGTTTAGTAGCTGTATATTTAGTCAGTGTTAGTCGCTTCAAAACATATACTGTAAATTTTAAATAAATCAATAATTATTTCAGACAGAAGAGTAAAAAAGTATATATTTTAAATATTCTAATATACTCAATCTAACACTATTACACATAGTTTATTAACTGCAAGCATTCTATATACAAGAAAGGAGTGTGTATGTGCGTAGCTTACAGTTACTACAAGTAAATACATTTATAGTTAATAGAAAATAACAATTACTACTAATAATAAACAGTCCGTCAATGTGAGGGAGGTAGATAGATATATATTAAATGTGCAGCTTTAAAATAAATGACCACAAATGGCAGAGTATATAAAATTTTGTACATTTATATATTGACATTTTACACATCAATATATAAAATGTAGAGATGTTACATGACGAATTACATATGTGATTTATTTAAAATACAATATAATAATAATAATAATAATAATAATATTGGTAAAAACTTTTTTTTTAAAGGTACTACAGGTCATTTCTTAAACACACCTTGTATTTAAAGGAAGGAAAATTTATGATGAATGGATACCTGTCTGTTTGAGATAAATATATTATTATTATTATTTAATTAATATTAATATTTGATAATACAACTGTTAACAATGCCAATATTAGCACATTGATCCTGTTTGTCACACTTACATATTATATTACTTGAGTATGTGTATTAACATTATTAATCCTCTGTAATAAACGTTTTTAGAAATTATTTTTAGTTTTGCATAAATTTGCCCTAAAACTATATTAAAAAGCCTTTGCACCTGCATTAATATAAAAAACCTCCTAGCCTTATGATGCAGAGTGTTTCTCCGAGACCTTGTCCATACCTCCAAAGTTGATGTGGTTTCCATGAGCAGGTCTGCCGTAGGTCAGTGGTCTGTGTCTTGCTGCTGTGTGTTGCTGTCTGTCCTGGATAAATCTGTACGGACCGTACGTCGCCTCTACCTCCATCATCATCACCATCATCATCACCATCATCATCAGTGATGTCAGGAAACTAATCAACGAGCGTACAAACCAGGCCATGCTGCTGATCGTCTCGGGCTCTTCACGTGTGCGTAGTGCAGCTCTGTTTGCTCTACTGAACTACTGACAGGCTCAGGATTTTTAAAGATCCGGGCTCCACCCTCTGAGACACAGACAGCCAATCAGCACTCTGGGTGGAGGACTGGAGGAGTATAAAGATGGATTTACTGTTCAGAGACCAGAGACAGAGAGAGAGAAATACTGAATGTCTTGCTTTTGAGAAAAGAGAAGTGAGCTGTACAGGACAGTGACTAGAGAAGGTCTGGCTTATAATCTCAGTTCCAGTTCATCCCAAAGGTGTTCGATGGGGTTGAGGTCAGGGCTCTGTGTTCGGGCCGCTCGAGTTATTTCACACCAAACGAGTTCTTTCTCAAACCATGTCTTTATAGTCCTCGCTTTGTCATGTTGGGCTAGAAAAGGCCCTTCTCCAAACTGCTGCCACAAAGCTGGAAGTATAGCACTGACAAAGATGTCCTGGTATGATGAAGCATATTGGAGATTGCCCTTCACTGGGGATAAAGAGCCTGATTGAAACACCTGAATTCAATAATTAACAGGTTTGGACAAATACTCTTGTCCATTATAATCATATACAATATAAATGTTCTATAAGATTTTTTTTAACTGGCTTATTACAGATTTCTTTACATAAAAAAAACAACTAAAGTACAAACCCAATAAAATAAGACTTACACATAACTCATAATGTATATCTATCTATGAAATAAAATAATTAAATATGACTTTTGCAAAAGCGTACAGTAGATACAGTAGATGGACAAAAATCTACCTCTAAACACCTATTAATAAAGGATAAGACTTTTACACAGGACTTTAGCATCATCTTCCGTTTGTCTATAATGAATCGAGTTTATTTATGTTCTGTGTATTTGCTCATAACCGCAGGAGATTCGAGTTGAATTGTACATAACCGTTGTAGTTCCACCACCGGCCGCAGGGGTGCAGCATTACACACGACAGCTATAAAGACACTTCCGCTGTCGCGAGCTGTGCGTACTGAGCACTTCCTGTTTACAGGCAGACTCCAGGCTCGTGCACGTGAGGCTTTAATAATCCTGATTTTAATTCAGTTCTGTGATTTTTATTGGGATTAAAGTAATCCGGAGTTACTTTACTGACTGTACAGGAGGGAGGTGTGTGTGAGGGGGAGAATTAGCATCAGCTTATAGACTCTTAATTTCGAGGTTTTTAAGTGTTTTATTATTATTATTATTATTATTATTATTACAAACACGACTCACGTGATCTAGTTTGGGATTTATTTGACTTTTTAAAGAAATAAATGCAAAAAAACATCTCATCAGCTGTGAGAGTGACACAGATATATATTTTCACACAGTCTGCTGCTTCAGTGTGTTTAGGTCTTGGTGTCAGATGTTCCTCTGCTGTACTGAAGTATAATAACAAGCATTTCGTAAGAGTCAAAGACTTTTTATTTACAATTACATTGATCTTATATGAAGAGTCGTGCTGTCACTCAACTTCTGGGCCACGCCTCGACTGATGGCGCAGCCCATTCTTACGTAATCCGTGGCAGGAGTCTGTCAGAATTTGTGCGTTTTTGTTTGGGTTCATGGTCTCCGATGAATCCCCCTTTTGATTGTGTGGGAAATCCAGGATTTAAAATAAAAAAATAAAAAACTCTTCAGGAGAAGAACAGGTGAGCGCTACCATCAGTCCTGTGTCATGCCAACAGTAAAGCACCTGAGACCAGTCATGTGTTGTCGCTTCATGAATAAAGAACGGTAAAAAAAACAAAAAAAACATCATCTCCCAACCATCCAGGAACAGTTTGGTAATAAACAATGCCTTTTCCAGTGTGATGGAGCTCCTCGCCATGAGGCAAAAGTCATAAAGTGTGTCGGGGAACAAAACGTGGAAATTTGGGTCGTGTGGCCAGGAAACTCCCCAGGCCTTAATCCTATTGAGAACTTAAGATCAATTCTCAAGAGACGGGTGCACAAACTAAAATTCAACTCCAAGCATTGATTTATGTAAGAATAGGCTGCGCCATCAGTCAGGGTGTGGCCCAGAAGTTGATTGACAGCAGGACAGGGCGAATTGCAGAAGTCTTGAAAAAGACCCGACAACACTGCCAATATTGACTCTCTACATAAACTTAATGTTATTATCAATAAAAGCCTTTGACGCTTATCAAGTGCTTGTACTTATACTTCAGTATTCCAGAGTAACATCTGAAAACTTTGAATCAGAGTTTGTGGAAATTTGTGAAAAAACTTTCAGCTATGGCTTTACACACAATCTATTTGTAAATCCATTATGTGTGTGTGTGTGTGTGTTTGCAGTGAGAGGAGGAGAAGATGCAGAGTTTGTCGGTGAAGGCCCTGACCCTGCGCCAGCTCGGGAGGCTCACGTCGCTGCAGGTCCCGTCCGCGTGGCACGGTGCGAGCCTGTGCCTGCGCTGCCCACGGGCGCTTCACGCTCGTCAGCTCTGGGGCGCGGGCGCTCCTCTGGTGCAGCGCTCGGCAGCGCTCCTCAAGCCACGAGACGCCGCGCGCACCTCGCCGTATCAGCAGACCCGCTGTAAAGGCTACAAGAGGAGGAAGGGCCGAGCGGGAGGGGCCGAGGAGGAGGAGGAGGAGGAGGAAGAGGAGGATCCTGAGGCGAGTGATTATGAGGACGAGGTGCAAGACGATCCCGCGTTACCCAAAGACTACAGAGACCAGGAGAGGGCGCTACAGTCGCTACGCTTTGACCTCGTCATGAAGACGGGACTCGACATCGGCAGGCAGTGAGCACACACACACACACACACACACAGCGATACATGCACCGAGACACACTGATACTTATCGACACAGTGATGCACACATCAACACACACTGATAATCACCAGTACTCACTGTTAAACAAACACAGATACACACAGTGATGCACACAAATACCAGTAAACACAGATAAACAAATTAAGAGCTCTAATAAACATGGCTAGCCGAGCGAGTCTGCGCTCTGACCTGTGGTGTTCTCTCCGCAGTAAAATCGAGGACGCCTTCTACGAGCACAAGCTGAGACTGAACGGACAGAAGCTGATAAAGAAGAGCAAAACTGTGAGTTAGATCATACATACACACACACACACACACACACACACATACACAGAAAACAGGGCACTTTTTGCATAAATTGCATCAACTTGAACAACTTGAGGTGCCTTTAAGCTCCACCCACTTTAAAGTTGTACTGTGATGTCATAATTTTTTTTTCCTGAACAGTAAATGTGCGGTTCTGAAATACGTGATTTTGCATTATAACCTGTTTATAAACAACAATAACGAGAGCAAACAACATTCATCTTACTGAACTTTACTTCTGTTTAATCAAATGTGGCTCAAAAATATTTATTAATCGAAACTTGTAGATAGCAATTTTAAAAAATGTTAAAAAATCTTTAATACTTAGAATTTGGGGAAAGGAACCGGAAATAGTTTTGAATCGATCTATTATATTTATTTAAATAGTGGTTTAAATTGAGAAATTGTACATTTCTAGATTCTGGATATATCCAGAGAGTAAAGTATGAATAACTGATGAGGATGAATTGCAGGTTCCTTTTACAAATTAGCATGTATTTGCTTGTTTGTTAAAAGTATTGACACCCCTCTAACCTGCAAATATGTGTAAAATTGGTTATTGCTAAAGAATTTATTGCACTTGCTCAAAGTTTAGTGATTAATGCGTAAGACTTTGTTGGCATCTTTATAATATTTGAAGAACTTTGCGCTAATAAGAATGAACCTGTTGTTCTCAGAGTCTCTCCAGTGACTGTGATGACGTACAATACAGTGTCCGGTCTGGGGTTTTTTTTTTTTTCTTTCTTTCTTTTCTTACCATTTGGCTCCACCTGCAGGTCAAAGTGGGAGACACACTGGACCTGATCGTTGAGGAGGACAAAGAGAAGGACACGGTGACCCTGAAGAGGGTCGTCCTGAAGAAGATCGTCGGAGAAACGAACGATGGGGAGAAACAGAAAGTCCTGCTGAGGAGCTGGAAACATCTCCAGCTTCCCAAACAAGCCGCCTTCGCAGAATAAACCGCGTGAACAACAGAACTTCATTAGCGCAGAGCAAGAGTGTGTTCCTCCTCCACGCCGATCCGGAAAGACGTGCGGCTGAAAACTGACAGAACATAATAAACATTTCCACATCGTTGTAGGGATTCGAGTCGAGGAAGTGCGCAGGATTATTTATGGCTCGGTGTAAGATCATCGCGGGTGCTTTAATATCACACAGATTAAACTTTCACTGAGTGATGAGCCAAAGTCTGATCGTCACATGAAATACCGCATTCATATGCAGTACGCTGTAATATAAAATGAATTACATCTGTTTAAAGTGTTTACACTTTATTTTTATCTAATAATGTTACAAAATATGTTAATAATTGTCTATAACTGCTTCTCCATTGAAATGACCGTGTCCATAACAAAAGAACTGCGGTTTGTGTTCACTGCCATCACCCTCACACTTTTTCTTGTTCCTGGGCAGAAAGTGTTTCCCAGTTGCTTATGCCTAAAGTAAATAGAAAAGTCTGACCTCCATAATGAAATTTCAACTGTGCAAAATTTCAACTGAAATTTCCTTCTAGGCCGCATTCAGTGGCGAGTAGCTGATGAGAACTTTATAGATCTTAATAGACTTTTCTCTAGTAAGCCGCATATAAATCTTGATTCATATGTTGTTTTATTTGGACCTTACGGAAATGTGTAAATTTGCCTTTTTGTTTTTACATAGAAAATCGGTTCATTTCAAAACGCTTGTAGGGAATAATGGAGATTTTCTATTTATAGTTTTACACTATAAACAATTAAGAAATAAGACATACTGTCCAGAAACTAAATTTGTTTTAGTTTAGTTTTTGTTTTGTCACAAATTCAATTGTCGATGCTCCGTCACAAACCTGACACGTTTTCTTCAACACAATTGTGTTATAATACTTTTGTTTGTTTTTCCTTTGGACTCGCAGGAGATCAAGTCGCCCTTTTTTTTAATCAAAAAGCTTATTCAATCTGATGATTTAATTTCCAGGTCTAAAATAAAAATAATTTTTAAAATGGCTTCAGATCATTTGTACACTATAGCAATTTAAAATAATAAAATAAAATAATTCATAATTAGGATTTGGGGAAAGGAACAGGAAATAGTTTGGAATTTTTGTATAGAAAAACAAAACATCAAAATTAATATTTTGTGGTGAAAGAAATCGGCGAAAAATGTATTTGGCATAAAATAAAAAAAATTAATTAAGAGGAAAATCATATTAGCTATACAAATCAAAATAATATTTAAAGGAAAAGCAATACTTGAAATAATTTGTGGAAATTATAAAAAAAAAATATTTTGCAATGATTCATTTAATTTATTACTATTAATAATAATAATAAACGGCAATACTTTCGCTTTTTTTAAAATATATTATTTAGAAAAATATTTAAGTACATTAAATACATTGTATTTAAATACATTAAAATTAATCATTTCTATTTACCCAAAAATAAACATATCGGTATTTACAAATAGTGAATATTTGTGATAAAAACACCCATATTTTGTAATAATTTATATCTGATGATTTTTTTTTCTAAGTCATTATAAGTTCACCCAGTATTTTACTTTATACTGTTCAGCAATTCAGTCTTGAACATTTTGATGCTGACGTTTAAAAACAGGACTGAATCTGCAGCTCAGACGTTCCTTTATGTTCCTACTGAACCACGGCGTGTTCTTGCATCATAAAAAACAAGAGCCAATCAGGTTATAGTATGTAAATGACCACTACCTGACCAGGGAAAGATGGAGCGGCGGGCCGGTTTCGGAACGTTTTTATTAGGCACCGCTTGCGCAATGCGTCACTGACTGGCTGCCTCATCACATGCATCATGGGAAAGACAACCTGAGCCAGTGTTCATGTCAGAACGTTGCAATAGAGCAAACCAAGAGCTATTCAGAAATCAATTAGTTTATGTGCCGATGTGTGGGAGGGACTTGCAGGTATCACGGGAATGTCTCCTGTCAAACATGTCTCAGGTCCAGGACTGAATATAGCAGTACATGGATTTCACAACTGCAAACCATAAATAAATAAATCAAGATATGTTTCTGAAGAAACACAAACTTTTATTTAAAAATAGTCATCAATCTGTTTCTATATTTTAGTATTCACTGCAGCTAGAACATTAAGTTAGAAAAACACCAGTGCTGCAACATTAGAATTAATTAAAAACAAAATATATATAATATATAATATATCTATCTATCTCTGCCGTTACTAAAGTGACTTGTAACTAAAGATGAAATAGTCTCCACTTCCGTATTTGCTAGCCTAAGGCTACGATAGCTTATCTGCTAAAAGTTAGTTTGGCAAATTAATGTTACTAATCTGTCAATAGTGTCATCATAAATCAGATTCATTGTTGTTGTGTTGTAGCTACATCAGTTAAACGAGGAACCTGGATAAGGAGCTCACGTCTATGGTCTTGTGCAAAAAAGTTTCAATTTCGCTTGAATACAATCCACCGGGTTACGAACCCGACGCGGTGCTGTTCGATCTCTTGGCCTTTTTCAGGATGTCACATTTCTTGCGATTCGGGCGTCTACAGCGCTCGTCGATGCTGGGAACGCATTCGTAGTGCCACACTTCCTCCATTTTTTCCGCGGGATACACGGCTTCGACGTAATGGCGGATGAGGCGGAGTCGCACGGGGTCGAGCTGTTTCTTGTTGCAGGCACCCGAATGGTTGTACTGAAGCCTCAGGTTCTCGTGCGTAAAGAGTTCGGGAAAGAGACGGACGAGGAGACGGGCAGCGAAATTCCCGACAGAGAGGCTCTGCTGGACGATTTCTCTCACTTCAGAGTCTGAGAGTAAGAATGACGAAGGCACTGGGAAGTCTGGACTGGAAACCTTGAGATCCTCCAGAGGAATCTTACAAAAGTCTTTACTACTTTTTTCAGGCGGCAACAAGGGCACTTCAAAGTCCTCTTTCGGACGATCCGAGGCGATTTGACCAGCAGTTACAAAGTCTCCAAAGTCAAGATCCTGATCGGAGATGTAGACTTTCCGCTGTTGCTGGTAAGAGCGACGCTGCTCAGTGTCTCTCCGCCTGCATCTTTCGTCAAGCTTCCCTACAAACTCCAGGGTCCAAACTCTGTCATTTTTCGCTCGTGGATAGAGCAGCTGGACGTAATGGCGGATGAGATTGACCCGTGTGGGATCCAGCTGCTTTTTTCCCAGCGAGCCGCTGCAGTTGTAGTGCTTGCGAGTGTTTTCTTGAGTGAACAGTTCAGGGAACATGAGGACCAAAAGCCGGGAGGCGAAGTTTCCGATGGACAAGCTGCTGTTGTAAATGCTCCTTATCTGCTCCTTCGTGAGGAGGTACTCTTGTGGAACTTCAAAATCTGGATGAGGGAAGTCCATTTTGTTGAAGTCAACAGGTTCGAGCAACAACCTTTTCGACCGCCGGTTGCACTTTTCGTAGTCGGAGAAATCGCTGATCTTCACAACGGACACGTCGTCAGGCAGAGAAATGGGATTGTACATCTCCTCAGGGTGGTTTTCCTGATCGCCACCATTGGATGAATTGTTCTCAAGTGCTTCCTCTATTCGCTGCGCGCACAACTGCAGCCACGTGTCTTCGGCCGTTTCTGGAAAATTTGCCTCCATGTATTTGCGGATGATCTCCAGTCTGTCCGAACTAACCATCAGCTCTCCGACCGTCCTGTGTCCCTCGGGAAGTCTGCCTTCCTCAAACACTTCAGGAAACAGCCTGTTCAAAAGGAATATTACAAACTCCTCCGATGACGTGATGTCGTCTGGATTCTCCGCGCCTTCTTGGGAATCAGCCAGCAGGTCAGATTTGACGTGGCCGAAGTGGCTCCCGTTGATGGCGGGGTTTTCTCCGGAATCCAGCGACAGCCTCTCGTCTTGTCCGTCCTCGTTGATGAAATGGCAGCCGTGGTTTTGGTCCACGTCAAATCCGGTCTGTTTAACACAGACCTGCCCGCTCTCCATGTCCTTCTGAGCCCAGAAATGGTTAAAAAAGTCGTTGATCTGCGGCAGGCACTCGTTCTGCCAAACGTTTCCGCTTTTGACAAGTGGGTAGCAGGACTCCACGTAGTTGCGTACGAGTTGCAGGTGCAAAGAATCCAGAGCGGGTTTGCTAGCAATGCCACAAGCTTGACACCCGTGGGCGCATTCTTTAGCTGTGAAAAGCTCTGGGAACAGCTGGACTAGCAGCCTGCACCCAAGCTCACCAGCTGTGGAGGCCTGCTCCATCAACTGACCCAGTTCCTCTCTGGTCAGCTGGTATTCCGGTGGAGGCTGGAATTCCATTGCTATCTCCGGAGGCTTGATCTGCTTCTTGATGCGCGTCACTTCTAGGGAAAGCAGGTCCACCTTGCTGTGCAGCTGAGTCATGCTGGAGTTCAAACTGTTGAGAATGAAGAACATCTTTTCGAAAAGCGGGTACAGGTGAGAATCGGGAGATACTGGAGACGTAGAGGATCCGGAAGACGGCGCCGCATCAAACCTTACATGAACCGGGCTGTCCAACTTTGGGAACAGGATCCCATTACGGCTGACCCGGATCCCGGGTTCGTGCTGATCCACGCTAGACGTGGCCTTTTTCTCGGTGATCCGGTGAGAAATGCCATACAGAGGCTTCCTGTATGACGAAATGGTTCTGTCCTGAGGGGATCTGGGTGTTTCCTCTGAGCCACCATCTTGGAAAGATTCGCCAACCTATAAAAGGAAACAGAAAAGTTTGTGCTTGAGTGCATAAAGTTGTTTGCATGCGCAGGAAATTCCCCAGTGGTGAAATAACACTTAGAGCGATAAATTAACACCCAGCAGTGTTTATACGAGTCCAGTTGGACTTAAATAAACTCTGAAAGTGTTAAATTAACAATGGGGATTTTACTGTGTGGGTTTTAGTTGGTGATGTTTTGCATTATCTAAACCCGGAAGTTACCTTGAGCTTCTTTCTGTCCGTCGACTGGTTCTGCTCTGAATGAACACCGACGGCGCTGTGTGACGCAGATCTCTTGGCGATCCTCTGGCTGAAGCAGTTCAAAGACTTCTCGTCCAAATTCTGTTTCGTTTCAGTGTCTTCAGTGTCGTCCGTGTCCTTCTCGACTTTGACCTCTGATACAAAGAAACGAGCACGTTTTTGCTTGGTTTTAACCGGCATTATGAATTATTATTATTACACACTTCATTAGGAAGACTGTCGCACCAAAGCATGCACCTACTTAGCAAACACACACACACACTGGCTGCTCTGAACAAAAATTAGGATGTAATTTATCAGCTGTAAGCAGGCACAGTATTTAATTTAAAAATAAAAACAAAACAAACATTTGACCTTCATCGGGTGTGTCTCCATCCAATTGAATCCCAAACTCAGACGAGCTCATTTCCTGAGGGAAAAAAAGAAAAAAAAACTACGGATTTATTACCGATTACATGCGAACACAGTTACAGTTTGTACATCACCGCGTCCTGGGCTGCGATTGGCCAGCAGCCACCTTCGCTCCATGGAAACCTATAAACTAACACACATTACACATGGCATATATTAACTGTAAATTCTGACCAATTCCACTTTACTAACTTAAAGCTAAGGCTGTGTAGCGGTGCGACAGTGTTACTGATACAAACCGCTGACTTTGGAGACTCATTCCACAAATAAACAGCTTTTTACGGCAAACCTTACACCTCGCAAACAACTCTTTACCCCGTCTATGAAAATCAATGAACAACTCATTAATGAATATCAACACCTTCTGACCAATCAGAATCCAGAACTAAAACTCTGTGTCACAGTTGTTGTTGTTGGTCTTTCGGCTGATCCTGATCCTTGGCCAAGGTTTTTACGCCAGATGCCCTTCCTGACACAACCCTCCCAATTTATCCTGGCTTGGGACTGGCACTGCATCCAGTGGCTGGGGTTTTGGCACTGAGGGAGGGGGGTGAATCTACCACTGAGCCCACACATGGCACATATTAACTGTACATTTTAACTAATTACAATTTACTAACAAACGGTACAAACTGCTGACACTGGAGTCTCCTTCCACAAATGCACATCTTTTTACAACCCTTACACCTCGCCAACAACTCTTTACCCCATCTACAGTACGTGTAACTGGGAATCAACAGTACGTATGTGTAACTGTCAATCAATATCAAATCATCACCTTCTGACCAATCAGACTCCAGAACTAACACTGACCGTTAGGTTTCACAATAAAACCACTATTTAAAAAAATAAAATAGTATGCAAATTAATTATGAATGATAGATTAGGTTATTTGTATATCCTCCTCATTAAAAACGCGTTCTAACCCAATCAGCGGGCAGGGAGGCGGGGCCTGTCAGAATACGGGTGGTGAGCCCAAAAGTAAAAACAGCACCCGTTCACTTCGTCATTCTTACGAGTTGAAGGCAAAAGCCCGCACGAGCTCCAGCGCGCGTGAACAGTGTCAGCGTTACAATGTCACGAAAGCGCCTCAATTTTTTTTGCTTATTCGGACCGGAAGTCAATCCGCGCGTGACGTGTGCGTTACAATGTTGCCAGATTGGAGGAGGAGGAGGAAAAAAAAAACCCTCCACGCGCTTTAGGGACTGTTGTTGTTGTTGTTAATTTGACGTGGTCGCGCGGATGAACTGCGTGTCACGCGGCGTGATTAGCGCGTGTAAAGCTGCAGACTGAGGGGGGAAATATCTAGAAAAATAAATCTAATCCACTCTCACGAGAGGGAGGAGGAAGCGGGGAGGAGGGACACACACACACACACACACACAGCGGGCGAGTTTCTCTCTCTCTCTCTCTCGCTCACACACTTCATGAGAAACACAAACGGAATAAACGGTGAACTCACCCCGCAGTCCCGCGGCTCCACGCGCCGTGCCGTGTCCCTCACGCGGCCATCTGCGTCTCCGTGCGTCTGATCCACGCGTGACTCCCCCCTCCTCCTCCTCCTCCTCCCTCTCCCCCCGCCTCGCCTCGCCTCGCCTCGCCTCGCATCCCCCCGCCTCTCCGTGTCCCGTGGTCGCGCGTGACGTGACGGCACTGTCGGTGCTGTGTCATTTCCGCAGCTGCACACGCGCGCGCACACTGTGGACTGGGGGGGGATGGGGGGGGGGAGTGGGCTAAAGGCTCCGTCCTAAACCTCCTCATCATTGTAGGGCACTAGTGGGCTAGGGGGCGCACCAGCGTTAGAATAAACATTAATAAGCATTATCACCAATATCATCATCATCATCATCATCATCATTATTATTATTATTGTTATTATTATTATTATATTTAAATTCGTTTACTCAGGGATGTTAAAACAGAAGTAAATTACTCTACATGTAATTATAATAAGTAAAATCACTCCTGGTAATAATAATAATAATAATAATAATATCTGAGTAAATACAGTGAACTACTGATGATGATGATGATGATGAAGAGGAGGAGGACAGGACAGTCCTACTGTAAATGTGATGTTTATTTGTCACCCATTTAATATGTTAAGCTTTTTTTCCCCATCTTATTAAATAATTACTTTGAATTTGTTTTTATTTGATTTAATTTACATTGCCTTGCAAAAGTATTCACACCCCTTGGACTTTTCCACATTTTGTCACAATACAACGACAAACGTAAATATTTTTTTTATATATAACAGACCAACAGTCGCACATACTGTAATTGTGAAGTGGAAGGGAAATTATAAATGGTTTTCAAAAATATTTTTTAAACAAATAAATAAATCTGGCCCCCTGCGTCTATACTTTGGAGAATCTCGTTCCTCTGTAACTACAGCTGCAGGTATTTTGGGGCGTGTCTCTACCAGCTTTGCACATCTGCCGATTCTTCTTTGCAAAATATCTCAGTCAGATCATTTCATTGTAGCTCTGGCTGTATGTTTAGGGTCGTCGTCCTGCTGGAAGGTTCCAGACGTTTTCTGTGTCCTCCACATGGCTTTTCATGAACTGCAAATGGGACTTCTTATGGATTTCTCTCAACAATGGCTTTTTCTTGATACTCTTCCATAAAGGTCAGATTTGTGACGTGCACAACGAATAGTTGTCCTGTGGACAGATTCTCCCACCTGAGCTGCGGATCTCTGCAGCTCGTACAAGAGTTCCCATGGGCCTCTTGTCTGCCTCTCTAATTAATGCTCTCCTCACCCGGCTAGTGGACGGCCATGTCTTGTCTTCACAGAACAGCGGTATTTATACTGAGATTAAATCAGGTGGACTCTATTTACTAATTAGGTGACTTCTGAAGGTAATTGGTTCCACTGGATGTTAGTTAGATGTATCAGAGTAAAGGGGGTGAATACAAATGCACGCCACACTTTACAGACGTTTATTTGTAACACATTTTGAAAAACAGTTTATTATTTTCCTTCCACTTCACAATTATGTGCCACTTTGTGTTATGGAGTCAGTGAGTCATTCGGTCAAGTCAGACTATTCAGGTAGCGAGAGTCAGTGGGTCAGTCAGTGAAAAGCCAAAGAGTTAGTGAGTGAGTGAGTGAGTGAATCATTTGGAGTAAGAGTCAGACTGTGACTCTTTCAGAAAGTCAGGCAGTGGGATTAAAAGAGGCAGTGAATCAGAGAGTCAATGAGTCAGAAGATCAGAGAGTCAGGCAGCGTCAGTCTGCTCAGGTGAACCAGAATCTGGTCATTAATGGAGTTTAATTTGCATAATTAGCGCTCCCCTCACTCTCTAAAGCACTCAATGACATCATCATCATCATCATCTCCCTGTCTGTCCACGCTGGGCGGCTCTGAAACTCATCAGTGACGTCTCCATCACACCGAATCACTCCATCAGTCGTCTGAGAGAGAGAGAGAGAGAGAGAGAGAGAGATCATTCTTCAACTAATGGAGCATGAGATATTTCTTTGTGTGTGTGTGTGTGTAAGACGAATCAAACAATGAAGCTTAACCTGGCACTGATGATCATCATCATACACACCTCATTAATGTCATTAAATAAAAGTTTTTTTTTGCGTAACCTAATTTATATACAATAGTGTTTTATTAAACATTTAAAAATACACTGACAAATAAATGAAAGAAATAAATGTTAATTATAATATTATAATATAAAGAGACCTCTGGAGTCCAACCAGGGAGGCCAACAGTGATCATTATATTTATTCTCATTTTTAACAAATGTTGTAGGACCTTCAGTAAACACACACATATTCACACTATACGGGCAAAATTGTAACGCCAGTTAGCCGAATCTGCAGGTCTTTGGACTGTGGGAGGAAACCAGAGTACCCGGAGGAAACCCACCAAGCACAGGGAGAACTCCATACACACAGTCTCCATACACACAGTCTCCGAGGTGGGAATCGAATGACAGGGCTAACCACTAAGCCACCATAATAATAATAAAAATAATAATAATTTGTACCGTACATGTGGTAAATATTTAGAACAAATGTTGTTAACGAAATTAATTTTTTATGTAAAATTATTATTATTATTATTATTATTACAGTATTATCTATGTATCATTGTTTATAATCATATTAATATGAATAAAATTTAAGTTTTCAGCTAATTTTATTTCATTAAAATGCTTGAATAAAAATAATATTTCCAGTGAATAAAATTTGAATGAGTATAAACCATGACATAAATATATGTGTAATAAAATTCTTATTATTGATTAAAAATAAGTAAACTCTGCAGTGACACCGAGCTGAGTCGAGGTGGTGCTGCTGCCCCATGAGCTCCTAAGCACGTGCACACACACACACACATACACACACACACACACACACACAGGTGTGTGTTCTCAGACTGCTCGAGAGTCTCTGAATCTCCAAACCGCAAAAATCTCCATCTCCATGAGCAAAAACAGAAACAAGCTCCTGTTACACAGAGCCATGATACAGACCACACACACGCACACACACACACACACACACGCACACACAGGCCTAAAGGACTAAAAATAAATCTAAACAATTAAGAGACTATATAATCCACATTAAAGTCCACTTTGGGTTTCATGTAGCTCAAAAAAAATTTCCATACTATTTGCATAAACTTTCCATAACATTTGCATAAAATTTCCATAATATCCCGTCCTGATTATTCAACACCGCGGGACACAACGGTCCTCAGAAAACGCTCGCTTCTGATTGGCTGGATGGTGTGTGTGATTAGAGACAGTGATTAGGTTCTGACCCTCTGAATGTACGTGTGTAACCATGACGACGGTCAAACATTAGCCTGTACGCCAGGCGGGTGACGATCCCTTCTGCTGTCTCGCCGCTGCTGAGGTGCAGTGTGTGTGTGTGTGTGTGTGTGTGTGTGTGTGTGAGCGAAAGAGAAAAAGAACAGAGCGAAAGAATGAAAGAAAGAAAGATGGACAGAAGCAGAGGAAAGTAAGCAGGAGATTAAATAAGAAAAAGAGCAAAAGAAAGTAAAATGAAAAGAGAGAAAAGGAAATGAAATGAAGGTGAGAGAGAAGAACATGACAAAGAGTGAAAGAGTGAAAAAGAGTGAGAGAGGACATGAAAGTGAGACAGTGAGAACGTGAGAGAAGCTCTGTGTGTATGAGAGCATGTGTGTGTGTGTGTGTGTGTGTGTGTGTGTGTGACCCGCCCGGCTTCACACCCTGAGCATTCCCGATGCGGTCGCCGCGGAAACCACAGGCCACCCAGCCTGGCGCCGAATAGATCGATACCACAGTGCTTCCTGCCCATCTGAGCACACACACACACACACACACACACACACACACACCTCTCATAAATAATTAGTGTCAGTCTACACACACAAATACAGGTAACTCTCCGTACTCACAATGCATGCACACACACACACACACACACACACACACACACACACACACAGTTCCTCATGTTCATCACAAAACAGAGCAATACACAGTGTTCTTTAAAACATCATGTCCTGGATGAGTTTCAAACAGTTTGTGTGTGTGTGTGTGTGTGTGTGGAGTTTGCATGTTCTCTCCCCGTGCTCTGTGGGTTTCCTCAGGGTTCTCTGGTTTCCTTCCACAGTCCAAAGACAGGCAGGTTAGGATCATTTTGTGTTTCCAAATTGCCATAGTGTGTGTGTGTGTGTGTGTGTGTACAGTACGAGGTGAACACAGCCTTGTGTTTTTTTAAAATGCCGCTCCTGAGGAGGCTTCACACATCACTGGGTTTTTTGGATATTTCAGGTAGAACCAAAGTTATTGTTACTTTTACAACAAAAAAACATCAAACTCACCAATTACTATTATTATTATTATTATTATTTGGTCACAGAAACCATCAAAATCCACCAAAAACATCTGTGCTGTATCTTTGCCGATGTGACCTGTTTTTGTTTGCTTGTCTGTGTATATGAAATAAACTCGTAAATGAAATAAATAAACTTTACATCATATTGCCTTGATTGCGCTCCTGACCTCCTGATATATACAGTATATTTATTAAAACATATTTATAAATATTTATGAAAAACAAGGCTGAATGCTCAGGGTTTTAACGCCTACGTTTGCATTAAATCCAGTTTTAATTATTGGTTTTGTTTATTCATTCGTTCCTTTATTCATCTTCAGTAAGTGTGTCAGGGGATGGCGCTCAGTCGTTTGCATCAATTTGTAAAATGCTGAATTTTTTCCTCAGTATATTACAGAACTCATAAGCATTCATAAGTATTCACCCCCTTTAACAGTTTCACATGTTGTAGTGATGTAACCTGGAACTGCAGTTACAGATCCAGTCGAATGTATTTTTAGCTTCAAAGTATTATTTTTTAAAAAGTGTGTGTGTGTGTGTCTGCAAAACAATTTATATTTCTTATATTCAATTTATATTATATTCAATTTACATTTCTTATAAACTTCTTATATTTATCTTATTCAAATACTTCATTTCATTTTTTTCTTATTCTGTATATTATGTAAATAAGTGTGTTTTTTTTAAAAAATTTTTATTGTAGGTCAATTAGCAGTCGTATAAGCATTTCACTTCATATCATAATGTGTATGACTGTGTATGTGACGAATAAAATTTGAATTTTGCAAACTAGTCTTTAGGATTTTTTTTTTTTTTGGACCATGTTTCACGGCCGACTCAGGGGCGTGTGGTGATCCTCAGTGAAAAACAAAACCTGGCAGTTTTTATAAACAGTACGGCCGCTGTGCATCAGTCAGGTCTAACGACACAGAGCGCGTTCACACCGTTAGCTGTGATTCATCCGAATACGACAGAAGTCCAACTGAAATGAAATTGTGTGTGCTGCGTCCATCCTCTAATCTGTAACTGATTATTACGTCGCTGAATTTCTCTAATAACATGTCCGCTTTCAGCCAATCAGACTTCATTTCACACACAGGTAGCACTGAGCATCGAGCATGAAGAGTTTCATCCGAGGGCTCTTTTTTTGAGCTTCAGCATGTATCTAGGTAAGAACTGGCCACTAGGGGCGCTCTCTACACGCAGCACCTGGACGGCTGCCGAGGACGACCGCGTAAGTGAATGTTGATTTTGATGAATCAGTTGGCATAATATGTAAGAAACATACAGACTCCAAACTTCACACACACACTACAGGTATACGATAATATTATATATATATATACTGTAGATATTATTATACTGCAACTCCTCAGGAAGCAAGAACTGGAGCATCACTTGGGGGCGGGATCACATTTTATTGCCATGGCAACCAAAGCATCATGATACAGTGTGTGAGAAGAATTTCATCAACCTGATGGAAACAATGTCTCAGCGTCTTCGGCGTGCTAGCAAACTCCCGCTCAGAACAAACGGAACAAAAAAATTAATAATAATAAAAAATAAAAATAAATCAATAAAAACATACAATGTTCTCAGTGATGTCACTGTTGCCACGGCGACACCTCAGCACCTTTAGAAATACGAGAACGATCCTCGTGAAATCGGCCGACGGTCCTTCCAAAGATCCGCTCCTCCTCTCCGAACCGTGTCGACTCCAGATGTTCAGACCGGCTGAGGTGATGGAGGCGGAGCTCAGACTCCGGACCTGACACGGTTCGATCAGAACCTGGTGACGGCGCCGGCGATGTTCTCGAGAGCGAAGCGAGCCTCGGATGGAGGGAAATGCCGGATGGCCTCCAGCGCTGTCGTCCCGTGCTGAGTGCAGAGGTCAATGGCCTGTTTGACTCCGCCCCCAGATCTGATCCCGGTCCACAGCTGCAGAGAGGACAGTGACATGGTGTTAAACACACACACACACACACACACACACACACACACACACACACACACACACACACAAACTCTTAACTGTCTGATCCGTCTGATCTAGTTTGGTAATCTCTTGTAAATTTTGTCTGTCTGCCCTTTATAACTTTATAACTGTCTGGTCAAGTCTGGTTCTTGACTGTCTTGTCTGGTGTCTTGTCTGTCTGGTCTCTCAGTCTCGCCACGTCTGACTGCTCCTTGCTGTATCTGCGTTTCCATGTCTCTCCAGTCAATCTCTTTCTTGACTGTCTGATCTTGTCTATTTGTCTCTGTACTGTCTGGTCTGGCTGGCCCATTAGGTCTGCTTGATCTCGTCTGGTCTCATCTTGTCCTGTCTGGGCTTCTAATTCCTTGTCTGTCTGCTTGGTTTCTCTCTGTCTGATCTGTCCTTCTAGTCTGTCATAGGTTGTTAATGTTGTCTGGACAGTTTGGTCTGTCTCAGTCTCGTCTCGTCTGGTCTGCTTTGGTCCGTCTGTCCGATCAGGTCTGGTTTCTCTAGTCTAGACCTGTCTTGTTGTCTCATGTCAGGTCTTGTCTGTTGATTTATTTTTATCCTCTGGATCATCTTAGTCTTGTCTGTCCGGTGTACTTGTGAGTTTTCTGTCTGATCTCTTTCTCTCTCTCCTTTTGTGTCCGTCTGCTCTGTCTGTCCGTCTGCTCTGCGTGTCTGGTCTGTCTGTCCGTCTGCTCTGCGTGTCTGGTCTGTCTGTCCGTCAGCTCTGCGTGTCTGGTCTGTCTGTCCGTCTGCTCTGCGTGTCTGGTCTGTCTGTCCGTCTGCTCTGCGTGTCTGGTCTGTCTGTCCGTCTGCTCTGCGTGTCTGGTCTGTCTGTCCGTCTGCTCTGCGTGTCTGGTCTGTCTGTCCGTCTGCTCTGCGTGTCTGGTCTGTCTGTCTGTCCTGGTGATTGTCTCGGTCATTGTGTCTATGTGTCTATATTGTGTCTTTTCATTTTAGGAGCATTGCACAAACTCCTATCACACACAAACACACACACACACACACTTATAATGTGCTGTGGGTTTGCTGAAGGCAATTTCTAAATGTGATTTGCAGAAAAGCGCTTACAGCTGATAAGTTAAAAAAAAAAGTTAAAAACTTAGACATTCATCCATCTCGCCATCTCTCTCATTCCCTTTCTCTCTGTCTTACAGCCTGCCTCAGTGTGTGTGTGTGTGTGTGTGTGTGTGTGTGTGAGACAGAGAAAATCAGAACATTCTGACATCATGGATGGAGAGAACAAGGTGAAGTGGAATGTGCAAGGTTTAGAGTGTGTGTGTGTGTGTGTGTGTGTGTGTGTGTGTGTGTGTGTGTGTGTGTGTACGTGCTGAAGGAGACCCACTCATGCTGTCGCTGTCACAACGTCTTTCTGTCTCCTCTACAAATAAGTTGATCCTCCCGTATCTCGTTTCCACGGCGACCTGAGCTCTCTCTCTCTCTCTCTTTTCTCCCCCTGACTTTGGAAACCAAATTTCTAAACTATCAGTTACACAGAGCAGACACCTCTGATACCGTAACACACACACACACACACACACACACACACACACACACACACACACACACACACACACACACACACACACACACAGCATTTTTGAGACATTAAAACATTCCAGACGCTTGAACCCGCATCGTTTTTCTCATTAGCTGTGTAATTACATCAGTGTTAGTGATTATCATATCACTTAATTAATACTAAACTATTAAAAGTGAGATTAGTAACAGACCCAAAACGAACACAGAATTAATTACAGATTTGTTAAACACCACGTTAACATTATTAGGACAAACTCTGTGATTACCTTTTATTCTTTAATTGATAAATTAAGCTCTTATTACAGCTGTGAATATTAAATCCAAAGCTTAGCTTATAGATTCAGATGATTCTCCTCTCAATATTTCATCTTTCTCCAGGCAAATGCAAAAAAGTTTGTACCCCCCCTAGCTTTCGGAGCGAAAAGAAAAGTGATGAGGTGAAGAGTGTACAACCCTGCTTTTTTATTTTAGAATAGTCTCATAAAAACATGAAAATGTAGCAGATATTTGTAGACATGATTGGTTGTGTAACCTTTTCATTCTTGGTGATGAGCTAGAACACTGAGCATGTGTAGTAATGATCATAAACATTCAAATAATTTGTTCGTGTTAGACTTAAAATGTGCGTAAAACCTACAAGTTTGTGTCATTTTGTGTACTATTTTTATACTATTTTAAATAAGATGTCTATTTGATGACTTTTGAAAAAAAAAAACATTTGTTAAGCAATTTTTCTTTTATTTTCAAAAAGCAAAACGGATCGTCACATCCTTAATTGACAGTTTATTTGACTTTTTTTTTTTTTTTAATGTGCAAGTCATTTTTCATTCTCATCCCTTTTGAGGGTGTGTAAACCTTTGAGTGTAGACACACTCACCTTGGAGTAATCCGCCTGCGTGCTCGCGCTCTGGGCCTGTAGGGGGCGACAGAGATGGCGTGAGTCAAGCGAACTCTTCAACGACTCGTCTGTTACCGCACCACCTCAGACCGTCACTGGAACTGGAGACTCCTTCCCTCAATGTTACATAAAACTCTCTTTGCAAAATATCAGCCGCTATCCGGAGCGATGGCGTGTGAATATAAACCCGCACTGCTCCTGGCACTGAACGCTAATCGTCACCTCCTGGCCAATCAGAGCGCAGGACCGCGGCGCGGCGTACCTGCTGTAACTGCTGCGTCCAGACCTCCTGTCCCACGATCAGACGGTGGAACATCGCGGGACCCGAATCCAGACAGAAGACCACCGGCTCGGAACTGCGCTTCATGAACGGCTGGAGGTCAGAATTCAGCTACAGGACACACACACACACACGCGCGCACACACACACAGAGAGAGAGAGAAACAAACAAGATGTGAAAACTGCATGTTCACTCTTCTAGAGCTGTGTTTGGTTTCCATGGAGACGGGGCTGTCAATCATAATGTGGTCAGACACAATTTTATATTTCTTAAATTTACCAAATTAATAAGGTTTTTTTTGTGCATTAAAAAAAAAAAAACTCTATCAATTACATTTTTCTTCCTCAAGTCATGCTCTTTATTCCTGCTCCACGTTTAAGGATTTTCTAATTCATCTGAAATATTTCATTTCATTTCAAGTCCTTTATTATCTTTATATAACATCGGATTCGATCCCGTCTGCTCATGAGAAGCTAAATTCAGTTTAGGAGCTTCTGAGTTTCCTTCATGAGTGTTCATTTATTCTACTCATTAACGGCGTCCCGTCTGTTTTCTTTTTGTCTTTTGTGCCACAAGCAGAGACGCCACACACTCCTGCTGCCCGAGTGTGTATTCGCGTTGCATAACCCGCTGCGGTTCCTCACCTTGTGCGCGAGAGCCAGGTGCTTTCCGTACTCGTAAGCGAGAGTCTGAGCCTCGGCGTCGTGTCTCGCCAGCTCCATCGCCGCTTGGCAGCTCTTAGCTAGCAATGCACCATGGGAGAGGAAGGCCTGGTCCTCCCACCGCGACACCGACGGCTTTCCCTCCTTAAAACAACAGACATGATTCAGAAATGTCAAAGATAATCTCTCGGATTTTAGTATATTTTTATACATTTTCTTTTTAAACACACCTTATCCTGAGCACTGTTTGATATTTGAATGTTGTTATTTTGAGTGTTACACAAATAAACATGTCTCGTTTTTCCCATCTTTTAATTATTATTATTGCGTAATTCATAATTAAATTTAATAAGGTTATTAAATGTCTATATTTTTTAAAAATGGCATAATTTGAAACAAAATGTAATAATAATAATAAAGATTTTTATTGTATTCTATTTGATGTTTCCTTAAATGTGAATTTATCAGTTGTTAATTTAAGGAAGGAATTAATTAAGATCAAATCCGTAACAAGCGTTAAAAAAAAATGCATTAAATAGAATTTGGGGTTTTTGATGTATCAGATTGATATAAATCGTTCATTTTAAATGCTCTAAAAATGTTTTATTGTCAGGACTCTCGTTAAAGGTTTATTTTTGAAGCGTTCAGATCTCCGCAGTAACGAGTGCTTTATGAGAGTGTGATGTACAGTATGATCTGAGGATCTGAGGATCTGCTCACCGATCCACAGCTTCAAAGTCAAGGAAAAAAAGAAATGTATCCAAAAAAGATGAAGAAACCTGAGAGACGTCCTGATTCCTCAGCCAAAACACCCCGAGAGACAGAGAGACAGAGACGGAGAGAGAGAGAGAGAGAGAGAGAGAGAGAGAGAGAGAGAGACAGAGAGAGAGACAGAGAGAGAGAGAGAGAGAGAGACAGAGAGAGAGAGACAGAGAGACAGAGAGAGACAGAGAGAGAGAGAGAGACAGAGAGAGAGAGAGACAGAGAGAGACACAGACAGAGAGAGAGACAGAGAGAGAGAGAGACAGAGAGAGAGACAGAGAGAGAGAGACAGAGATAGAGACAGAGAGAGATGACAGAGAGAGACAGAGAGAGACAGAGATAGATGAGACAGAGAGACAGAGATAGGATAGAGAGAGATAGATTAGAGAGAGAGATAGATGAGAGACAGAGAGATTACAGAGAGAGATAGAGAGAGATTAGAGACAGAGAGAGAGAGAGAGATGGGAGATAGTTCCAATGAGAATCTGGTTTTCAATACCCGTTTCCCCCTGCTGAAACGTGGAGAATAAACACTAAACACTGCAGGAGTGTGTGTGTGTGTGTGTGTGTGTGTGTGTGTGTGTGTGTGTGTGTGTGTGTAACCCGAGCCGGATTTGAGGAGGAAAGCGAGTTGTGCTCCTGCTCGGAATCTTCTCAGCTAAAAGGGGTGAAAAGAAACACGACCCCACTAGCGCTCGCTCTCTCTCTCTGTCTCTACCTCTGTCTCTCTCTGTGTCTCTCTCTGTGTCTGTCTCTCGCTCTCTCTCTCTGTCTCTCTCTCTCTCTCTCTCTCT
>QNUK01000798.1:224421-229421 GCA_013621035.1 Clarias magur
TACTTTAAAAAAGTAAAATAACTAAATAAAATATTACTTTCACTTTCTAAATTATTTGAACTTCTAATTAAAAACATATTTTGCACATATTTATTTACTTTTACAAGATCTACTTATCCCATTTTGGTGTTTGTTAAAATTGTATTAGACGCTTTCTGTGTACTATTACATTATTACTATTATTATTATTACTATTATTATTATTATTATTATTATTATTATAATAAGTGAAAAAAGAGGATTCATTTCTGAGATACACCCAATATGTACCATAATATAAACATCTGTAAAAGATAAATAAATACGTAAATACCTGGGCGTTCAAGTAAAACTGGGACTTTTGATTGTGCACGGTTCTGAGAGTACATCAAATCTCTCTTTATTTCTCTATTAGTATACACACTAATGCACTTATCCCAGTGTGTCCCTAGTGCTTGGACACCAGCTTTTTTTTTCTTTTCTTTTTTGGATTTTCCCCCGATTTTCTCCCTAATTTAGTCGTGTCTCCAACATTAAGGCTACTACTACCCCTTAGTCTTCACCGGGAGGGCGAAGACCATCACGTGTTTTTTTCTGAACCACGTGACGCCAGCCGACCGCATCCGTTCAAACTGCTCGCTCATGCACCGCTGGGGGCGGAGTCACACACTCGGAGGACGGCGCTATCCGCTCCCTCCGCTGCGTGAGCTCACAGACGCCCCTGACTGGCTGTAGAGCCGTGATTAATGTGGGAGCACTATGTACCTCTCATCCCGCCCCTCTGAGAGAGCTCGGCCAATCAGCTCTCTCTAGGCTGCGAGAGGTTACAGCACCACCCGGGATTCAAACTCGCGATCTCCGCATGATAGGGCGAGCGCTTTAACCACTGTGCCACTCGGAAGCCGACGGTAAAAAGCTTTCTCAGTACGCCGGAGCCGTGATTGGACTGTCTGTCTGATTCACGTCTGAAACGCTGGCCTCCCAGGAACTCCTTTAATGGCCCAGACATGTAGAAATGTCTTGGAGCATGGTCAGAGGACATGGAGATAACTCCCGGCCGAGTTCCTGTAATGTGCGAGTGGTGCTGGTGAGTGAGTGTGTGTACAGTTTCCAAGTTATTCGTATTTTGTAGGATCACTGAATGTTGACGGGAACGACTGCAGTGGGCTCCGAGCCACAAGAGTCCCGGTTTGACTTGAACGCTCCTGTGTCTCTCTCTCTCTCTCTCTTTGTATATATTTGTGTGTGTGTAAATATCCACATCATATTGTATCTGAATTTCAGAAGGACCTGACCGGATCTAAACCGAATTTAAGAATAATAGACTAATGCAATAGACTAATAAATAAGGATTATATAGGTACACTTCGTTACTCCTGACGAATCCTTGCGGCCCCTCAGGTGTCAGTCCCTTGGTCTTACCTCTGCAGCGTTTTCGTAATAGACTCCCTGCACCAAGTCTCCAATGGCACTGGAAATCAGCTCCACTACCTGGAACACACAGAGCACAGCTCAGAACCCCCGAAACACTGGGCATGACGCGCATCGCTCCGACGTCCCGGCCTTCCTTCACCGCACTCGTCTGAGGAGCTTCCGAAACTGCCGGGGGATATAAAGTGACTCTAACACACTTATTACACAGATGGTCAGTTCAGAGTCCAAACAATTCAGGGATTAATAAGGCTTCGGACATCTGGACACATCCACACACACACACACACACACACACACACACACACTCAGCTCAGAAAAAGTCGAAAAACAACAGAAAACGAGAAAGAAATCGAAGAGGTAAAAGTGTACAAGTGTTGTAGGGCTCCAAATGAAATTTGCGACATTTCACCAAGGGAACGAAGCCGAGTCGGAGAACTCTCACGTTACAAATCCCATTCCAAACCCGGAATCCAATATCTTAACTCGGAATTAGGCGTGTGCCGATATTACATTTCACACCACCAGAACTGACTGGACGTCTCTCACCGTTACATGATCTTGTGTTTTGTGGAGAAAAAGAAAAAGATCCAGCGTTAGTTGCGTTTCGGGTGAATTTGTAAACGTCTGAGATTCACTTCGTTTCTTCTCAATCTTTTCAAACTATTAGCTGCCGAACGGAATCACAGACTCTCGCTCTCAAGTAGAGAGAGTGATTCTTCAAATTTACCCAACCACAAACATCCAACCTCGTCCCACGACCGTTATACCGTTCTCAAACTCTTCCAGAGGTACGGGCTTTAAACCTTACTTGCTAAATAAATGTGATTAATGTTCATGTTCAAAGTGTCTTGCTTCTTGTTTCTTCATTTCCATTTCCTCCTCCGGATGGACCTCGTGGGGCAACAGGTTGAGAAGAGCAGACTCACCCAAACTCCAGACTCTGAGATGTTCCTGAGCCAAATGTGAGATCTTCTGGGCGAGTCCTGGGCCTGCAACATCAGATCTCAGTTCAGCAAAAGCCAACTAGAGGAACGTGCTCCATGCCCGAATTGTATCCAAACCCTGTCAACCACTGGCTCTTGGTCGACCATATCGACCATATTTGGTCTGGAGAACATTTTGCTTGTCTGGAGAATGATTATGTCATTTTGCCTGCAGAAAGTTGTTGTGTCTGGTCAACTTTTATGTGTTTCCTTTTGAGAATGCCGAGATTGGCATTGGTAGAGATTGTTTTTTTTTTCATCTCCAGAAAACAGTTTTTTATAGTCTGGCGAACTTCAGTTGCTTTTTTGCCTGGAGAAAATCTGTGTTTGTTTTGTGGAGAAAGCTGGAGGAAATGAAGAGTGGTGGTTTATGATGGAGAACATTAATTTGCATGGAAACATTAGCATAATTTGCCTGAGAAGATCCTTGGTGTATTGTTGCTGAAGAATAACGTTGGTGTTTGTTTGCTGAGGAACCCGTCAGCTTATATTTACTGAGGAACATTAGGTGCCTTTTCAAGAACCTGCTGCAGAACAGTGCTGGAGAACACTGGATGATGGATATTTAGGAAGTGTCAGAAAATGTTGCCATCACCACCCTTGTGTGTGTGTGTGTGTGTGTGTGTGTGTGTGTGTGTGTGTGTGTGTGTATAAGGGCAGCATGATGGTGCAGCACCTCCAGCATCCCCAGTTTGATCTGAAGCTCAGGTTACCTCCTTGTGGATTTTCGCATGTCCAAGCCTTGTCCGAGTGGGTTTCCTCTGGGTTCCCCAGTTTCACTGGTGACCATAAACTACTCCTGGTTGTGACGAATGCCTGTGAAGGAATGGCATCGGATCCATAATGGGTTCCTGTGTTCCTTATATTCCACAGTGTGTTTGTGAAAGAACTTCTGTGTGAACTTGCCGCAGGTGTGTGTTGGAAAATGCATGTATTGGAGCAATGTTTTCCTGAGAACACGAGTGTGTGTTTGCTGGGGAAGAAACTGTTGTATGGAAAGTATTTGGTGGTGGTGGGGTGTTGACGTCTGTCCGTTGGGAATGGAAAACGATGGCGTCAACGCGGTGGTCAGAGTTCATCTGTAGGAAAATGCTGAAGATTGTTGGTCTGTCTGTTGAGAAATGTTGGTGCTCATGGAGATCATTAGGCTTTTGGAGGAGGAGGAGGAGGAGGAGGAATTGGTGGAGA
Organism: Clarias magur; assembly: GCA_013621035.1. Lineage (NCBI taxonomy): Eukaryota > Metazoa > Chordata > Actinopteri > Siluriformes > Clariidae > Clarias > Clarias magur. Next base: position 228,006 of record QNUK01000798.1, read on the forward strand.
TCGTTAGCGTGTGTCTCAAGGTTTGGTGTGTGTTTAGAGATTCTCCGTGCTCTGATATGAGTGTGTTTGGGTGTTGGAGGACTCCTGTTTGGGAACATCTGTGATCTGATGGAGCACTTCACAACTCCTGGTGGAGAACGTTGCACTTCTGATGTTTATGAATCCCGGATGTGTGAAGAACAGATTAAAAACACATACTAGTACAAAACTACCCCGGGACTCCAGGGGGTGCTTTTGAAATGCACCCCGACGTTGTCCCTTCACCGAATTAACCCTGGGATCCATTTCACTCCATCCCTCCGTCTCGTGCCCTCCTTCACTCAGCCTTTTTATCAGCCTTTCCTGCCGTTTCTGTAAAAGACGACGTCTGCGGACAATCATTTAGTCCAGACGCTTTTTTTTTTCTTTTTTTTTTCTTTTCATATTTCGATATTTAGTTACACGGCTCCGTTACTTTGGCTCTCCTTACTTTTTTCCCTTTACTTTTCCTTACTCTCTAACTTTCATCTCCTTCTCCGTCTGTGCCCTTTAGGTAACCGGATCCTTGAGGAAATATTGAGGCAATCCGACTCCTTCACCCAGCGCTCGAAAAGGACAATGCTCCTACAGTGTTACCAGATGTGCTGCCTCGAACGCTCAGTACAGGGGAGAAGCTAATGTGTGTGTGTGTGTGTGTGTGTGTGTGTGTGTGCGCGCGCGACATGAAGGGGGGCTTTTTTCGGAAAGTATCAGATAAGCCCTCCTCCCTCGGCCTCGTCTCATTCCCAAATCCAGCCGGTGTCGCGTTTCGCCGACAGGTCTGCGAGGGAGGAAAGAGGAGACGACCTCGTCCAGATCACTTTACCATTTATGCTAGTGCCGAGCCAGGATCCCACTCACACACACACTCGCACGTACACACACACACCAAGCCAGGAACCCACTCAAGGCCACATAGTACACATCACAGATCACTCAGCGGATGAAAAAAAGCACTCAGCTGCGTCGCTAGCTTCACTGATTTGTGCCGCTAATGGCCTGGCGCTAACTGTAATGTTACTGCAGATGCTAAAAGCGCTAAGCCTCATTTGCGCAAGGAAAAGCGAGCGCACTTTATATCAGTGAGCACGCAGATCAAACGGGCACCAAAAAACCCAAGAGTTGCGTTCATGTGTCAGAGCTGTGCGAGTGTGTGTGTGTGTGTGTGTGTGTGTGTGTTGGTTGGAAAGTTTCGAGAATGATCTCCAACGTTCACACTGATCCGCTTGCCGTGTCAGTTCTGCTGAATGCTGATGATGAAAAGTGCCACGGTGAGATGGGGAAAGTTTCTGTTGGCTGACGAGTCTTCAGTTTAATTCGCAGAGAAAGTCAGTGAGCTGGTGTTTGATGTTCAGAGAACTTCGGTGACTTTAATGACCGGAGAACATCGGGGTAAGG
>QNUK01000798.1:231921-234421 GCA_013621035.1 Clarias magur
ACATGGCAACCCTTAAACAGCATCTTGTGTGTGTGTGTGTGTGTGTGTGTGTGTGTGTGTTAATGGAAGAGTTTAATGAGGGATGAATTAGACATATGCTGCAGGGGCACAGCAGATGAGGACACACCCTCTTATGAATGTGAGAGAAAAGTGATGAAGGGTGGCATATTTTCTGTGTCATAAGAAAAGTGTGTGAACAGCTGTTGCTAGGCAACATGGAAACAATGAGGTCGTGCGTAAGCTAGCTACTGACGCGTGTAACTGAGCTAACACACAGCAGTGACGGCTGTGTCACAGACGGTGTAAAAGCATCGCGGCTGTTCCTGAACATCATTTTCTTTAAAACTGTTAAAAAGAAATAATTCCGTGCAACTCAGCAACATGTGAACTGGATCTCCGCGTCACAGTCAGTGAAATCGCAGCAGTGAGAAACTCTTTCAATTCTGTTCAATCAAAAAGGGACTTCTGTTACCATGGTTACTAGGGATGGCGGAAGGGGGGGTCAATTCAGTTGTGAATTCTTGTGTGTACACAAAATTCATTCTAAAACTATGGTAATATTTATAATAGAGATGAAGCGGCGGGTCAGTCAGTGACCAGAATCGTCTGGTTCTCAGTTTGATCGATCAGCCTCAGGTTCTGCACCGAGCACAGAAGCTTCTGAGTCACGCAACAGAAACATGTTTATGCCGTTACATTAACAACGATTTGCACGTTAGCTAACGTTATCTCAAAACCCCGCCAGCGCTAATGAGTCGAAAATCACAGCCACTCAAGCCGCGCGCTCACTGTTAACTTGAATTTTACGGCTTTGGAAAAGTGGTCAAGTGCGGCTGTTCCTTTAAAATCCTACAGGTGGCGCATTCTGAACTATTGACACATTTTCATCCCGTGTGGTCGGAGTGAATTATTCGCTGGGTTTGTTAAGAAGTAATAATTATCGCGGAGGACAGAGATGCGCGCTGTTCAGTTCAATGTTAAACTCTTGTATTTGAAGTTCGTTTGTGTGGTTTAAACTCTGCGCTTTGGTTTTTAATGAGAAAAAAAACGAATGTTCTAAGGAACAGGTTACGTTTAATTACTCATTAAACTTTTTTAAAGGTTAGAAATTGTAAAAAAAATCAAGGAAGATTATAATATCGCACTGGGATATTTATAAAGTCGGAAATTTTAATCGACTCGGCGCAGAGCTACCGTGACAATATCGTATCGGGGAGGTGACCGGTGAGTCCGTCCCATCTGTTACCATGGTTACGCACCACACAACACTTCTTATGGTAAGGTTTGACTACGGTCAGCATTCCGGACCTGATGCAGTGTGACTTTGTACCTTGGTGTTGTTGAGCTGTGCTAATCCCGTGCAGGCGTTGGCCAACAGGAAGTCGCCGCTCAGGACGGCCATCTTGTTCCCGAACTGCATGTCCTTGAGCGGACCGTCTGAGAACGTCCACTCCTTCAGATTCACTATCCCACGATGCACCAGGAACGCCGTGTGAATCAACTCCGTGATCTCGGCCAGGTTACGCTGACTGAGAGAGAGAGAGAGAGAGAGAGAGAGGAATTATTTATTACATCTTTACTAAGTAATACTAGATAATTATGCTGATGCCCCGAGTCTGGGGGGAGGGGGAGCGGGAGGGGGAGGGGGTTAACACACACACACCTTCTTGAGTTTCCAAGTAGGAATTATAAGTTAGGGAAACATTTTCTTTTATTTCTCTAGACGGAGATTCTGAAGTTGTGACGCGTCCTGGTACGAACGTGAGAAAAGTCTGCTTTTATAAACACACAGTTTCGGATTTACATTTGTTGAGAACGAAGGACAAAACCTGGTCCAGACTATAATAAACATGAGCAGAGGTCAAAGGTGTGTGTGCGCGGTTGTAATTCGGCGTTAGACGACATCAGTGTCTCTTCATCACCGCGCGGTTCCTGCGTGTTGTTTCTGCACCTCGGGGTCAGACGCCGCAGTCTCGTGCTGATTCGGTTCCTCGGGGCCGTAATCAGCTGTGTGACGACCGCGCCGCTGCCTCCTCACACACCGCCCGGAGTAATTACACATCACACACGCGGACGCTTATTTATCATTAGACGCTTTTTTCCCCCGAGTTGTGTTTTTAAAAACATGTTTGCGATTAATCACATCTATTGTTCCCGAGGTAGCGCTCCAAGTATCGCAGTGTTTTATTTATTTTTTTAAGACATTTTAGAACTGACACACACACACACACACACACACACACACACCGGTGCTGTTTAAATCATGTGTTTGTATTAAGTCGAGTCTGACTCTAAAGTAGAGACGCATCGAGAGAGGAAACGTCACCACTTCACATTTATAAACACCAGCACAAGCTTTTATTTATGGATGTAATTATTAAAATCTTCATTTGTTTTGGTGTAAATAATATTCTGTACTCAGCATACGACCCTCAACATTCAAAACAGACCTTCTGAGGAACTGGCAGCAACACAGGCCACGCCTCCTTCTATAGGACAG